>CAJGYM010000138.1:0-159659 GCA_904845305.1 Caenorhabditis auriculariae
ACTGATCATGCTCAGGCACTGACAGCGCGTGTTTGTTGCCAAGAGTGCGCATGCGCGCCGCCTGCTGCGCGCACGCGCGGGGTGTTTTTTTTTGTTTTTTAGCTTTTTAACTAATTGAAAAGTTATGAATTTAATATTTTTCATGTCTGTTCATCTCTTAACATTGCTCTGCATCAGTTTATAACAATTAGATTGCACAAAAATTTGAAATATCTAAGTTTCACTTGGCAATTTTTTTTCATAAATTTGTTCGAAAGTGCTCGGAACAACTTTAAAACGTGAGCAGGGGCACTGGGTAGTATCACAAAAATATAAAAAATATATTTCAAAACCGTATTTCAGTGGAAAAGGCGGAAAAAGAATCAGTACCCCCGCGCGTGCGCGCACCAGTGCCTGAGTAGTTGCCGCCAGGCTTGTGCGAAGGCCGGCCCGTCAACCTCTCCTTAAGCAAAAATGGCCGGCCCGGCCCAAAAAACTCAAATTCTCTTCAAGTCGAATTTTTCGCTTTTTTTACGAGAAAAGTGGTATTTTTGCTTATTGTTTCTCATAGAGATTAGAAACTATGATTCAACAAGTAAAAATAATCTTGTGCGTCAGGCCAGGCCGGCCTGACGATCTTTGATTCTCCTGGATTGCCATTATCTTTTTAGTAAGTTTTCAAAAAAGTTTTCACCCTGATGGTCATTTCTATCTTACCGGATTCGGATTGAAGAATTCTTCCGAAACATCGCAATATTTTTCTAATTCTAACCGCGTTTGCGTTCATTTTACTTTTCTTGTCTTCACTGATTCGAAGGTTCAGGATGCCGAAGGGCGGAGCCTCTGCTCTTATTCCGGTTCATGCTGGGGTGAAAGACGACATGAACGTATTTTTACGAACCTTCATCAAAAAGAAGACTGTTCTGTGAGAAAAATGATTTACAGCAGTGTTAACTTTTGTTTCAGTTTTGCTGAGTTCAAGGAGCTATTTGTGAGCTGCGGAATGCTTGCAATGTTCAACGGTCGTTCTTATGGGGCCGAAATCATTGAAGTTTGTTTTAGCGCTTCTTACTCTTTTTTTCAAGTTCTAAAGATCTTTGAAGTTTCTAAACTGTTTTTTTTATCCCTTAACGATTGTTCGATTTGCCAAAAAAAAAAAACGACATTGAAAGTTTTAACCTGCACAACTTTCCCAGTTTTTGCGAACAAACTTCTCGACGCTTGGTGCACGTCACAACTATAAGTTGCTTGATTTCGCCGTCGCTCTGGAGAGAGACTTTAAGACTTCATGGACCTTTTTCACACAGCACTGAGTCTTTGAGCAAATTTTTGAAGTTTTCAGAAGGAAAAAGTGAACTAATCTTTTACCATTTCTCAAGTGAAACTAAAATGCAAATTTGTGGAAATTTGCTTCCCATTTTCATTTTATCTCTTGTCCACCGCCTTTTCTGCATTTTTACAGTTCAATGAGCGTTTGCTTGGTATTTGTGTTGAGTACATGCAGCCTCACGTTTGTTCAGGACTGCCCAGATTTTTCGAGGTTTTTCTTTGCATTTTTATCCGTCATCTCGTCTTCTCAGGAACGCCTTTTTGGTCTGTATGCTCTTTATATCTTCTACTACTTGCAGCCTGCTAACTTCGTTGTACAGGTTAATAAAAAAAGTTTTCTTGCAGCAAGTTCTCTCATTTTCGCACGGAAACCAAATTTCGTACAGGCAAGAATGGACCCGGACAGTGTGCAAGACTTTACGAAGTTAATGCAAGAAAATTTGGCTCCGAAACAGCACTGGGATGCATACGCCTGCGGCCTCAAGTTAATTCACGACAACGCTTTTCGCATCGTCGCCTTTCCAGAAACTGTTCGTTTGGAATCGGTCTCAAGAAAAATGGAAAATGTTCAGCACGATATTTCGTGCTTCAAGAACTACGAAATAATTTCCGATGAGCACGAAATAGCGAAGGTTGTCAACCCGAACGTGCCGCTGAGCCGTTTCCTGAACTTGGTCGAGGGCGAAGAAATACAGATGCTATACACTGCTCACGAAATTTATGAAAAAGTTTTATTATCTTTTCTCTGAAGCTGCCATCGGAAAAATCATGAAGGAATTTTTTTTTTTCCTGAACTTCTGAAAACTTCAGAGCAAACTTGACACTCTCGGCTACGTCAATTTGACTTACAATTATCTGGATGACCCAAGGTCAAAAATCAAAACGTAATTTTACCTTTTTTGTTTCCTATAATCACCCAAGTTCGCAGGTGTGTTGAGCGAGTCACTCAAGTTCACGAGTATAGAACCAGAGAACTTCCATCGCTGGTAAAATGAAAGAAAAGAGGATGAATAAACGTGGTTCATCCAGAGACATAAAGCCTATATATCGAACGAGGTTAAACAAGAGCAGGAGAAAAACAACTCGGAAATGGCAGGGGAAAATAGAAATGAGTCTGAAATCGCTCGATTGGCTACTATCTCAGTTCGATTTTTCGGTTCCTAAACTCTAACTAGTGAATCGTTTCAGGAAGCGGCAGAACCCGCCGGTTTTCGTCGTTCTAGTATCAAGGAGAAGGCTTATTCTTCGAACGTTACTTACTCGCGCAATCGCCGTTATCTCAACATGGAAGGTTGAATCCAATTTGAACGCTTTAAATCGAGTTGTCTTCCTCATAAGTATTGGAAAACAGTACGGTCAAATTCTTTCGAAGCTTATTTCTTGAAAAAATTTTTCGATTATTGAAAAATTATAAATCAAAAATCTTTGTAAATGTTAATCTTGTTTTAAGCAACCAAAGAGGAACTGACTGAAGGCTTCGGCGGAGATTTCAGTAATAACAAAGAGCGTAGGGAAAACAATCAAAGTGTTGATGAACCTAAGAAGAATGGAACAATGGGTCTCAAGGTTGGTAAATTCGGGAACGGCAAAAATTCATTTTTTTTTCTTTTCGAGTAAAACTTTTGTTCATTTTACGCAATTATTCTTTTTTCTTACTTATAAAAGTCTAATAAAATAGTTCATTCTCGTTTTATATGTTGATCTAGTAAATTAGACATTTGCTAAGTTCAGTCAAAAGTCATTGCCTAGGTCAAAGAAGAGTTGCTGGAGACCTCACAGAAGCGTCGTGGAAGGAAGCGCAAGACTATACAGTTTATTGATATATGTTAGTCAAAATTTTTCACAAAAGAACTCACGTTTTTTTGCAGCCGAAACAGATCCCCAAGAAGAATTGTCACCCTGTGTGCTGAAAAAACCAGGTGAATCGAGGCGAACCACAAATAGGTAAAGCATTTTATTTATTTTATTCTAACGAAAAATTTGAAAAAAAAACAATGTTTTTTTTTCAGAGTTCGTTTTGCATGTGAAGAAGAGCAAAGCAATTATCTAGAAATTGAAGAGCTGAAAGGTCGCCGAAACTAAATAATCTTAAAAAAGTTTGCTTACAGATGTGAAGCCGGAAGATGAACGCGAAGAAAACAATTGAGAAACTAATTATGTTCACTAAGGTTGCTCACGTTTCATTAGACGTTTTAATACAATTTTTGATGGAATGCTCCCTTTTGACCCGCTAAGAATTCGGACTTGAAATCAAACAAGATTTATTAACTGTTTCTTCTTTCACGAGTTCAAATTTTGTTCTAAATGAGCGAGATCTTCGAATTTTTGCTATTGAACCTCATGTTCACACGCGCTTCATCCACAGCTGACTTCGGATATAAACACGTGAAACTTTCTTCCAGCCATCCGTTTTTTGTATATAGTCTGTTCAGATTTTAAATGTCAAGCAGCTAACTGCTGAGACGGTACCTTTCGCGTCGATGTTTTATCGCGCGAGACTAATTGATCTTTTTTGATCTAAAAGATAGAAAAAGAAGTCAAAAATGCAGCCTTATTAAAGGGCCATCGTCACCTGTAGATAAAACATTGATGCGAAAGATAGTTTAGCCTTGGGGGCGGAGTTAGCTGCTTGACTTTCAAAATCTGAACAGACAATAGACATCTGCATTTTGTTGTTTCGATATTGCATGTAATTCTTATTTACATGTTAATTTTATTACACTCTTACAAACTGAATATGAAATATTCTTCAAAGAAAAGTGTTCCTTTTTAAAAGCTGCAGAAATTCTTGATAAATAGGCAGATAAACAGTTAAAAATTTTATTGATTTAAAAAGGAAAAAAAATCTAGTAAGGCCACAGAAGCGTAAGAGGGTGAGAAACGAAAGCGAAAGAAACCGGCTTACATTTTTCTCTTGGTTAAACTCCCAAATAAAAATTAGGTACCCTAGTAGAACAGAAGTCAGAAAAGGATTATTAATCCGTTACTATTACGAAACCATTCAAAATAAAAGAGAAGATGAGATGTTATCATATACGTTTATCACTGCTATTCGAGAAATCATTATGAGCCCGAAAAATTGAAAAAGTGTATATGTAACCTTTACATCAATTGAGCAATGCGTGCGGGAAAAAATGTTTAAGAAAAGCGCCAAAAAAGGGAAAATTTTCTCTTTGAAGGTACTATTTGGCTTGGGAGGAAAATTATTGCATATAGACGAGAAGAAGAAATACAAGTTATCGGAAAATAGAATTCTGACGTGGATAAAGTGAGACAAAAAAAAAACAAAAAAAAGATGAGATGAAGATCAATATTCGGATTAATCCTCGGTAAGAAAATCTTTATAGCACGTAGGACATATCTTTCAACTAAAATTTTCGCAGCTACCGAGAAAACATGCGTAACTTTAGAAGAATATAGAACAGAAGTGAGATAATAGTAAAGGCAAGAAGAACAATTTTGAAGAGAAAGAAAGTCACACAGTGGAACAGATTCAAGTACCGAGGATTCACCAAAATACGCACACGCAAATCGAAGTTGCAGTGCACGCGAAACACAAGAAAAATGCGAAATGAAGAAAAAAATGAAGTATATATTTTACACAGTTTGGAAAGATAGGCGTTTTTGGTTTTCTTTTTTAACGTTGACGACTCGCCGAAAACAACCGAGAGATCAAAATCCGGAGATGATGTCGATCAGTGGTTAAAGTCGGAGATCGGTTGAAGATCTACGTCGAAAAGCGTAAAGGGAAAGGTGATAATTAAGTGGACAGATATAATAACTAAGTAGGTCTACGTAGAAAATCCAGAGCAAGGAGCTCAGGAAGGAGAAAAAGTTAACACCCAAGTTTGGTTCAGAGGCCGTTGTACGCTTTAGGTTTTATGGCTGCCTGCTGGAGGATTTCAACGATTTGCGTCTTCTGCTCGGTGCTCAGCTCCGTCTTCGGGAACTCGACGTCGAACGTGACGACGAGGACGCCGCGCACCTGATTGTCTTGCAACGACGGCATGCCTTCGTCCTTCTTGCGCAGACGTGCACCTGGCCACGTCACCTGAAACAAATTATGTTCGACATAAAGCATGCGAAAATGATGCTCCACGTGATGTACTTGTTTTTTTTTTCTGACACAGATCTTATGCGGTGTTCAAAGTGATTCCACGACATCAAAAATATCCGTCAGATAAAGAAAAAGATAACTTAATTTCGGAGAGTCATAGATAGTTTTTCATTACGCGGAAATCACTTTGAACACGGCATTATATTGCATAGAAGCATTATTCAACTTTATTGGTAAGGCTTTCGAAGAAGGTTATGGAAAAGCTTCAGGCTTGTTTGCAAAAGAAAAGAAAAATGTTTTTATCAAAGTTTGCAAATGAAAACTTCGCGCACATCCCTGATACAGAAGAACAAAGTTCTTACGTTTTTTACAGCTTCGACAGAAGCAAAACGTAGGCAATTGATAAGAAACGCGCGACGAAAGTTGCCTATCACGAGACAGTCTCTCACAGCTCACTTTATCAACATTTTCCATTCAAACGGTTCAGAAAGCTGTCGTATTCGCAGCCCTGAACTTGAAGCCCACCTTATCACGAGATACATTGACGAGATGACCGTCGAGATGAGCGATCTGCATTTCGAAGCCGTTGAGCGCGTCTTGCAGCGAAATCGTCACATTGGTGTAAAGGTCGTTGCCCTTCCTCTCAAACCTGAAAAAGGAACTGAAATGATGGAAACAATGAGTTGCCACGAACGTTTGCCTTTCGAGGGCATATCACCGATTATGAAATTCAATGCAACAAAACAAAATCATAAAGGCTGAAATTTGGAATGGGAGCTTTTTCTTACGCCCAAAGTAGGCATTTTTCGGCGGAATATACTTTCGGGGCGAAAAATGAGAAAAAAGGGCGTTTCTTTTTTCTTTTTTCCGTTTGCCGTTTTTTTCATAAAGTTCGACATTAAGAGCTACCATTTTCGAATCAAACTTTGAGAGAACATTTTCTAACGACATTTATCAATAAACGGGAGCTAAACATGTTTTTATAAGACTCAGAATTAATTATATCAGAATCACTAAATAATTTGGAAGCTTTTGTCTAGAATAGCCTAGGAAAAGAAAATTGAAGCATCGGGAATTGACGACGCACACAATAGACTCGCGCACAACGGGTTGTTACAGGCACATCAAAACGACAAAACTGCCGACATGAGAAAAGGGCGGCGATAACAGACGCGGTGAAACGAATTCCCACTCGTCAGCCCACTGTCAATTTGTCAGCCGCCAACAACCGCGTTTTCCTTTTCAATAACAGCTTCTGGGAAAACGATTCCAACTTCAAAGAATTTTTTAAAACCTCGGCGATCGTATCGCTTATAAATCATCGAAAACTTGTATTCCCAGATTTCAAATCAGAAAGAACTCATAGAGATAAATTAGATAGCCCAGTTAATTACTGCTCTGGTAATTCTTGACATTTTGATTTCAACGTGAGTTTTTTAGAGGGTTCAGAGGGATTTTGAGTCGATTCCGTTGCTTACGAAGGAGCAAAAGCCATACAGAGCGTTAAATAACGCTAACTGGTGAGAGCTAAACGCACTTAGCCCTTTTTGAAATTAGCCTGCGCTTCTATAAAATTTTTGAACGTGAAGAAAGGATCGAAAAAAAAGAACTGATAGAAAAACTAAAAATGTAACGTTGGCGTTTGTTCTTGATTGGACGGGCAAGCGGCGAAAATCGATCCTCGAAGCGCACGCGCTCGCGAGAAAAACTGATAGAGTGATGCTTGCGAAACGCCTACATCCAAAGTTCCCACAGTGAATGGCGCTATGTCTGCCGTCTTTCACCTCAAAACGATCGGATTTCTTTTGTGTTAGTATCTTTACTTCAAAAATGGCAGAGGGCAGGCTGACTTTCACGATTTTGGCTCGAATCAAAACGTCAACTTATAAAGCATAACTAGCGTCTTGTTTATAGAGAAAACTGAAAATATTTTCCCGTCGAGTCCGGTGCATGAATCTAGAGCACGGTCAGGCTCAAAACTACCATTGAGGAGAAGTCCGTCAATAACGTCTGTTGCATTCTTGGAGCTTCCTCCACAAAACGCCGATAAAGATTTATAATCCTAATAGTATATGGAATGATTGGGGGAGGTTTTAAATCGCAGCCGCACCATATAATAAGTAGGAGGCTTTGTGCGATTGCAAAGGTCGTTAACGGGGGCGACGAGAGAAGAAACGAAAGAAAAAAAAGCAGAGACGCGATCTTTCTTGTCATTCATGTCCAAGCAGTCAATCCATCACCGAATGTAACACCAACAGTCTGCCCATCCTACTTCTTGGCCTAAAGGTCCTCCGACACACTTTAGATCCAACAAACAATCGCAAACATAAGAGAAATGGAAGGCTGAAAATATCGTGATTCTTTTTGCACTTTTTAGTTTGAAAATGAGGAGCTTCTTCTGGTTTAAACTAAAACTAATGCAGAAAATCATAACGATAGAGATAATAGTCAATACATTTTTTGTCTTCAATACAGGAATTCCAATTCTGAACAATTTGGAGTGCGTATCTGATATCAACTGTCGGCGCTGTACCATAATATGATGAAATCCTCAATCTGTCCATCAATAAGTCGGCCGACCCGCAATAAAAGAATCCGATGGGAGGATCGGAGGTAACCTCGCGCTTGCGAATCCTTCCAAACCGATATGATCCTACGGATTATGCAAAATGAAAGATTGCCGGCAAAATACATTTGCAATTTCAATGAAAAAATAAGTGGTACATAACAAAAAAACTCATTTTCCTTTCCTGCTTTCTACAATTTTTATCGACCACGTTTTTTTTATTTGTTTCGAAATAAAATAAGCCCGTTTTTCGATTTATTTGGAAACTTTTCGAAAGAAAGAAAACGCCTTTCCGCTTCGTGATCAGAAAAATAAATAATGATATTGCTTTTCTGAACTTTTAATGGCTACTTCCTTTTTTCTGAATCCATGTTAAAAATCGAGAAAGAAAGTTTTCTCCAATTAAAAGAAGAATTTTCATAATGCAATGAAACAATGATTGCGTCGAATAAGTGAAAAGCTTCAGTGAGCTTATTTCCATTGGACAAAGGTTGAAGACAAACATGAATAGAAAAGAATGGCAAATGAGAGAAAAAGATACGCTGTGTCATAATGGGGACGAATTGATGGGAAGCAGACCGGTCGACCCAGGAGTTTGGAACAGACAACCAAAACGTGACCCAATCCTCGCCGCTTCTCGCTTTTTCGTTCGCGCCGCCGTCTGCCCGCAAACACAGTTCGAGATTCCCATCGGTTTCCGACATTCCTGGCCTTATTTCCCCTTTTCTAAATGAAAAGAATAACTAAGGCCATAGAACGAAATCGCATAGATTAAGTGTACTGTTCGCAGGAAAAGTAATTAAAGTATCTCAAGGGAAAATTAGCTTGATACATCTCAAAATTCGCGTAATTCACCAACGATGGAAAATTTATTCATTTCTTTTTTCTTGAAAATTTTGAACGACACGTGAAGGAGTCGCAGACGTTACAGCTCTGAAGTGATGATGAGAATATGACCAAGGTAAAGCTGAGCATTTTATCAGTTGGGTAAACAAGTCTTCAAAAGCTAGCAAATAACAAGCGCACAAGCTACTTGCGTCTAATCAAACCAAATTTTTCTTGCTTAGAACTTTGCTTCAGCCCGTACACGTCGTGAGCCTCTAGCAATGGAACCGGCGTTATCCCAAAAAAGGAAGAACTGGAGGGTCGACTGGGTGAGCACGAAAGGAATGTTTGAATACACAGAAAAAGAAAACAAAGAGGTGGAAAGGACCCAGCTGAGCGCATTTGCGGCGGCACCATGACGAAAGGAAAAAACCCCATTTCACGAAAAAAAAAAATGTTGAGAACGAAACGATTTCGACTTTCTGAACAAAGTTGTACCAGGCTGAAAAATATCCTCTTTTTCAATCGTATTATTCTTCGACGCCCATGTGCACGGAAACTGCATGCTACTGTGTAGTTTAATATTGTTTAACTATTCCTCTATTATTCACAATTCTTCTCGTTGGAACGCTGGACGTCGGATCTCTATTCTTTTCGTCTGATAATAAGCTGACTCTTCAGAGCTGAAGGAGGCGACGAATCGATTAAAAATAAGTCGATTATATCTGACTAAAACAACAATAAAAGAAAATAAAACGAATTGAATTGAAGAACCTTATACTGCCGATTACAAGCGAAAAAAAACCGGCCTTGATTAAGGACCTTTAGCGTTTGCATGTGAACAATTTAAAGATAGATGATAAGTTTTTAAAACACATAGAGGTTTAAATCTAAGAGACCTTTTGCAAATATATGATGTTTTAGACTAACAGTTCCATTGACCAACGGTTATAACGCATATTGCGAACAGAACAGAAAGAACAGGTCGGAACACGACTGAAGCGCGATAGGAACGTGAGATGGACGAGGAGTTTGTTCTTTTTGCTCAAATCGCTCCTCCGATGTGTAGGGAAGCGGGTCCGAGCCGTGTGAGCTCCGCCCACTTTTTGTATATTTCGCTGTCAAAATTCTCTCGCTCTCCGCTATTTTCTCTCCTTCTCTCTCTCTCAATTGTACAGCCACGTATTATGTACGAAACAAAAACTCATCGGTCCGAAATAAAATGAAAATTCTTCGTTTAAAAGCTGCTTAGGGATGTGGCAGTAACAAAAGCTGTGTAATCGCACTCGTTTCGTAAGAAGTTCCTCTCAAAACCCAAAAAAAAAATGCACTTTTACATGGTTTAAAATTTTTTTCAATGACCTAAATTAAGTTATTTCGCGACGCTTACAAATTAACTCAAAACTCCAATTAAATATTCTAAGTGCTTTTGAGTGACTTCTTTCATTTTTTCTTTTTTGCAGACAGAGAATGGACGGTACACAATCAGGATAAAAAAATATTAAGATTTAAACGAGTGAAGTTTTCGCCAGAGTTAAATTCTGCTCGGTTAAACCAACAAAATTCAGAAAAATTTTTCCTCAATTTTCTTTAGGAAGAAAAACTGTTATCACTGTCTTTGGGACGATAATCAATAGAAAAGGAAAAAATGATGGCGTTGATATCGAAAATAAACTTTAATTCCTCGTTACCTAGAGACCAGAATACTCTTTTTCATACTGATTGAGTGGAGAAAGTTTAATTTTTAAGATTATAACCAAAAAGTCGTCTTTCAGAACAGACGAAGTCGAAAAAAGATGAATGGTTCTTTTTTGAATAAAAAATAAAAAAGATTAGTTTCTTGACAAGTACACAGAGTGGTCTACATGAGAGATGAAAAGCGTACCTCGGGTGTTTTTCAATGCGAATCTTGAACTTCAAGTCTCCGGGATCGCCCTCGATGTGAGGTTCGCCCTCACCTGCGAACACCTGCTCGTGGCCGTTGTCCGCTCCGACCTCCACTTCCACCTAAAAACTCAGGAATCCGTAGGTCTGTCACACTTGCAGAGCTCTTTTTTTCTTTCTTCGAAGAAGTTAAAAAAAAAAGTTTCACTTGTGCGCAAAAAAAAAGATTCCGACGTTCAAGAAGGTTGAGAGCAAAAATGAGAGAAAATATTACCTCTAACGTTTTTGTTTCCTGTACAAGCTTCACGTTGGGGCATTCGTCACAGACTTTCACCTAAAAAAAAACTTTTTTTATTCTTTTCCACTGAGATCTCTTATGATTCCTTCGTCAACCCTTTAATGCGTTTCAAACGAGAAAGAACTGTTATCAGTCCAATTTTGTGGCACCATAGAACCATCGATAAAAATAATTGAGACTCAAATAGGATCCCACCGGCTTCGAAACGTTTTGAAATGCATGATGAAAGCATTCAAACCAAAAATAACGAAAACAAACCTGGTACATCTGAAAACGACCCATTCCCATTTGCTCTGTGCGCATTTCATGACGGCAGTTGCACTGTCGCGTCCCAGAAGTCTGCTTATAAACGGCCTTCTTTCGTTTTATCTCAAATAACACGATTATTTGAAGAAATCTCGGGAAAAATGGATACCTCGACAAAGTTGCCATTGTAGACTTCTTCTAAACTGACGAACAAATCTATAGAGACGTCTGCTCCCTGAAAGAACCCTTTTTTCCGTTTTTATTCAATTTATTCCGTTTTTCATTAGTATCGAGACTCGTCTGATTTGAAAGATTAGCAACTATCTATTTTATTTTAGATATTGTCCTTGTTGATTGTTGAAAAAGATCCTTGCTTTTATCAATGTTTTTTCAAATCTCTCGAGGTCTAAATTAAACACTGCAGAAATATGAAAAGCGGAAACATCCACGGTTGTATGTCTTGCCGAATTCAACACTAGGCGAGATCGTACTAGATTCTCATGTTCTATGAGTAGACGCCCAGAAATTTGTGTCCATGGTCCTTTTTTTAAAGTAATTTTCAGAAGTATCTTACAATTAAAAAATATAAAGTAGGTGAAACAAAAAAAAAACAGTAGAAACAAGAGAAACAAACCCTAGGTGCTCCTTCTTCTCGTTCGCCGCCACCTCCAAAGAAGTCTCCGAAAAATGAGCTAAACGGATCGTGGCCGCCGCCTCCGCCGCCCATCTTTGCTACGCCTTCTTCGCCATGTCGGTCATACGCAGCTCGCTTGTCCTTGTCGGACAATACCTGAAATCCGAGACTCCATTCGAACGCCCAGCTTACTTTGCTAGACCGTGTAGTTCCCGATATGCTTGTTATGTAAAGCGTTTGAGCCCATTGTCAGACTCTTTTGAAAAAATATTTATAAAAAAAAACATCTTTCGACTACTAAAATAGGGAGTTTGGGCTATTGACACAGCGTAAATATGAGATTTTAAAGGAGTTTAAAGCAGGAAAACTCAAACTTCCTTTTCGGATATGCTTATCTTCTCGGTTGAAAGTGTTAAATGAAAATAAGAGCGAAGTATTCATATACTCTGCATGAGGTTTCATACTTTCAATACGTTTAATACCTGGTTACAATTTTATAGAGAGTATCACGTTTGGAAACGTTTCCATATGCTCAAATTTACATCGAAATTTGAATTGAAAATTGGAAAACTTCTTCAAAGCGTACCTATACACTTCAAAATTTAATTGCTCACATTTTCACGAGACCTTGACCTACTTTGTAAAAAAAGAAGCTGACTGAATTTTCTTGTATCAGTGGAAAGATATTACAGATATAAGTATATTCTTACTATTAAAGATTTTACGTTGGATCAACATCACGCATGAAGTCGTCAATTGAAAAAAAAAATTTAAAAATAATCAAAAAAAAAATGACAAAGATTGAAAAACTTGCTTATTAAAAAGTTTTCGACTAAGCCTTTATAAAAATTTCTCATTCTAACCTCATATGCGGCAGTTACGTCTTGGAACTTCTCGTTTGCAAACTCGTCATCTGGATTGCGGTCGGGATGAAGCTCTTTGGCAAGTTGACGATATGCCTAACGATTCGAAAGTATAGTTCTTTTTCTTAAACGATTTCAGGGTCTTACCTTCTTAATCTGATTGGCGTTCGCGTTTTTCGGAACATTGAGAATTTTATAGAAGTCTCGACCACACTCTACGAAGTCTAGTAAGAAACATGCAGATATCCCGAGAAGAAACCCGATCAGGTTCATTTTCTCCCTGTAAAGTAAAACGAATAAAAAAAAAGAGTAGACGGTTAAATTCCTAGTGAGTACAAAATCTAAAAGCCAACGTGGTGCTACTAAAGAATTTTGAAGGTCCAATTTGAATTCAAACTGAAGAAGCAACGAATTCTGAAAGCACACGTCAGTAGAATTACGGTGAAGAGCAATAGCGCGTACTTGCTCTAGTTTCGTTTTTCCGTTTTAAAATATTCTCGTTGGCGTTATTATCAAATTTTTTTTTGATCTGTGTTTTATAAAATTAGAAAGAAAAGTTTTTATGTAGCTCACTTTTTAGAGGAGAAAATCAGAAAAACTTTCCGATAGATTAATTTTGTTTAATTTATATTTCCATCTTTTTTTTAGATGTCTTGGTTTCGGTTAATCATCTTGTCTTCTGCTTCTTTATTGAGCGTGGTCAGCGCCTCCGACCAGCGACTCCCTATGAAAAATGTTGTCGGCATTCCTAAAAGCCGTAAGTTCAAAAAACGTCAATTCTGATCATCACTTTTTATCTGAACTTCTTCTAGGTGTCGTTTTGTATCAACCAAATGGTGAGAACTTTCAATGTTTCGACGGATCCAACACAATATTGTTCAAGCAAGTGAACGATAATTACTGTGACTGCGTTGACGGAAGTGATGAACCCGGTATACAGTTTTTTAGTGCTCTTCTGTTTCCGTATTTCTCTAAAAAAAAATAAGCCATGTTTTTATTTTTAAGGAACTTCTGCTTGCTCCAACGGACACTTTTTTTGCCAGAACCTGGGCTACACTTCTGAGTATATCCCATCATCGCGGGTCAACGACAAGATCTGTGGTTGGTTAACTGGTGAAAAGGAAAATAAGTTCTGGTTGAAGACTGTTGTGATGGCAGCGATGAGCACTCGAGCGGCGTATCATGTCCGAATCTTTGCGAAGAACTTGGTCGCGCCACGAGAGTCGAAAGAGAGAGGTTGGTAGCTTATGGGGATTCTAATTGAAAAGTTAAAATCCAACGGTTCAAGTTTGTAATTTAAAGGTTAGCTGCCATTGCCAAGGTGGGCTTTGCAAAGCGCTTGGAGTTGGCAAAAGCAGGAAAAGAACTCAAGGTTTTTTGAATATAGTTTCCCGTTTCAAAAAAGGAGTATTCGCAGAATCAAAAGCTGAAAGACGTCGAGCCTTTAAAAGAAGAGAAAACGTCTCTGGAAACTTATCAGAAGGACTTGGAGGTTTTGAAGAAAACGGCCGAAGACTTGGAAAGGAAACTGCAGGATGAACATCGAGACCAGTGGAATGGCAAGTTTTTTTTTCTAGTTCTGATGAAATTAAAGGAAAATTTGGTTTCATGAAATTGACTTTTGCTAAAAAAAAATCGTTTATTTTTCAGCCGGCCAAGCAGAAATCAAAAAAAAGAGAGCAGCCGACATGTTTTTGGAGGTCGACAAAAATTCAGACGCAAAGTGAGCTCTTTCTTAAATTTCCTCCATACAAAGTTGATCAGATTAACTTTGGATGAGGTGAAGTTGTTGCCTTACTTGGATACTGACCATGACGGCGTCGTTTCAGACGAGGAAGCCAAGAATATCCTCAGTGTCGGTGGGTCTTCAATGATTTTCTTTTGGCTTCATTTTTCTTTTTCAGAAGAGTCAGATATTGAACATTTCGTGGCGAGTGTTTACGACCTTTTGAAATCTGCCAAAAGATCGTTTACTCAAGAAAAGAAGCTGAGAGAAGAAGAAGAAGCCGCCGAAAAAGAACCCGAACCGGATGACGACCTCGTTGCCGGTTATTTTTGATCAGTCTTGTTTTTTTTTTGCCTTTTTGTTTTGTGGAATACACAAAAATCTTCTTTAGATGAGGACAAGTCGACTGCGGAAGAGCCACATTCGAACGAGGAAGTTCAAATTGAAGACGAAGACGAAAAGATGCCGCCGTATCCGCAAGAAGCTCAGGCAGCCACCGAAGGTCGAATGAAAAATTCACGTTCCAATACTTTTTTTTTGAATTGAGAAAAAAGTTTTGGCGTTCATAATTTTGGTCAGATTGCTTTTTCCAATTACGATCTTCATTGTGTAGAAAAAAACCAGATATAAAACAAATTTCCTTCTTAAAACTCTCAAAAAGTTTAAAATGTGTTAGTTTTTTTAAAAAAATAAGCGGAGCATACTTGACCACAACTAAGAATTGAATTTTGCGGCTTAGGGCCGGAATTTTTTTCTCCCGCGTAAATATGACACGTGACTTTAAAAAAAGAAAAAAAAATTGATTGTATTATTTTTAGAAGCGAACAAGTTCCGGAAGCTCTACGATGAAACGTCGAACAAGCTGCACGAAGTCAACCAGAAGATAAAGTTCGTCAAGAATGTTCTTCGAAACAGAGTCCCCTTCTCAGAGACGCGGAGACGTTCGCCTCGGCTGATTTCGGCGAAGACTTTGCCTGGGCGCCACTCAAGGGTCAATGCTTCGAGACGACCGTCATGCAGTACGTCTACAAGCTCTGTCCCTTCGAAAAGGCCTCGCAGAAGGACAAGGGCGGCTATGGAGAGACTTCATTGGGGTTCGTGCTCCTTCTTCACAGCAGTATATCATTTGTTTCCACTGCCGATTTCTGACATAGTTCAAATATTTCATTTTTCTAAGTTTCAGAATAATCTTAACCGAAACCACAGAAGGAATAAGTAGGTAAAAAAATTAGTTTTTTTCTTTCTAACTGTATTTAAAGAGATATATTGAAAATTTCAATTCTATATGAAAATGGTCATATTGACCACCTTTGTTGAATACAGTGAAACGATTACAAGCACAGAACATTTTTATATAAAGTCACTTATTTTTTTCCTTCTCCTCAACCAGTTAGATAGATGTCTGACTTTCGGAGAAATGTTTTGCTCATTTCCTTTTTAGGAATTTCAAAGACTGGACAGGTGCTGCTCCGAGAAAGCACTCCAAGCAAACCTATCACGAGGGTCAACAGTGTTGGAACGGTCCTCAGCGATCCACTCAGGTGTGCTCTTTTCAACTTTACAATGACGGTTGAAAAAAGAAAATTTGACAGTAACTGCTAAACAAAAAGATTTTCAGATAGAGGAAATAATAAAATACATGAACCATAACGGTTTCAAACGACATAAAGCCAAAAATGAAAGAAAAATATTAGGTTGTTCAGAAAGTTCTTGCGGTTTTTGATACTCTCTCTTGCAAGAAATTTTTTGAGCTGGGTTTTAGATTGGCCTGTCGAAGTTATATATCATTTTGAAGCGCGTAGAATGTTTTATTTTTTAAGTGTAATCGTATCATTCAAAAACAAAATTGTGTAAGTTTTATGTAATTTTTGAAAAAAAGGGTTAAAAAAACAGCGATTAGAGTAGCTTTTTTCGTTTTTCTCTCAACTAGACTTATAAGCGTTGAAATCATTTGATATTTTCACTAGTTGTTTGACACAGTAATTACTTTAAAACATGTAACGAGATTGCTACTGGAAAAAACTTTGGCCAAGACTATGAGCTCGGCAACTGAGAACAGTAATTTTTGAGCTATGTTTCTACTGCGCGGTAACAAAACGTCCTGGTAGCTGCAACTTTGCGAAAAATTTTTTGTTGTTGCTTGAGAGGATGTATAGATGACGCTAGAAAAAGTTCCTGACTAGAGAACTATTTCAGAGACCTGAAAAGCTCACTAGATGAGTACCTCACGAATCTCACTAAAAGCATAGCGCCGTTTCTTTCTTCTCGTCTTATTAAAAGGCAAATGCGACCTCAGTTTTTGAATAAAATAGAATTTTTTGAATTGCGACAATAAGAAAGACGTCTACAACAATTTTCAAACCTATTATTACTATACAGTCCAAGTCGCCGCTTTGGATAGTTCTTCGAAATCAACCTATCAAATAATGACGATTGAGCACGTTCTTGGCTTTCTACAGCTGTTATAACTTATCATAAGTAATCTCAACTCTCTACCCTACAATATTTCAGCGACGTTGTTCACTGATCAAAAAAAAATTCCACGAATTAGTGTATAAAAATTTTGAAAACATCGAAACTAAAAAAGTCACGTTTTGTCCTGTATCGCGCTTTGCGGAATTTGCAAGTAAAAAAATAAACGAAACAAGAAAAATGATTTCATTTTCTCTATTTTTTTTTTTCAACTCTTACCTTGCTAAACAACAGCTTTCCAAACTATGAAAACACTTGCACGCGAAAAAAATGCTTCGAAACCGAAACCCTGTCAAAAAAGGCTTCGAGAGTTTCAAAGCCCCCAGTAATTCAGGGTTTGATATTATCGACTGAATTTTTTGTGTTTTTTGTTGTCACATGGCCACTTAATAAGATGGTTTTTGTTTTGATCAGAAATAAGAACTCTAAGCGAAGTTAGGATCTTTTGAAGTCGAATAATAAAAACCGCAATAACTCTCTGAACAACCTAATAAACTGTAGCGGGACTTATGTGCGGAGTAGAAATAAATTTGGAAGAAAGAGGGAGAATTTGAGAAGTCCATCAAACTTTGCTTAGATGTTCACCGGAATATACTAATCACGGTTCATGAAAAAAAATACGACTTAAGTTTAAGCCGAGTGATAGCTGTTCAATGAAAAAAAGCGTTTGTATAAAGGAAAAATAAATGAATTCGCTCCATTCTTAACAAGAAAAACGAAAATATAACAAAGTTTTACTTTGCTCAATGAAACACCCTAGCAAAGCTGCTGTTTATAGGTATAAAAATGCGGAATACGGAATAATTTGAAGCGTCGTTACTCGAGTGAGAAACGCGAAGTTTTCCTTTGTTTTTGATAAAGTGCTCTAGGGGTTTTTTTTTTCAGCGAAGTTCCGCTCATCTTTCGAACTATTTTTTCCCATTTGCTGTTTAAGCTTCATTTGGAGTTTTGAAAAGAGGTCGGAGCAAAGTTATACTTGACTATGCAGGTTGAAATCGAGTGTGGCGAAGAGAACGAGATCGTCGAGGTCTCTGAACCTGCCAAATGCGAATATCACTTCACTTTCCGAACTCCGGCGGCCTGCAACGACCCCGAAAAAGAAGAACCTCTGCATACCGAGCTCTGAGTTCATTCAGCTCCTTCTCATTCGTTTTTTGCTTATTTTATTGGCAAATCTGTCACTTTTTCATATTTATTGTAAGCTCATCCATTCAGTTCAGAGTACTATGGTTCGAAGCTCCTAGTTTAGGAGTCCTATATTGCGATTTTGAAAAAAATTCTAGTTCTGAACTCATAACTAACGTTTTCCATACATTTAGACATTTTCTCATCTTCTGTTTATTAGTGTACCCTTTCTGATTTTGGGTTCGGTCTGCGATTTTGATACGAAGTTTTGAAAATATAAGGATTTTTCTATTAGTATTTTGGCTGGTATTGATAAAAACTTCAAATAAAACTTTTTTCGCAAATCCGAAAAGTTTGAATCTATTTGTTGTATTTTCAAAGCTTGTTTGCGAATGTGAAATATCTGCGGAAATAAGAAAATAATTTATTAAATTGCCTCGTCCATTTCAGTACATTATATTCTCAAAAAAATAGAATTTTTTTAGACTGGATAATTATTAAGAAATTGAAAGATATTTTTTTAAAATCAAAGTTCAAAGATATCTTTAATCTTTCAAGTTTCTCAAATTTCTTCAGTTTTTTTCAATTCATGCTTCTCTCTTATTATATGGTTTAGTACTTCTGCTAAAAATCAACAAAATGTTGCCAGTAATATGATATGGGTGATATAGCCATTAACAGTGGCGCCTGCGAGGTAATCGTACATCGATATGTGATCACGGCGAGACGCAAAGGACTAGGAAAAGGGGCGGAGCCACATGCAGGCACACAACTCGGCGGGCACATTTTTGCTGTTGAATGCACGGCGCAACATGTTGATTTACGGTTGAACATCGGAAACAACAAATGTGTGCACTAAAAGAAAGTTCTTTTCAGAACTATTGACCTTTTCGATTAGACCTACTGGTAATTCAACTGCGTTTTTTCGATGAGCTTTGTTTGATACTTGATATTTTTCCTATCTTCAGCTGAGTTTCGAATGTCATTCCTTTCCTTCAATCTTCGAAACCCAGCCAGGAAGACACTAAAATTTGTCTCTGCGGAAAGTTGTTTCGTTTTATTCTTACATGTAGTATGAGAATTGAGTCGCGCGCTAGGTACAGTTATTTCCCAACAACCTATAGACCGCTTAAAACGAAGAACTTCACACAAATATAGTTTGTTCGGATTTCTGATGTCAAGTGCAATAACGTCATTCAAAAAAACTCTGTGGGTGGCTCGCTCTCTGATTGGTCTATCGCACCATTATGGGCGGAGCTTGAGCGACGACTTGACATTCAAAATATGAACAGACTATAGCGAACTATTTTTAGTGAATGAAAATTTTAGGCGATTTTTTAATTAAAGCTTTGTTTCAAGCTATCGGTGAATGAACTGGTCGACTTTTCTATATTTTTTCTTTGGCTCATAAATTCGCTCGAAAATAGAGAAAGCTCAAGGAAAGGAAGTGATTCACAACAAGGTCGTTGCGAAGTGAACAAAAAAAAACAAAGCATGTTCACCTGTTGGAGAATCAGAGAAACAAGTAAACGCGTGCCAGCCTGTTTTGTCGTAAAGTTTTCTGACTTCTCTGAATTTTCTTTCTTTTGAAGATTTTTTGAATCGGTTTTCCATGCGTTCGTGCTCGACTTTTTCTTTTTCAGTTTTTGACCACGAAAAAATTAATCCAAGACTTGTAGACGATGAGTTGGAGCAGCTCCTACGTAGAGCAGCTCAACTCGTACGTCGAGGGGCTCCCGACGTGGGGCAAAGCGGCCGTCGCTGGCGGCGCTGCGCTCGCATTGTACCTTCCGTACAAGTACTACACGTCTCGACCCAGAGCCTCTCCCTACAATAAAGATTGGCAGCCAGGTTTCTTTTTCATTTTTTTACTTGTTGACGCTCAAAGAAGAAAAATCATTCAAATTCAAATTAGTAATCAAAAAAACAAAAAAATATAAAAAAAATTAATTTAAAAACAAAAATTCGATTACCTAACACAAAAAAACCTATATTTTTTTCGCTTCCTACTTTTAGCTTTTTCGTGTTTTTTTTTTGGATTTTTTTTTAGAAATTCAGAACTGAGCGTGATCAAAAAATCACCTGTTAGAACCGTAAAAAAATAATGATTTTGAAAGATTATCAAAAAAGGCCTTCACTTCCGAACTCTCCAACGAATACAGCTCAAAAACAGCTTTGTAACGATAAAGAAACTTTTCAATTCACTCATCTAGAATTTTTGTTAACTTTTCAATCAAATAAACCAGAAAGAAACCTTTTGAAAATATGTAGATATAAAATAAATACTGCACAGATAATTTTCCTCAGGCTCAAGTTAAATTTTCAGACGTTGTGTACTTGTACCAGTTCCCAAGGACAAAGCTACTGCCCAACATTTCTCCGTTCTGTCTGAAAGTGGAAACCTGGCTTCGCATGAATGACGTCCATTATGAAGTGAGTTTTTCTTTTTTCTCTTCTTTTCCTTTTTATTGGGCTTCGCAACTGATAGATAATCGGAATTTCGATACAAATGTGCTCGAAACTGAAGAGGGACAAACATTCTTGCAACCGTTCTGTTTGCCTCTCTTTTTCTTTGCTTGCTTCACAGGAAAAAAAGGGTTTGGTATAGTTCTTCCTACATGATAGAAACTTTATTTCAAAGCACGACACTAATTAGAAAATGTTGACATTTTTACGGAAATCTTAACTTTTTAAGCTCAGAAAGGAACTTGAGAGTCCAAAGAAGTATCCAAAAATGAGAGGTTTTTTTCTAAATTTCACTGAGTCCAGGTTCCCGCAATACCACTTAACTTGCGATCGAAAGAAGGACTTTTGCCGTTCGTCGAACTAAACGGAGTTGAATATTATGACTCCGCCTTCATTATCGAGTGAGCTTCTTTTTTACACTTAATACATGGAGAATAATCCCAGAGAACTCACCATTCTACTCAAAAGACAGGGTTTCGAAGAACACCTCAGCGAGGAACAACGCGCCGTGTCCCGAGCCTTCGAATGTCTTGCGGAAAAGTCCCTGGCACTCTCTTCTTTCGTCACCCGAATAGAAAACGCCGCCGAGGTATTCATTCTCCCTCATATCCCTACTGAACTCCGGTTAACTTGTCTTTATATCAAACTGTAACTGTTCTACACTGTTTCCTAAAATTGTCAAAGCCGAGACGCGGCCGTTTTTTTTTTTGACGAAAAGTGAGTCTCCAACTGAGCTCTCATTTAAAAAAAAGTTTGTTTTCGCATTCCTATTTTTTCAATATCAAGAATCGAAGTTTTTTTTCGCATCTTCACCTCTCGCGTTTTTTTTCTCACTTTAAAAATATAATTCTTGCACGCTATTTCATAGTTTTGATCTTTTTCTTCAATTTCAAAACTAATTTTCGAAAGATGCACAGTGCTGCATAAAGAAATGACCAGTACCAAATTTCACAGATGATCGACCAGATTGACTTGAGGAGGTTCGGATTTTTGCTCACGTTTCTGAAGCCGTTCGCCTCCAGGGGATACGCTAGTTTGGTATTCACTTTTTACTTTCAAAGTATATCAAAATTCAGCCCCAAAATATATATTTAATGGAAGAATTATCAGTCATTTCTCAACAGCAGTCCGAAACACCAAAAAAATTGGTGTTTCCAAAAAATATCAACGTGGTAAAAACTTTCCGAGTAACTGCTCTGATCAATGGCTGAAAATCTATTGGGAAAAAAACGGTCTTCGATTTTATAACTCTGACTGTACTATATTATATTGTTTAGAAGTCTGAAGAAATATTCAGCTCGCGACGCGATTGAACAACTCGGAGCTGGGTCCGCATAGCCGTGCCGACCGTCTTTCCATCGGCGCCGACGACCTCCGAGCCATCAGCAAGTACCTCGGCCAAAAACACTACTTCACTGGCTTTAAACCGACCAGAGTACGATGTTTTCCACTATTTTCCTTCTTCTTTCATTAGAAAGTGAAATTTTTTCCTTTTTACAGGTAGACGCTTGCCTATTCGGAACGTTAGCCCAGATCGTCTTTGCTCCATACGAAACCGAACACAAGACTCTTCTGAGAACTGAGTGTTCCAATCTTTTGGAGTACGTCGAGCGCATAAAGAACAGGTTCGTCGAAGTTTTCGTTCTGCTAAAGTCCTTGATGACGTGTTTGATCCTGCATAAGTGACCTGAAAGAAGCTTTAAAAATCATTTCGGTCTCGATTTTTGAAATATGTCGAACCTTTTTCCAGCAAGAGTTTTTCAACAAACCATGAATGAAATCGGGGTTTTGAAAATTTAATTTTTTTAGAGCATTCCATAGATTATTGTCGTTTTGAACGTGTTCTCCGATTATATCGGCTCCAGATTGGTCCAAGTTCGGTTTTACTTTTACAACTTCCGAATCTTTTTTAGTTATCATGAAGTTAGTTGGCTCTTTTGATGTTTTTCAAATTTCAAACTAAATTGCTCATTCAGTTAACTTTTCGCTTTGAGAAGAGTTCGAAAAATAGCAGCGGCTCATCAGCAAATGAATTCAACGTAAAAAATGGTAAATTCAAAATTTTGGAGTTCTCGAAATTTTTACCATGATTCAGCAGAGCCTTTTTGATTTCTCTGATGTCTGAATAAATTGAATTGATATAAATTGATCTTAGGAAAAAAATTAAAATTTAAGCATCCTTTTTAATCGAATTTTCTGTTGTTTCGTATAAATAGAGTTAAGGAATGTCTCGAAACGTTTCTGAAGTGCAATTTGCAGGTTCTGGCCGGACTGGGGAGACGTGACGGCGAAGTTCTCGAGAGACACTAACTGGAAGAGAAGACCTCGTCCTGTCAATGGAATCTCGACGCCAAACTCGTCGCTCACTTCTCCGCTAGGGAGAAAGTGAACCGGCCCATCCCACCACACTTTTCTACGAGCTTCTTATCTGCCTTTTCTATTTTTCTTCGCATTTTTTCCATTTTATAACTCAATTTTTCATTTGTTTCTTTTTATGTTTCTTAGTGGGAGTTGTATGTTTTAAAAAGTATGTCTCCTCCTTTACTATATGTTCTCGACTTTATAACTTTTTACTTTTCTTCATGTTTACTGTTGCCTTGAAACAATCCTGAAAAGTTTGAGTGAGACTTTTAAATAGTTTTTTCGAATTGCGAAACGGCTGGAAAAGATGACGTTTGAAAATCATTTTAGTTAACGCCAGCGGTGAGTAAAACTTAATAGCGTTTATGAACCCTTCGATTGTTCTTAATTTTCTCGGTTCAATTCTCCAAGAAAGAAATAGATTTCGGGTTTTTTTTTTTACAGCGATGCCCGTGTGAATAATAATAAATCTTATGCTCATTTTCCAAACAAAGCTTGTTTGACAAACTGTTTAAATCAAGAAACAATACTTATCGTTCAAAACTGAAAAAAAAACACTCGTACAATATATTAGATGTATGAGAAAAGAAAAAGGTAACTCAGAAGGAAGGCAGCATTGACTGGTGTAGATCTTCACATTGAATCTAGGCATTCCAGTCTTTCTATCATAGTTACTCGCCGGAGACTCGAAACTGTGACCTCTCCAGCGCCGTCCTAGCGCACTCGCATTCGGCCACAGGTTGCACAGCTGGCTACCCTGGGGTGGGCGCTATTCGTCTCTTTGCGATGATTTCTTTCCTCACGCAGGCTTTTTTCGAAGTTTTCAATCAGACACAGAATTAATTTTTTTTTTTGAGAGGGCTTATTACAAAAATCCACCGTATGGAAAAATGACTACTGGCACGAATTTTCGTCGATATGAACGAATTTTTCTGAAATACACGTCCTACCAAGACATGAAAATGATTATTTTTCCTCATTTCTTCATTTCAGAGACTCCCAAAATGTCTCGCGAAACAATGGTCAACAGTAGTTGTGAAGTTATTGGAAATACGCCGCTTCTTCGTCTTAACAAAATAACGCAAGGCCTGGAAGCAACTATAGGTTGGCTTGAAATGAATTTTCTAATTTTATTTTATTTTTTTCCATTTCTAGTCTCTTTCTGATGTTTTAAAAAGCGAATTAGCTATGATAAAATCTTTTAAAAGAGTTAGTTTTTGCATAGCAACTCACAGAAGAAACGAGAAATATGAGACCCGCTAAGTTTTTGAGACTCTTTCTATTTTTCAGCTGTTAAACTGGAATATATGAACCCAACATGCTCTGTGAAGGATCGAATCGCCTTGAATATGATCAAAAGAGCCGAGGAAGAAGGGAAAATCAGCCCAGGAAAAACAGTTTTAATTGAAGGAACCAGTGGAAACCTTGGGATTTCTCTTGCTCACTACGGAAAAATCTTGGGGTTTGTGAACAAAAACTAAAAAATTCTATGAAATTTTTGAAGGTACAAAGTTATTTTGATAATGTCGGATTCCTATAGTGTAGAACGTCGGTGTCTTCTGAAGGCTTATGGAGCCGAGGTCTGATAGAAAATTTGTTCTGAATTGACGCGTTTTTAGGTAATTTTGACCGACGCTGCTCTTGGCGCGAAAGAAGTGTTGAGCAGAGCTGCCGAACTCGCCAAAGTCGTTCCGAATGCTCATATCCTTGACCAATTCAGCAATCCTGCTAATCCAGAAGCGCATTATAAATCAACAGGCCCTGAAATTTGGCGCCAAACTCAAGGAAAAGTGAAAAAACTTCCTAAATTTTCACACTTCTCGGAAATATACATTTTGAGGTCGACATAGTTTGTTTCGGAGTTGGTTCAAGCGGAACAGTCACCGGCGTCGGCAGGTTTTTGAAAGAGAAAAACCCGGAAATTGAAGTGAGTGAAAGAACTGGCTCACGAATTTGATGAAAAATCAGATCTATCCCATTGAACCTTATGAATCATCAGTTATCAACGGATTTCCAGGAGGGGTTCATAAAATCCAAGGTCAGCAGAATAGACTTTTTCTGAAAACTGAACATTTTTATATGTTATTTTTCAGGAATAGGGGCAGGAATGGTACCAGATAATCTGGATCGAAGTCTTTTCAAAGAAGCTCTGCGAGTCCATTCCGACGACGCCATCGATATGACACGTCGTCTGGCCAAAGAGGAATCCATTTTTGCAGGAGTTTCTTCTGGGGCCAACGTCTTTGGCGCCATGCAGGTGCCTATTTTCATAGCCTCGGAGTGCATATTTTCGTTTCAGCTAGCCAAAAGACCCGAAAACAAAGGGAAGTTGATCGTGACCACTGTAAACAGCTATGGAGAGCGCTACTTGTGAGATTTCTTCTTATTCACAGATTTTTAATTTCTCTGATCGTTAGGTCGACAAATGTGTACTCCGCGATCCGTGAGGAAGCGCTTGCAATGAAGAAGACGTCACTCGAAAAATCTATTCAAATTGCTCTTGATTATCTAAAAATTTAAATCGAAAAACTTAACTTCGTGTTGGTGAATCGCGTATTTTTAAATATCATTTCCAAGTTGACAGTAGCGATCTCTGATTTCTACGTGAGAACACAGAAAGTTGAGAAACAATAGAAATAAAGAATGATGCAAACCAAATTAGTCGCTTTGGAACGGCGTCACGTAGACTTCCTTTTGTCACGTATCAAATTTCAGATTCAACGCTCATCTTTTATGAAACGTTTTGAAAATAATAAACAATACTTTCATAGTCATACCGAACTGAAATCCGAGAAGAAAGTACAATTTTTTTTATAAAATTCTCTATAACAAGTAGAGTAAAAAAGTTAATTGGAATTATTGCGGAATGAAAGAGAAGTTGACAGAAATGAAACTGCTTTTATGTACAGGGAGAAAGCCGGAATGTTTTCAAATTGGATACCATTAACTCTTTACCTAGACCTTGTATCAACTTTCTACAGCTATACTCATTTTGAGGTAAAGGTCTTGAAAAATATTTGAAACGAGATAAGCAAAAGAAATATTATTAGTGAAAAACATGGCTTTTTTTGATGTAAGGAGTTGTAAACGAGATTTTCAACTTGTTTGATTCTTCCCCAAATAATAAATCTTGTTTTCCGGGCGTTTTTGATCGTTTTTTTTTCCATTGAGCAGAGAAATTAAAAAGAGTTCGAACATTGTGTTATACAAATATTATATAAAAGCATATCAAAACTTAAAGTTCAGAAAAGTCGAAGATCGAACTACTAGTTTATCACTACATGAAGACTACGTGTTCGCAGTCAGACTTGATCGGAACGATCTACTGAATTAGGCGACGAGAGAAAAAGACGGCGTGCGGTCCGGAGAACTATCACCCAGTCTCCCTATAAAACAGCGAACTCGAAGAAGACACACATGCGCTTTTTCAATTTAGTTCAACTTTGAGGCTTCCATGCATTTCTGTCATAAAAACTATTCTATGTCTACTATTTTTGCAAGAAGCGTCCTCTTTTCTCTTTAGAATTTTATTTGTCGAAGTCGCGGGAAAAATCTGAAGAAAAAAAAAATAGGAACACAATAGACTCACCTATTTTTTCTTTCCTATTTTTCCGATCGAATTTTTTTCTTTAAATTTTTTTAATTTTTCCTTTCAATCGATGTTGTTTCATAAGCTGTATAGGAAAGCCTGAATTTGCCATCAGAAATATTTTTCTCTAATCCTTTTTGAAATTATTTTCTTCAACAGGTTTCTTCAGCTTTCACAACAAAAAAAATGTCTCGCGATTTGATGGTTGAAAGTGGCGGCCAGATAATTGGAAATACGCCACTTCTTCGTCTCAACAAAATTACTCAGGGCTTGGATGCGACTATCGGTTCGTTTTTTTTTTATCTAAAAAAATGATAGGGCTGAAAAAAGCTCTCGTAAAGCAGATCTGATGTTAATTGGTATACGCTTCAGTTCTCAGTTCATTCTGGTGCCATAACTCACTTTTTAAGTAGCGCAAGAATAATTTTTCAGCTGTGAAAATTGAATATATGAACCCTTCATGCTCCGTCAAGGATCGAATCGCCTTCAACATGATTGAGAAAGCCGAGCAGGAAGGAAGAATCACGCCAGGAAAAACCGTGCTTATTGAACCTACTAGCGGAAACATGGGAATCGCACTCGCCTATTGCGGAAAACTGAAGGGGTTCGCCTCTTTTTGTTATTAAGCTGGGAATTCGATCAGTAAGAAATACTTAAAATTCAGATATAAAGTGATCCTGACGATGCCGGAATCCATGAGCGTGGAAAGAAGATCCTTACTGAAAGCATATGGAGCCGAGGTTCAATCAATCATTGAAAAACCTATAAAGTCGAGAAATAAAGGTTGTCCTTACCGACGCCGCATTGGCCGTGAAAGGTGCAACGGATCGTGCCGAAGAATTAGCCAAAGTCATCGATAACGCCTATATTCTGAACCAGTTTGCGAATCCGGCAAACCCTGAAGCGCATTACAAAACGACAGGACCAGAAATATGGCGTCAAACAGAAGGAAAGGTAAAGAAAACTTCAAGATATTTACTATTATGTACATAATTAAGGTGGACATTGTTTGTTTCGGAGTCGGTTCTGGAGGTACAGTTACTGGAGTTGGTAGATACCTCAAAAACCAAAACCCTAATGTTGAGGTTAGCGGTTTTGATTTTTGGTTCCTGGGTAGACTTCTTTTTTCAGGTCTTCCCGGTCGAGCCCTTCGAGTCATCTGTGATAAACGGATTACCACATAGTCCTCACAAAATCCAAGGCTTGTTTTTCTTTCTCTGAATTGTGAAGAAAATACAATTTATTAGGAATGGGAACGGGAATGATCCCAGAAGTTTTGGACCGAAGCCTTTTCAAAGAAGCTCTTCGTGTTCATTCCGACGACGCTATTGCAATGGCACGTCGTCTGGCCGCTGAAGAATCCATTTTGGCCGGTATTTCTTCTGGAGCTAACGTCTGTGCTGCCGTTGAGGTTCTTTTAAATTTCATTTTTTTTGGGAGAAAAAGTCACCCGCTTTATTTTTTCAGCTGGCCAAAAGACCTGAAAACAAAGGGAAGTTGATCGTGACCACAGTAAACAGCTATGGAGAGCGCTACTTGTAAGATTTATGTGTGTCAAAGGTTTAATTCAAGTTATTCAGATCAACGGCATTGTACTCAACGATCCGCGAAGAAGCAGTCGATATGAAGAGGACTTCTCTCGAAGAATCTATTCAAATTGCTCGTAAATATTTGGAACAATAAAATAAAAATAAAGTTTTGATCCATGTTTATTGAAATGTATTTCAAATAAAGTATATATCTAGGGACCGCCAACGTTTTTCGAAATTGAAAGCACAATGATGAAATGAATGGAACCTATAGATTGAGGCAGCGAGATTCAATTTTAAAAAAGAAAGGGTTGCACGCGTGCATGCGCATGGTGATGGAACGGAAATGCAAGTAGCACGCGCGCGCGCCTCTATCCTCTTGTTCTTTTTTGAAAGAAATAATTTTTTACTACTTTTTCAACATGGGAGTAAAACTGATTCAAACTAATGGAAAAAGTTTCAAAGTGTATAAATAACAAAAAAAAAAAACAGTAAAACTGTCTTTGAAAATCTGTTCAGCCCTTCCGGTTTGGCACACTGTAGGTTTAAAATGTGCATACACCAATCGCGGTTTTTGGGCGATATCTTCGTTGATAACGAGTTTTTTGTACAAAAAAGGAACAAATTTGAAGAAAAACACAATTAGAACATTCTATTACATAAATTAAGTTTTAACAAAAAAAGTTTTTTTGCAAACGCTAGCAAGCCTTTTAAAAAAATGGCTTAATTTGGGGAATGCGTATTTAGTAAGTAAAAAAAGCATATTTTTTTCTGTAATTTTTAATCTTTTATCGTCGGAAATAGCCTTGTTCATTTTAATAAACAGAAAACATTTTTCGAGTTTTGACTCTCAGAAGATAGAGAAGTTGCTTATATATATGATTCACTTTGTCCTATCGTTGTTAGTCAATGTTTGAAATTGAACATACATTTCAAAAAAAGTGCATTTTCATTGGTTTTTTTACTTGAACGAGTTTTAATGGATTTTTTTTTCTTTTTGGGTATATGTCAAAAGAGCTGCGAAAATCGAGCCTCCTCGCTGTTTGAGATAAAACTGCCAGCGAAAAATGGGCTGCCGAAAAAATTGCCAGAGAAAAATCAGCTGAGAGAAACGAGCTGCGAAAATTTCGCCCGCCGTTGGCAGGTTAATCGCGCGACTCTGCGCTCCATCGAGAACAGTAACCGAATTTCGTCCATTTCCGCTCATTAGTATCTTAAAATATAGTTTTTTCTTGTTTTATGTTGAATGATTTCAAACTACATCGTTGAATTTTTGGAAGCAATTACTGAAATGTCAGAAAAAAAAGGACAAACATGCAGAAGTGATTAAAAGGGATAGTAAAAAAATTATCTACATAATTTTTCCCGGATTTTGCGTTAAAGGAACTATTTAAAATTTTATTTGCCCGTTGCGTATTGAAAATAATGAACATAACAAAATATCAGTTTATTAAAAAAAAACCTAAAAAAGAACAAAATGTGAGCATGGCAGGGTTTTTCCGATGAAAATTGTCTTTCGTGAAGTTGCGCAACCAATACTCGAACTTCTCCTCATCGCAAGAAATCAATCCACCCTGATTGCTTTTTAAGCGTCCTGAAACATTTTTTTTTCATTATTAAAATGTTTTTCAGACTCTTATAGACTGACTTCGCCCGATTTCATTCTAAGCGGAAATTAAATAAAACTTTTCTGCACGAAACCACAACAAAATGAAAAAGAAAATGGATGAAAACAAATAAGAAATAACAAAAATAATGAAAAAAATTTTCCGAAAATTCAAAATCTGTCATCGGCGCGTTATCGGTGGAGCGCAATATGTAGTCAACTATTTTGCCAACGGTGGGCAAAATTTTCGCAGCTCGCTTTTCGCTGGCAGTTTTATCGCTGGCTGTTTTTTCATCAGCTCATTTTTCTCAGCTCGATTTTCACAGCTCTTTTGACATATACCCTTCTTTTTCTATTTCGATGAACTTCAATAAATTTTTAAACATGGAATATCAGCTTTATACAAGCACCTGGATAAGTTCCAATCGTTTAAACATATTTGACAGCATAGACCCTTTATTATCAACTTTTTAAAAATTTTTCTTTTTAAAACATCAGTAAGCATTGTTTGCAATAAATTTTAAAAAATCATATGGTTGTCCCTGGAAATGTTGCTTTTTCAAAAAATCTTTGCTTTAATGAATTTTCTCCGCGTTTTCAATATGAAATTGAGAATCTGCGTGTAAAATAAGGTCTTTTTCAACCCTATTCTACCCAATTAGGATTATCCGAATTTTCAGGAACAAAAGGGGGCCAGCGCCTTCTCGACATTAGGCTTTTTAGACTGGAGTAAATTTTTTTCACTATTTTTTCTTTTGAAATATCTCGAGGTGGAAAGTTAAAAAAAAAGACGAAATATCGAAATCTCGGTTTCTGTTTTGTCAAATTGTATTAAATATCCAACCACGTCGACCGCCTTGTGATAGAAAAAAAAAATTATGGCAGAAAGATAGTTTTCGAAAATAGAAAGAAAAACCAGAAATTTTGCACAATGATATCTCCTCATTATTTAGGCACACAATAAACAAAGATGAATCGAGAAGTCGATACAAGTAGCTACCGGGTAGCAACTTTTGAAAAAGCCAATCGGCGTGAGGTGATCGGTGGTCGTTTGTATGCTACCGGGTACCATCTTTATGGTACCTGGGTCGGAGGTCGATGCAAGTAGCTGCCGGGTAGCTACTTGCATACCTGACATTCGCGATTTCTTTCGGAAAGTCTGGAATTGCTTCCCGGGTCGTTATTATTTGTTTCAGCTTTATCCAATAAGACCCTGGAAGGCTTGGGAAGGTGTAAACAAACACTGATGGTATATAAACGACCGATGTGTCAGCCAGTGCCAATCGCGAATTTCAGGTACATACCTGGTAGCATCCAGATACCGATCAGGTACTATCCAGGTACCATAGAGATAGTACCCGGTCGCATACAAATGACCACCGATTACGATTCGCCGATTGACTTCAGTTGCTACCCGGTACATAATTCTATCTACCTCTCGATTCACCAGTTAAAACGAGTATTTACTTTTCTTTTATTTTTCATTCAATTGACGTCAACTTCATTTTCCCAACTTGAAACGAGAAAACGAATGTTACTTGAAAAAGAAAAGATTAATGATTCTACGTGAGCAAAAAATATAATCTGAAACTTCTTTTTTGTTAAAATCGGAAGACGAAATAAAAGAACGAAATATGAAGGAGAACGTTGAGTAACAGTTTAAACTCAATTGTTTTACATTTTTTATACTAGTCAAAAAAAAAATTTGCTGTTTACCAACCAACAGTGAAATAAAATTTTGAAAACAAGAGACCTTACCTTGCAAAAAAAAATGAATGAAACACCAAATACCCAATTTTAAAGGCGCACGCTCAAGAGACTCGGGATGTTTTGAAGCGCGAGAGGAAATAGTGGGAGGAAATAGCGCACCGTCTCCTTCCTCCTAAAATTTCTTTTTTAATTATATTTAAAAAAATTATACTGTGATTTTTTTAATCAATTTTTTTCCTTCACTGATAAACATGTACGAGTTAGATAAATTTATTAAATATGATTCTGCTGAAATTTAGTTACGAAATTTATTTAAAAAAATTTTTTTGGAAAGTATTATTATAATATCCGATGGTCGGATCACTGATTGTGTATAAAGATCTTCCACAAAACAAAAATCGAGACGATGAGCAGTTTTTTTACGTTTGTTTTTTAACAATAGCTTCACGCCAAATTTTTTTTTGTTGACCTTTTTCAAAATTTGTTTTTGTTTTTAATCCATGCCGCGCTCAAAGTAATTTTGTAAAAACTCAGATTCTTTTCTACTTTCCAGCGTTTTCTTTCTTATTAGCTGACGGTCATTTCAATTCCGTTAGATTTACTATAAACGCAGCAACTTCGTTTACGTTTTTACGCATTTATGCTGTTTTTTTCTAAAAAAATATTTCAGATGACCAAGGGTACTCAGGCTTTTGGTAAGAAGCACGTTAAATCGCACACCTTGTGCAAACGTTGCGGAAGATCCTCCTTCCACATTCAAAAGAAGAGATGTGCGTCGTGCGGTTATCCTGATGCTAAGAAGAGGACATACAACTGGGGAGCGAAGAGCATCCGCCGTCGCACTACCGGAACTGGCCGCATGAAGCATTTGAAAATTGTTCAACGACGATTCAGGTATCATTTTTTCATATTTGTTGTGTTTTTTTTAATTGGAACTTGAAATTTTTGGAACTTTATTTTGGGTTTTAATCTTTCACAACGTCAAACTATAAAAAAAATAATTACCTGCAAATCAGCGCGACAAAGAGAAGAAATCTAGATTACTGAGAGCAACTTCTTTTTATGCACTGTTCGAAGTGATTCCGCGAAATCCAAAATAGCCGTTAGAGAACGAAAAAAAGTGAAGAAGCAAAAGAATTGGAGATAGTTTTGCATTTCGGGAAACTTACTATCAACACGGAAATACTTTTTCAAAAATATTTTTAACCATTATTTATTAATGATCTTTTTTGGTCTAAAACTTTGCTTAAACGTTTAGATCTATTCATTCAGTTTCTTATGCCGTGTGTTCAAATTGATTCCGCAATATTCAAAATAACCACCAGAGTGTGAAAAGAAAGTTTTTGGAGATTAGAAATGAATTTTAATTTTGCGAATTACTTTGACACGGCATTATTCTGGCAGTTTGATGTCGAGTTCGAAGCTAGTTCGACGCGCGCAGCGAAACAGTTTTTCTGATTCAGCAGCTCGAGCCGATTCGAAGAGCGTGACACGAGATGGCTCCGTCTTTTTTGGCATGTCCAATATAGTTTTCTTTTCATTTTGAATATCTACTTGAATGGGCGGAGCCGACCAATCAGTCTGTGTGAATCTGCCGCGTTTTGACTCGTGCTTTCAAATCAGGAAAGCTGTTGTGCTTCGCGCGGAATGAACTTGTGTGCTGAAAACGCGTAAATTTGGGGTAGTGAAAAAAAACTTTTCGAGATAGAACTGAAATAGCTACTCGTGATTTCTTTTTATTCTAATTTAAAAAAAAAATTTTTGATAAAATTTTTGATGATTGAATGAACAATATCAGTTTCAAAAATCTTCTCTTGATAGATCGCAAAACTATTGAATTTTTTTAAAATTTAGTCGATTTTTTTGTGAGCCAAGTAGCCTCAGCACTTTCAAGTGGCTATAAACTCTCAGAAACGTCCGCTTTGCGTTACCAAAGTTCGAGTTGTTTTGAAAAAGTTACTAATAAAACTTTTTGTTCTTAAATCTGAATGGCTCTCTATGCACGAATATTTTCGCAATTTTCCTAGTTGAAGAACGGATTTCACACTTGTTAAAACGGCAGTTCAGTCGCTATAATTTGATTTTTAGATACCTAATTCAAGAGTAATACGTATGAAAAAATTATTGAAGTTGAAACATGCTTCCGGCTTGTTTTTCTTTCACCAGTTACAGCCATTTACACCTTTTGGATGGCCTTCGTATACTATAAAAAAGGGACGCCAAAATCAAAAAGAATCAGATTATAGTGATGCCGTGTTCAAAGTAATTTCTACGAACTTTAAAATAGCCTTTGGGGAGTTAAAAAGATTTCGGAGAGTCAGAAATATTCTTGTATTTTGCGAAAAAATACTTTGAAACACGGCATGGAGTCACCTATCCAAAAAGAATGTGCATAATGAATATTTTGTGTTCCTTGTTTAAGGTAAGTTCCATCAGTTCGTGTAACCAAAGTTTATTCTGAAAGTTTTGATGAACTATTTCACGAATCGTTTAAATTTTGCTCCTGCAAAACTGAAAAGCTCCCTAAAAGCTTTTCTAAAAAAAAGATCGTGTAAAAGCTCCCAGCAGATCTTTTCTATCTAATTTATTCCATTTTTGCATATTTTTTGAATTCTCCAGTAAAAAGATGCTGAAAAGCAACTGAAAAGATTTGAGTGAATTCAAAAAGTATCAGCTCAGGCTATCGAAAAGGAGCTCAAAAGCTTTTCCAGATCATTTTAGGAACTTTTTTTTCCTCAAAGGAACTTTTCCGCTCTACCTATGATGAATAACGATGTGATTTTTTAACAACTTTTTTTCGAAAAAAATGTACTAAACAGGATATTTCTAAATCAAAAAAACTGGGTCTACTTATCTCGTAAGATCAAGTTGAATTTTCTTTTTTTCTATTATTTGATTTTCAAAAAAATCTTCGAAAGCAAAAAAAAAACTGACTTTATTATATCATTCATTTTTTTAGAGATTTATTTCAATTGCTCAAAAGTAATACAGTGAGTAGCTATTTTCAAAACTTTCCCGGAATTTTTTAAACTGTTGGTATCGGAAGAAAAAGATATAATCCAAACAAATAAGTTTAGTTTTACTAAGTATTCTCGTTGTTTTTGAAAAGAAACGAAAGTTTAGTGCCTGAAATGCGTTTCTTGCTGAAACGGTTCTCAAAACGAAAAGAAAGATCAGTAGATCTCGTTCTCGAGTTGTGAGACGCTTCAAAAGCTTGAAATAGCGCTTTTCGTAATAAGTTGCATATTTTGCGGAATTTGAAGCTCCATAATTCGAAAACGAGATCTAAAACCTAGCTAGCTTTTTTTTTAATAAAAAAATATTGAATGTTGTTTACTTTGACATTTTATTTAATAGGTAGCAAAATAAGTGTTATTTTTTTTTTCCAGAAACGGCTTCCGCGAGGGTACAACGCCCAAAGCCAAGGCTGCTCCTGCCAGTTAAACGTTTTGTTGTTTTGTTACGAATAAAGCTTGTTTTCTCATAAAGTATTTCATTTTATACCGGTATCAATTAAGAGTGAAACATAATATCAAAATTGGCGCTTGTATCGATGGTCCATAAGTTCTGAAGTCCAGTCGTCAGAGACCACGACATGGAGAGTAGCGGAGAGTTGGATGTTATCTGTTGAGCGGAATATGAGACTCTGTAAAATAAGAAAAAAAAAATGAATAGAAATGTCTTCCAAATACGTAAGACGACATACCGTTATCGAAGATACCAGCAGTATTATTTTCCCTATTCTCGTTGCAGTTTCGAGGTCTCCATCAGCATTACAGCAACTCATCAAAATATCGATGTAATTGTCGCGTGCTTTTTCCAGTATATTCGATGTGTCTTCGGTCACATTTGGTACAGCTAAAATGGGTTTCAGCTAGAATGTTGGTATTTGCAGCTCACCGTCAGCAAAGATGACGAGCAGAGCTCCTATGAGCCGCTCTTCTTCCGTCAATTTGAGCTCTTTCAAAGGCAGAATGAGAGTTTCGGTGCAAGTTTGACACACACCTCTTAAGTAGAGATTTGAATGGTTGGCTTGGTGCCTTCCTCACTTGACGTCTATTTTGGGCATCGGCTGTTCGGCTGGATCGCTTGGGTGGTAAGTACCGTTGCTGTAGCAAACGCCTGGACAGCCTGCGATCACCGACCAATTGGACGTCATCCACCAATAAAATGCCGCAAACCTCGATTTAGCTATTTTCATCTGAAATTTTTTTAAATATAGCCTGAGTACCACGACGGAATTTCATCAAACGACATTCCGATGCGCCTTTGTGAACCTTGGTCGCGCTTTTAACTTTTTTCTTTTATTAAGGTACTCCAATTTCATGTGCTCCAGCAGCAATAACACTATCCATTGAAAGCGTGACCTAAATTCGAATGACGCTTCGCGAAAGCACGCAACGGAACAGCGGAATGTCGTTCGGTGAAATTTCAAGTCGTGGCACACAGAATATAGGATTAATGTTCAAAATGAAACGAACCTTGTCCTCCTCACAGCACATATGGAACTCCGCTACTGAGAGAAGGAGGTCAGAATAAAGAACGAATGTGCGCCTGAAGTCGTTGATGACGTCGGATATCGTTGCCGGTCTGTGCCCCGTCGGCGTCAACTGCATAACGGGATGCGCTTTGCTCATCGAGATGAGTAACCAACCGGTGTTCTCAAGGAGACCAGATGGTTGTTGTAGAAGGCGTGCTTGAAGTCGTAGGAGCCGCTTTTTGGCCCTTGGCCATTTTCAGGATGGTCCGTCCGTGAGAAGACCTCTCGCAGCGTCCGTAGCACCTCTTCTTTCCTCTGAAAAAGGGACGTGTGCTCTGAGATGCTTGGTGGTGATCACTTTTTTTCGGTGGTAATCAAGAGTGTACGACGAGCACTGGGCGACGTCCGTCTGTGTCTCGCTGTCTCTGAAAAGTATGCGTTTTTGGTCCACGTCAAGATAAGCTGGTGATTCCTTTTGTCACTTTTCGAAAACTCCAGCGGCTTAGAACGAAAGTGACTAATTCATTTGGCTTCGTGTCCTACAGACTGACCGGGTGTCCGGCATCGCCTCTTCGTCCCACTCTGGCTCCTCGACGGCTTCGCCTTGAACCGCACGAGGATTCATCCCGACTTTGAGACATCTAGTTAGTCGACACGCACGGCAAGCGTTTCTCTGTTCTGACAACTTGTTTTGTTTCAGGTTTCCCAGAAAGAAGAGTAATTTTCAAGCCGAAAGTTTTGAATTTTTGCAAAAACAACCTTTCAACTTTCTGGTGCTGAATCACTGCTCAATTATTTATGAAGTTTCTCAATTCTTTAACTAAAATTCGTTTCTAGATAGATGAGTCAGATGACAAGATTTCTGGAGTAAAGACCTTTTTCTATTGGGCAGTCGCCGCCAAAGCGACAGATGTAGGTGCGACTCTTCCAGATACTTCTGCGGAAGAATCCTTTGCAGCCGTTGCACGCGAAGACGCCGTAGTGTTTCCCGAGGGCCTGAATGATTTTTTGTGGAATGTATTTCAGAGAGTTGTCTCGATAATGAAGAAAGTCGATTTTGAATTGATTCTTTGGCAACATATAACCTCCGGTTATTATAATCTTCCTCATTGACTTGCATCCGAAAAGTTGTGTGTATTAAGACCAATTATGAGCACGAGTGCAAAAAAAATGATGAATGGATTTGCGACCTTACTACTCGCTATCAGCTCAAAAACAAACCGAATCTCCGCAGACGGCGCAGTAAAGCATGTTCTTGACTTTTGAAATTACGATTCGAGCTCCATTTTTTCCCGGAGACCCGTTTTCTGCACTGCTCGGTCCCGCTTGAGCCAGAAAGACGGTGGAGGTTGACGGAGGCATCTCCGCCAACCGTTGGCTCATCTAAAAATTTCTGCAAAAAAACGTTTTATTCACGTTTTGAGCCCATTCACGCTGTTTGACATCGAAACACGCATGGACAGTGATAATGCGGCCGGTCAATATTCTGTTACGGAGCCAGTAAACTTTTTAATATTTCTTTCTTTTCTTGCAATTTTTTAAGGCCCCCTCTGTCTCGGGGTTACAGGATAAGTTGCATCACAAAAAGTACACGAGTTTTCCTTTTGTTACCGAAAAACCTATTCTAACTACCATAATAAGACCGGCCGCCTTGAACCGGCAAGGTCTTTCGAAAGGGGACAAAACTAATTTCTCATGGGATTTTTCGAACCAAATGCAAAAAAACAATTCAACTTTTTTCTGGCGTATCGTTTTCAGTTGACACTGGAAGGATGATGAGACTTTTTTTCAAATTCAATAAAAGATCAATAAAAGAAAAAGCAAAAAAAGGTACAATTGACAAGGTTTAAAAAGGAACACGAATTTTAACGTTTTGCGATAAGAAGCACACGTCCGTTTAAGAGTTCATTGTACACACAAACTTAGTTCGACTCCGATCTGTAACTCTTCGCTGCGCTAAAGTGACGCCACGGGAAATATTTTTTACAAGAGTTGTAGGTTTTGATAATGGCACCATTTCCGAGAAATACAAAAAAATAAGAGAGGCTGAAATGTAGTCAAATGTCGAAGGAAAGTATAGCTGATTCACGGCTGGCTTGAGCCATCGAGAAAAGGGTCCTGCCACGAAAAGAGACGAGACAGTGCCCTGGTTGGTGGAGAGTGCAGACAGGCCACGCCTTTTTGAGTCCCTAGCTAGCCGTGAATCGTCTATAGCTTGAGGCGCTAGGGAGAGTTCTAGGGCTCATTTTCAACTTATCAAAAATTCCGAGTTTTTTTCGAAAGCTAAAAAAATTAGCAGAAAGATTCGGTGATTCTGAAGGCGGAAATTTTATTTTTTTGTAAAGGAGGCGTTTCCCGGCTGCGCGATTGGTTGAAAATTGATCGATCAGGAAGTTTCAAAATTGGACATTTAAATTAAGCTTTTTGAGAAACTGACTTGACTTGGGATTCTTTTTCATGTCTACAAGACGCACAAACTTTCGGGGCTAAATTAAAACCGAACAGACGAACAAAGGTTTTCTAGCACGGAAAATGATCGATTTGAGTATTTTCTATATGGATCATAATCAGTGAACCCTCATCTCTATAGTTTTCGGTGCCCAGAAATAACTTTGAAGGCGCCATCAAGAAGCGGCCGAATGACGTGTTGCCAACGTCTTCTCATCGCAGATAATATCGACCGTCTCAGTTTATCGCATTTCTTTCCAGCGTGGTTAGTTCTGGCGTTGTTTTTACTGAACATTTCGACAAATCCTCGTTTTTCAGCTCTGTCGACCATTTCATAAGCTCACAAGTTATGTGGTATGACTACCTTGGCATACCTTGGCAGGTAATTCAAGTTTGCCAAAAATAATAATCTTTGAATTAATCAATGGAGCTCTTGAAAACTCAAGCCTGCAGAATGGCTCAGTTTTTCGAAAAGGTGCTTATCTGGACACTTCTAATCAAGCTAGCGTATCGAAGCTTCGGTTCTCAGAAAGTTTTGCATGTTGCTTTTTCTCGAATTTCCATCTAATTTATCCAAATTTTTTTAAAGCTTTTTTTCATTGAAATTTCAAATCTAATCTGCGTCAGTATTCCTCTCTGAAGAATTTGAAAAAAATTTGATGAGTGTTTCAATTTATTAGGACTATTTGGAAAAAAAAATCCAAATAGTCCTAATAAATTAAAAAAATCTAAATATAAATCAATTTGTGGTTCACTTTCTTGGCCAAGACTTTTCATAAATTAAACTTTCTCATTATTTTTTTCGATTCATTCCGAGCAAAAACTTCCCTCTTTCCTCAAAAGTTTTATGTAAGCAAAAAATAAATAGGATCAGTAGACCCGGAAGTGCGACAGCTGACATTCTGATCTCGTGTTGTTTTATAAATACCGCTGGTTTTCGAAGTAGAAAAATTAGAAACTGATGAGACTTGGCCATGAAGAAAAGAATTAAGTTGAAATATTTTAAAAAAAAGCCCACTAAACCGGAGTGTTAAAAAAGTTGTGCCAATGCAGAAAAAGAGCAAGAGATCAAACAGTTTCGCTTTTGAATGACGTCACGTTGCGCGCTGTGTTTGCACCAAAAAGGGCAGCTACTCTTGTATTTTTCCCGAGGAGAATTTAGGATTCAACTAGTTTTTTTTTCAATTTTTCAAGTTTGAAAGGTTTAAAAAGACGCTCGTGTAGTAAATCTACGGATCTTCTTCGATAACAAAGTCAGAACAAAAAATCTCACCGTCTTCTCTGTGGCTAAGGCTAAAGCCAAGTACCAAGAAGTAAAAAATTAAGCTTCACTCCCAAATTTAATCATTGCACCATGTTAATAAGAGGTAACAGACAAACGAAGTCGTTAACTAGGAAGTTGAAGTGGTTGATCTTTGGGTCAGCGTGATCTCTGACTTTTTGATCAGAAGGTTGAAAAAAACAATGAGACATAGTATTAGTGAAATAGGAAGGATTTTGTAAGAGAGCGGAGAAGAAAAGAAGGAAAAGGCGAGAGAACGATGGAGAGAGCACGGCGTATTGGGTGCGGACAGAGGACATTGTGAGGACCTGCCGAACCCCCGACGTCTATGTAGACTCTAGTTGCCTCTCCAAACAGCCCCAAACAACCAAAGATCGGCGCCTAACTTGGAGACTTTTATTCCGAATTCGCGTCATTTATTCAATTCAAAAAGGTGGTGGTTACGTGGAAACCGTCTCTACTCATGAAAAAAAAAACGATTTTCTAGATTGAAGTGATTTATGAAATAGGGCGAGAATTCGATTCTATAACATTTTGAAAAAAAAACTTTTCACAATTTTCAACGTCTAATCAGTTAAAAAAAACATTTCTGAGGCAATTTCAGTCTGGTCTGCCCTATCGCTTTTCATTCTGTCTTTTTTTGTAGCTTTTTATGTTTTCCAACTTTCCTCAATTTTTTTTTATAAATTTTTGAAAGTTCTGGGTGAAAGGAAACGATAATCTAATTTTGATGCACCATCAAATATTCAGGAAAACATGGTCGTGAGGTACAAAACAGTTCTTGAAAAAGAAGAAATAAAAATTATTTTTCTGGTTCCCGAGAATTCTCAAAATAAGTGTCTTAGAGATATTGGAAAAAGTGGAAAGTCTGATGAGTCCATTCAAACCGGTGATTACAAAAGTTCGAGGTGGAGAGAAAGAGAAATGATCGCATTGGTCTCGATCTGTGTACTTCCTCCCCTCGGGCTCAAGCAGTTCAACTTTCGAATTATCAGACAGCTGACACGGAGAAACGGTAAGTAAATCAAAGGATCAAATCGGAGCTTGCAGTTGAAAGCCGAATAATCTTTAGCTTAATCTTCCAAAAAAGGCAAAGAAGACGTTTTGCAATGAAACTATTTTAAAATCGGAGGATAATCTTTTGAGTTGATTCAGTTTAGTTCAGTGAGCTTTGAAAAGCGAAGCCACGGAAGGTTGGGGTGAAGAAAAAAGAAGAGGAGATACGAGTACATTGGGAGTATCCAGCGACTGCACGGCGAAATCAAAGCCTTTCAGAGTTTGCCACTCTGCCGTCTGCCGCCGCTGTTTTCAAGGTTTTGCCGCCACGTGCGGCTGCCGGGAAACAACTCAAAGGATACGGAAAAAGTCTCGCGAGATCACCCGATTCTGCACCTTTTATGATTTTGGAAAGTTTACAGGTGTTAACAGTCGATCACAGAGAAAGTCTCAAGAAAAAAAGAAACATATTCAAAAGAAGAATAAACACAGAACTTCTCGAAATAGGTTTTAGTTGGAACTTTTCGCATTTAATTTTGGAAAAATTTTTTTTGCGAGAACTGTAGTGCATTGGTCTAAGAATTGTACACTTACGACAAGAGATTAGCTTCATTTTTAATTTTGCAATTTAAGATAAAAGGCTGAAACTCTTTTCGAAGTTCCAGTTGGAACTGAAGAACTACCTATTCGCTCAATTTTATAATTTATGATGAAGGAAAGCTCAAAATTTTCGCACGCATGGGTTGGCTTCACGAATTTTTATTCAAATAAAGAAGGTGTGTAGGCTGAGACTTTTTATTTATCCCATCAAAGGGTAATTTTTTTGTAAACTAAAAAAACTCTGAAAAATCAAGCCCAATTATAACGACCACTCATCTAAAAAAAGGATCTAAAATAAGAAATTTTACATCAACTTTCATTTGAAGTTCGAAGCATTTCTGTGATCTTTGCTGCTGTTTCCGCATTCAAGATTAAAATGCGAAAATAATTGATTTTACGAAGTATTTTATGCAAGTAATGATGTAATATTATTTGAAGAGAAAGGTAGCTTGCGGTTCCATTCTTACTTATTCTTCTCAAAATGAATTCAAAAGTATAAGGAGTATGTCTTCCTCTCTTCTCTCTTAGTCTGTAAATAAAAATTCGAAAAGTGAAAGCTTTATTGAGAATTCGTATAAGACTAGACTTAAAGTTTGTATAAATACGCATAGAGAGTAGTTCGCTCTTTAATGCCTTACTACATGTTTTGAAAAGGTGACTCAAATTCAAATGAAAGCCGCCAGACACTCGGAAAATTTGCTTGCTATTCGATTTAATCTTTTTTTCTTTCGCAACGAGCTTTGATGTCAATTGCTCACAACTTTCCGCTTTTTTTAAAGAAGTTATGCATTGAAAAACTTTCGAATTTTGAAAAATTAGGAAAAGGAGGTTCAAAATGTTAGCGGCTTCCCATTTGAAGAAAAATTGTATCTGCGAACCGCAAACCAAAAGCTCAAAAAATTAATTTGACAATTGGACTTTTCTAGCATTCATCCTTTTCCGGTTCCTATGAAAATGTTAAGAGTAAAAATTAGATATTCATTTCGTTTTCTCTGAATTGGAAACTTTGGCTTTTCTGCGCCGTGCTTCCTCTGAGCAGCGCCCTCGCGTTCACGAAAAGTTTTCATACTTCTATAAATTCGCCGTCGAGAGGAAAGTGGGCCCAGACATGTCAGAAGTCCTCAAGGAGAACAAAATATGGAAAATCGGCTCGTTTCTATCGACGCATTTGCACACGGGATTTTCTCATAATATGATTATCTCGCTTCTTTAAAATCCCGTTCAGCAATTAAAAACATTCCGAAACAGTTTCTACGAGCCTACTAAAAGTTTTAGTTAAGTAATTAACTTTCAACACTCAATTAAAACAAACCGCGCAACGCATTACAAACAGGGCGGCTGTCCGACGCGGCACGACGGTATCTTTGGAAGATTTTCGCCGTCTACAGTAGTCGTTGATGTTTGTACGCACTTCGGACACACGTCATTTTGAACCCGAATCGCGACGGAAGACAAAGAAGAGTTTGCACTGAAAAAAAAACAGAAGAAACTAGGGAGAATCTGCAGGGAGAAATCGAGAGATCGACTTTCCGGTTGCAGTTAACTTTGGCAAAACAGTTGACATCACCATTTCATCGCCAGGTTCCCTGTGACAAATGCCACGTCTGTCTAAAGGCTTTGGTTTAGTTCAAAATAGTCGGAAAAAATGAGTTTGTACGGCGGAAAGAACAAGAAGTGGGAATTGTATTATTCGATAGTTAAACATCAGAAACAAAAGTGATTGCAGAAAATTACTGCGGTGACGGCTTAGAAAAGAAAAGAATTGATCATTTTACGGTTACATTCACGGTTATGGAAAAAAAAATCCCTTTAAGTGTCACTCAAAACGTCTTATCCTGGTATTCAGAAACCGTTAGCATGAAACTTCACGATCCGATAATCTGAAACTGTTTGTTAAGAATTTTTCAAGTATCAAGAAAATTCAAGATTTGTTTTTACAGTGTATCAAATTTTTTGATCGTGAACGTGAATCCATGAAAAAAAGTCGTTCTTTCATTTTTTGGCTTTAGACAACGAAGGTGCTTTCATAATTGGTTTTTAAGAATATTTTTCGCCATTTAAACAACATCTTTTGTCAAAAGCTAACGGTGAATGGAGATAGTTCATATGACCACAGATAATTATTTTGAGACCACCGTAATCAAGATACGGTACTCTTATACAACTTTTTTCTTTTCGGATTTCGCAGGAAAAAATCATTGAAAAAGTAATTTTATTTCGCTTCTTTTTCTTTTCTATCTGTTGTTGCCTCGTTGCTTGTGACCTGTTCATCATCTCCTGTTTCCTGAAACATCAGAAAAAGGTTTGAAATGATCTTTGGGCTGCGTTCAAAGAACAAGTTCGAAATTCTAACCCCATTCTTCTTTTTCTCATCCCGGTACCACTCGAATTCGAGCGGTTTCAACTGCGCAAATGTCAGTTCGAGGTCAGCATTCACCTGAAATGCCAGGTAAACAAAAAGGCGAAGAAAAAGTCTCTCATGGCGAACCTTGACAACGGCGGCGTAGTTGTGTAACTCTTCGTGGTACCGAGAAGCGGAGAAAACAGTTAGAAGGGACTTCTTGGCAAAGAAAGCGTATCCATACTCGACTACCTGGAATTTGATAGACTAGGCAAAGAAGAAAAGCCGCGTTGCAAGAAGATTCAATTAGCGCTGTTGGCTTTGTTTCCCATGGGAAGTCTTTTGAACTCGGAACGGTCACATTTGGATTGGTTCAAAGCGTCGCGGTCTTGTTGCAGTTGGCTTAACTTATCATTAAAAAGATATCGTCTTAGAAGATCTAAAACGAAAAAAGTTTCACAAAGAATCGTTTTAAAAGCTCTTTCTTTTTTGGAGACTTCTGAAGAACGACAGAACCTGATGAGCTCGGATGATCAAGTCGATGTTGAGCCGCTTGCACATTTCGTGAACGGCGTCTTCGCCGAAGATGTGCGACACTGCTCGTATGGCGTTTCTTTTGTAGCCCTGGACGCCCGGCTCTGGATCCGCCCAGAGTAAGTCTTGTGCAAGAGGCTGAAGATCCACCACATGAACAGAGCCGCCAAAGACTTTTCCGTTCACATCACGAAATTCAGTTTTCAAGTTATTGTCCCTTGCTCAAATGAGGGGTCCTTCTAAGGCTCTTACTGGAATTCTCAATAGACATTCAAAAATTACTTGACCATCAACCATGTAATGTCGTTGAATGGAAGATTTTTCAAGTCAAATGAAACTTTGAAAAGAACTTACGCATCTTTTGACGTGTTTCAGAGGTCTTTCAATCTTTCGAATATCGTCAAAACTGTTCAGCTGTGGGGAAAGTCCTGAAATGTCCTTTCAATGAGCACCAGAAGTATTTCCACCTCCGTGCATGCAGAGAATCCGGCCGTGGATGAGTCCAGCGAGAGGCATGTAGGCGAAGACGTTGTTGAAGTGCTCGTGGAGCTCGAAAGCGCGACTCTTGTACCGCATTTTGAGCTCGCCCTCGAATCCGTACGACCTGGCAAGTTTCTGTGGGGGAACTGCAGCGGGGCGAACTTGTTGATGGAGACGATCTCGTGGTTGCCGCGTAGAAGGAAGACCTTTTTGGGGAGTTGGACTCGAAGGGCGAACAACAGACAGATCACCTCCAAAGAGTGTCGTCCCCGGTCCACGTAGTCTCCCAGGAACAGGTACTTCTGTGTCATCGGCTTGCCACACGTCTGTGGATCCAGAGGTGAAACAGAGATTCCGGTGACTTTTACCTTGAAAATCCTCATAAGATCCGAGTATTGGCCGTGCACGTCGCCACACACGTTTATCGGCGCTCTCACCTGAAATATTTCACAAGTATATTTTAATTGCACAAGCTACCGGATTTCCTTATCCTAGGGGGCGCAAAGCCCCGCCCCTTCACGCCACCAAAATGACGATTTTTTGTTGCAAAAACGGTTTTGAGGCGTTTATACTAGCTAAAGTCTCACTTTAAAAATCAACTGTTTCTGAAAACCTATGTAATCGACAACGCTCTACAAGACTGAATATTTTTTTAAAACTATGTATTTTTTTCAAAAAAATAAGCGAAAAAAAGTAAGATTTAACACGAAAAAAACTGACAAGTTTCACAAAATCGTCGCGTTTCAGAAAACCAAGTGAGGAACGCTTCTAAATTTTTAGAAATCTACCGACGCGAAAAAAATATTAAAGCTTGTAAAGTGACACAAACTTTGAAGCTGAAATGCGAAAAAACTTCAGCGACATGGTATACTTTTTTTATTTGATTTTAAAAAAACTAACAGTGTGTCCAAAAAAATAAAAAAATTCAAAATGAAAATAATTATTGGGACAGCGAATCAAATTATATTTGAGTTTTACCAAAACCTCCTTTTTTCGCCTGCCTCGTTGACGCATGAGAGAATAGGATCGCGTCTATATTTTTTTGATTATGTTATTAAGCGTTCAAAAACTCTATCAAATGAAAAAAAATTATGAAAAAAATCGATCGACGCGAAAAAAATAACGGGTTTGAAAAACCTCGAAAAAAATGGCAATTTTTTTGAAATTTCGGAAGATTTCGTGCAAACGTCCGTAGCAGTGTTTGCGTCAAACACACCGATGCGCCCTTTTAAATGTCGCAGGAGCCGTTTTTTTCGGAGTCAAATTGTACTTTTTTTCCTGTTTTTATTTCGAAATAACATTGTTTTTTTCATTTTTTTCTTTTTTTCCAAATCGAATGATAATAATTTTTTTCTGAGTAGAAAAAAAGAAAAAAATAAGCTGAAAAAAATCCCTTTGACCTTTTTTTCTAGGTAGTTTTTTTGATATTTTATCAAAAAAATTCTTATGAGGATTGTACAAAAGATTCATACCAAAACATGAGGCTCAGTTCGGACAACCTCTCAGAACAGAAAAACCGATTTAAAAAAACGGTCCAGAAACGCGCAAAAAAACATTTAAAAAGAAAGCGTGCGGCAGCGGGTAAACCGTGAGATTTTGCCTCCAGTTGTACGCCGCGCGCGCTCGTTTTTTGGCCATAACTTTTTTCTTAGTGAACCTTTTTTCAAAAACTGAACGGATTATGAAAATGGACAGTCTCCTCTATCGAACAATGTGAAAAACATATTTTTTGAATCGTTCTGAAGAAATGGCTTGCGGACCTACCTTATCCTTAGAAAAAAAAAACCCCTTGTAAGTTAACTTCTTTCTCTTCTAGAAACGTTTAATATTGGATTGTAGGAACATGAAGAAACAGCTGGCCGTCGGAACGCTCAAAACTCGTCTACAACTATCTCAAGAAGGGCAAAATGTTCTACGCGCTGTTCTTGATCAACGACAGCTCCGCGAACCGACCAAAAATTCTTCAATTCTTCCATGATTCAGCAGAGAGTCTTCTCTTTGAGCAACTTGTAAACTTAACAAAATTTTCTTTGAATTATAGTTCAAACTTAGAATAAATTGAGACAAATGACACTAAAATCAGATTGAAGAAAAATTGAAATGCCAAATAAATTTCGAAAATTTCATACCACGATCGGCTAGAAGCATTGATAGGGGGCGCAAAGCCCCGCCCCTTCATGCCACCAAAATGACGATTTTTTTGTTGCAGAAACGGTTTTGAGGCGTTTATACAAGCTAAAGTCCCACTTTAAAAAAATGAACTGTTTCTGTTAATCTATGTAATCGACAACGCTCTACAAGACTGAATATTTTTAAAACTATGTATTTTTCAAAAATAAGCGAAAAAGTAAGATTTAACACGAAAAAAACTGACAAGTTTCACAAAATCGTCGCGTTTCAGAAAACCAAGTTAGGAACGCTTCTAAATTTTGAGCATGTTATATATTAACACTTTCTTTATTTTTCGAGTAAAAATTTTAAAAAATCTAACGACGCGAAAAAAATATTAAAGCTTGTAAAGTGACACCAAACTTTGAAGCTGAAATGCGAAAAAATTTCAGCGACATGGTATACTTTTTATTTGATTTAAAAACTCACAATGTGTTCAAAAATAAAAATTTAGAATGAAATTAATTATTGGGACAGCGAATTAAATTATATTTGAATTTTACCAAAACCTCCTTTTTTTCGCCTGCCTCGTTGACGCATGAGAGAATAGGATCGCGTCTATATTTTTTTGCTTATGTTATTAAGCGTTCAAAAACTCTATCAATGAAAAAAATTATGAAAAATCTAACGACGCGAAAAAAATAACGGCTTTGAAAAACCCTCGAAAAAAATGGCAACTTTTTTTGAAATTTTTGGAAGAATTCGTGCAAGCATTCGTAGCTGTGTTTGCGTCAAACACACCAATGCGCCATTTTAAATGTTGCAGGAGCCGTTTTTTTCGGAGTCAAATTGCACTTTTTCCTGTTTTTATTTCGAAATAACATTATTTTTTTCATTTTTTTCTTTTTTCCAAACTAAATGATAATAATTTTTTTCTGATTAGAAAAAAAGAAAAAAATAAGTTGAAAAATTCCTTCTGACCTTTTTTTCTAAGTAGTTTTTTTGATATTTTTGTAAAAAAATTCTTATGAGAGTTATACAAAAGATCTATACCAAAACATGAGGCTCAGTCCGGACAACCTCTCAGAACAGAAAACCGATTCAAAAACGGTCCAGAAACGCACAAAAACAATTAAAAAGAAAGCGTGCGGCAGCGGGTAAACCGTGAGATTTTGCCTCCAGTTGTACGCCGCGCGCGCTAGTTTTCTGGCCATAACTTTTTTCTTAGTGGACCTTTTTTCAAAAACTAAACGGATTATGAAAATGGACAGTCTCCTCTATCGAAGAGTGTGAAAAACATATTTTTTGAATCGTTTTGAAGAAATGGCTCGCGGACCCTAAGCATTGAAATTAAGTTTGCGGAGACCAACATCTTGCACTATCTTAATCTTTCTACCAAAGTTCCGTGGTATGAAAAATTTCCTCATTTTTTATCCGAACACGTTAAAAAAGGGTTGCAAGCGTATAAAACCAGGCCTTTCTCTTTTGATCGTCACACAAGTCTGCTTTTTTTCTAAGGCTTCATTTTCCATATTTTACTTTGTTGCACTAACTTCAACTAACGAGGGTCCGGCCCGCATTTCTTGATCGACCAAATCCAGCAGAAGATGGATCTCGTCAACCTAAAAGGAGCAGAATTCGCAGGTCTCACAGCGAAAAGCTCACATCGTACTCCTGGCTTTTACTCCCATCTCGGAAATGTTTGGCTATGAACTCGGTGACCTTGAAGCTTTCGCGTTTTTCTTTCTTTATGTCTTTCGTGAACTTGTTTGGGTCAATCTGAAATCTCAGCTACAGTCTGAAAAAAGGGAGTTCTCACGTCAGCTATCGCAACGTTTTCATCTTCTGTCTTCATCTGAATTTTATCGCTCGAATTTTTTAATCAAGAAAGAAAACAAATGTACTTTTTCACCAGAACCATGTTTCTTCTTATCATCCGTTTTCTCAAAAGTCTCCTTCTTTTTCTTCTTTGACGACTCAGTTTTTGACATTTTCGTTTTCTTTTCGCGAAATCGACGACTAAAAATTTTTATTTAAGGACTTGGTCTGGCAACCTACGAATCGGTCGATAGAAATACTATGAAATGACAGAAATTCCCCATTCGAGCTCACGTTTCTTTGACGGAAGAATAACCTGAAAGAACCAGGAAATTCAGGCTTTCAGAAGCGCCGTTAAGACCTGAAAAGTACTTTTAAATAATCCAAATCAATTATGAAAATTACTTTCTTATTCATAATTTTTAAGCCTTAAAAATTAAAATTTAAGGGCTTTCAAATACCTCTTAAATTTCCTTTCTTTAAAGGTATTCTTTTTGAAGGCTATAATGAGCTATACAATCAGTAAGAGTCTGAATAAGAACTAATAATAATTCGTACCTTTTAAAAGTACCTTCTCGAGTTTGCGCAGATTTTTCATTTCTTTTTCCGCGTTACAACAGATTTGTTTTCAAACAAACTTATGTCTTCAAGATTGAAATTCCCCATATTTGAAGATAGTCGAATAATAAAGAACGAAAATTGGAACGCACAGCGATCTGTCTTCCTCGTTGTTCATTGTTTTGTGTGAAAATAACAAGGCTCCCGCAAAACGACCGTAATCCTCGCCGCGGGACGTCCTTTCGCGTCAGGAGGTCCGTCCTCGAATATGGGGCAACCAGCTTCATCAATTACTGCATGAGCGTAGCCTTGAACCGGTAGCGCGAAACCGTTTGATCTCGCGTCTCTGAGCAAATTTGGAGACGATTGATGAGACGGCCAGTAGAAGGTTCTGCTGAGTCTCCAAAGATTTCTCTGATAAAAAACGCTCTTCTTCTTGGACGTGTTCCAAAAGTTCAGCAAGCTTTTGCTAGAAGCGAAAGTCGCGGGATCGAAGCGGATAGGTGTGTCGAGAAGAAAAAAACAAGTTTTCATCTGGGAGACGTTCCCGTGTCTTCTTCTCCATCGCTCTCAGGAACGATTTCGTCCTCCTCGAATGTTCTCGTGATAAGGAGACGATGAGATTGAAGCGTCTGCCGTCGTTTTTGGCCCTTTCTCTGCTCGCCGTCGTATTCTACGCCGAGGCTCAAGACCTCCCAGGTTTCTTTATTTGCGAGGTCGCCGGCTTTTTTCCCCAAAAACTACTAACAACTTGACGAAAGTATTTTTTGACCGACGTTATAAGTATTAAGAAATCCTTCATAACAAGGATTTTTAAAAACTTGACTATATCAGCGTTCCAACGAGAAGAGTCGAATGCTGATATAGTCACGTTTCTACCATGATTCAGCAGAGCCTCTTCGATTTCTCTGTTGTCTGAATAAATTGAATTGAATTGAATTGAATTGACTATATCGCTTAGTTCAAAATGACAAGCAGGAACTAGTGCCATGAATTACGGTTTTTGACCAGCAAAGTGGGCGTGGCTTTGCGGTTCCTAAATAAATAGAAAAAGTGGTTTGTTGGGATTCCTGTTGACTTTTCTTTGATTTTATTACAAGAAAACATATCTTGTTACTTTAAGTAGAAAAATGTTTTACAGAAGTTGGTCTGGACCTCGAACCTTTCGATATCCCTCTCGAAGAGCTTGAAAAAGATACAAAAGAAGTCACAACTCTCTCGGAACAATGCAAAAGATTCGTCAATCATTATCGGTGAGAATGAAACTGATTCACTTTTTGGAGGATATCCCTAGAGTTTAAAAAAAATTCAGATTTTCAATTCAATTTTAGATACTACTGTCGAACATCAAACATTGCGAGTTACAATGAAGAAGTCCGAATAATTTGTGAACGCTACCGCAACTACTGTTCTGATCGCGTGTACCCTTCTGTCAACCACGTCTGAGCCTCCCAAAATTTCTAGAAAAACTTGCAATTTAGATTCGTAGACAAAGCAAGCTCTGGGAAGCGTCGGGAATGCCCAAATCAACGGTGCAGTCCCTGAAAACTTGTTATTCACACTGCAAAGAAACTGATCCGGTGTGAGTGTACTTTCTCTCGAAAAAGCCGAGAAGAAAGAGTTTGAAGCTGCGTGAACGCCTGTGAGTGCCTTCACATGCAGTGGATGATGAACTACGAATGCTACCCGGGCATCAGAGCTCCTGCTTACAACAACTGCCAGAGGTCGGTTCTTTTGTCCCAGCTCATGGTTAGAGAAGTGAAAACTTGAGTTCGCCTCAAAATTCTCTTCGTTTTCAACTCACCATTTTTCAATTTACATGCGAAAAAAAGAACTTAAAATTTTATGTATAATATTTTTTTATTGTGGATCGATCAAGATTTCCTAAGTTTGGAAGAAAAATCCTTATTTATCTTCCTGCCATCTAAAAGAGCCCATAAAAGGCTAGCCAGATTGGAACTGGAATGATCAATGGGCTCGGCGCCAATCCGATCCATTCTCCTCGGACATACCGGTTCCTGCGGCTCTTTTCAGCCTAATGGCGAAACAAACGACTTTTGCCGTCGCCTTACTTGATTGATCTGCACGTCTTCTCCCCTCTCTCAGAATCCTTCGAACTATCTCTTCGAAAAAGGAGAAATGAAATCTTTGATTTGAGATGGGCAGCCAAGTGTCGAGCTGTGTGGCGTCCGCGACAGGACTACACTCCGGCCGACTATCGCGTCAATGCGCCGCCGCCAATCGTCCGCGGAGTCTTCTACGGCTACGACGGTCTTGGTCCGTCAATATTCAATTCATAATTGGTTTTGAACAATTTCTGAAAGCTCGTAGTGCAATTCTTGCGCGGTTTCTTATACGGCTATTAACTGATTAATTCCTAATCAAGGTCTTGAGCTGAACAGAACAACTCCGGAATAGGCCTTGGTCTTTCTTGTCCTATTATTCAAATCTTGAATAAAAACCCCCCTTTGCAGCCACTCACAGGACATTCGACAGGCCGAGAGACCATGGAGTCTCTTTCTGGCGCGGCACCAACACGATTCTCGTCGACTGGCCCGAAGGCATGTTTTGCTTGATCGAGAGTCCTGAAATGGAGTTTTGCAGGAAAATACGCGAGTGGAACGACCTTCGAGGTGCCTTTCGCCGGCGTTCAGGTAATTCCCAACCAAGTCAACATCGGCTTCCCCAATGCTCAACGAGCGCTTCGAGAGTTCACCAAGTATTTTCTTTGTTTCCACCTTTTCCTCAATGATTTCTTTCAGACAAAACCCCGATCAACTCAACCCAGGAACTGGACGGATGTCTGCTCTGAGCACCCTGAGAAGAACATGAAAATCTTGATTGTTTTTGTTTTAATAATATTTGAGCCTCTAATAATACTTGTTATCTGTGAAAATGTGCCGAAGACAAAAAAACTTTCCAAACAAGACTAACCAGCAGAGCAAACACAACCCTGCTTGACTTGGTAACGGTGACACCAGTGTCAATTTGCGGGAATTTGTTGCAAGAAGCGCTCGGAGGCAATTATTGGCATCCGAAGACAAATGAATTGGCCAAGGAGACGCTTGTTGGTTATGAGGCCATATGTTGCGTGCAATTGTGCTCCAGTTTACACGTAACGTATTACTCACCGCGCTTCTTGACGTCGCTTTTTAATTGCTTATTTTCCTTACTGGAACTCCATCTAGTATTTTCTCTCAGAAAATCTTTGCTTTTCTGAAAATTTCTATTTTGTCAACTTCTTGAAAAGATGCTAAGGTCAGAAGCGGTAGGAATGCGATCAGTAGATCATCACTTATGTATTTCGAATCCTTCTTTGTTGGAAAAACCTGAAAAAAGGGTTGGTCTTCATTAGAACGAAAACTCCTTATCTTTCAACTGTTCCTCAGAAAAAAGAAGATGGGCATTTAGGATGGACGCGATCTTTATTAAATTTATGCTGGAAGATCAGGGAAATTTTGCAAAACTGACTCTGGAAAGATAGGCGAACAAATGGGCAAATAAACTACATATTCGAGTTTCTACAGCGGCCTTTCTTCTTTATTTCTTTTCAAGCTAGTGATTGGCCTCTTTTCCCCAGTGAAAAATTGACATCGGTTGATCCCTCGTCTGGTCAGATTAGCTGTGGCAAAAGGATTATTGGAGTAATTCGAGAGTTTTTGCTTGTCGATTTTGCTACGCCAATGTTTTTCGACTTGAGTCTCGATTACTTCACCCAAAGATGCACACGGGGAAAAAGCAATCAGCCAACTAAGCCCATCGGCGACGCTTCTTTTCCAACCAACAGATGACATGTTTGCCGCGACTGACCTAATATTTGAGGTATTCTTCCGGGTTACGGTAACTAGTTGTCCCTGGGGAAATTGAAGCGTTGTTGGGGATCTCCGTCTATTGTTTGTATGAAGAAACACAAAAGTTGCTACAGTCTTTTTTGAGGAAGTTCGGCTGCGCTCGTTGATAAAAATAAGAATTTCGGCTCTGAGCTGACATTTTTAGTGAAGAAAAAAACTGAGTTGCCAAAAAAATATCATTTTTCACGAAAAATTTTTTTATCCCGAAAAAAACGTTAATGATAATGAAAAAGCAAGGCTATGGTGCGTAGAAAAACTCGACCTGAATTCAGAGAAAAATTTAATTCAAAGACACAAGCTCTGTTTTTCGGCTTTTTCTCTCTGAAGGACTTAATGGCGACCAACTTGATATTCATGGACTAATTGAATTGACTGATTCCCTCGCATGTTCGAGTTCTGTTCAAAAAAGGGTATTTCGGCGAAGTGACACGGGCCATGTCGAAAACACATTCAGACGGCTGGCATTGAGTAATCGGCAGATATCTGCGGCGTTTTGGAAACATTCCAAAACGAGTGGTCCAATGAACCGAGGGCTAACAGCCGCAAAGCGATCAAAGCGGCCGCTGGCTGTTTTTTGCGCCTGCGGGAGCCTCCGCGAGGTCTGGCCGTGGCTCAGCCGACCGTGCCGCCGCCAAAACGCTTCCGCACACCTTTTTCGGCCCGTTTCAATGACTTTCACACACGTTTTCCGCCGCTTTGTCTGCCGTTTCAACAGTTCGTTACCGTATTGCTGACTGTCAGTTTCCTAAGTCTGCCTTCGCATATTTCCGAATATCCTGCAGGGTTCTAGGTCTATGAAAAAGTAGAAGAATAAGTGAAATCTGAGAAGTTTAAGAATCAAAAAAACACTTCAAAAAAAAGAAAAAGAAGTAGATCAATAATTTAGATAGAGAACGGCTTACAGACAAAACCCAGACTTATGAACTTCAATAGCTCAAAAATTCAACAGCCTACCATTTTTTTGAAAGTCCTGAGAATCAGTTTTAACACTTTTCGACAGCTTGAAATTTTTTTCGAAGGTCGAATAAGCTCATTTTCGGACTGAAACTTTTTGGTTAGTTTATTTTTAAAAGTTTCCTCAAGTTTTTTATTCTCCCTGGATTTTCATTTCCTGTGGATGAAATTTTCAATGAATAACCTGCGTTCAATAGTTTCATTGAACCTTCTTTTTTTCAAATTTTACTTTCATTTCACACAAAGGCGATCATATTTTATCAAGATTTCACGGAAAAAAACTTCTCCCGCGTCTTTGAAAAAAAGATTCATGATAGCAAATTTAGGTCAGAGTCCTTTTTTAAAATAAAAATAATGACGGTTTGGCGCTGAAGAAATAATGGAACGGTGATTTTATCTATCATTTTCGGATCAAACCATGTTTGTTTTGCTTACTTCGGCTGGAAAGAAATCGCGAAATTAATCATGGTCAGCTTTACTAATAACCTTGAAAAAGGCCTGCAGAATTTATGAACATCAAGAAGGGCTACTGTATCTTTCCCACATAAATAAATCCGGACGCCGTTTGGCGCATACTTAAGAGACGTTAAAAGTATGGGCAGCGTAACAATGAACAGGGCCTCCATTGTATCTGCACAAAAACGCCTTTCTCACCATTTCAGGAAGCCCATACATTACTATCATAATTTCACAAAGTGCCACCTTACACTGCGAAAATAATTCAAAAATTCCAAAAAAATGTTCTTATTACTCGTAAAAGCTGTTATGTTGATTACATGAAGTACTACATAATTTATCGCTTCTCGGAGTCAGAAACCTAAGTTAAAACTTTCAAATTTCTGGAAATTTTCAATTTAAAAAAAAGTATAAAAAAAGTATAGACTTATCTGAAATTGAGGCTTGGATTGGTAGAGCCAAAATCTGGAGAACTCAGGCACGACTCGGCGTTGACAAACGTCAACTTTTTTTTTAAAATTAGCGGTCTATGCAGTATTTTCCGTTTCAATGTACGAGCTGCATTGTACGCTACCCGAAAAGCTGAATTTATAATTGAATTTTCCAAGGATGAGTAAATATTTTCATCAAGGCACGTTATCAAAAAGATTAACAGTTGGAAAGTGGCGTACAAAGTAAGCATATGGAACAAATCGAGTGACATAAATAAAAATTCATTTTAATTAGAAAAAAGCATACATTTAACGTTAAAAGATTTTATCATATCTCCGGGCAGTGTGAATTATTCAAAATTCCTTTCTAGGTTCTTTGTAGGCGCAAACATAAATTTGTTACAAAACCTCGCGTAAATCTGAAGGAAAATGGCCTCGAGCTCGAAAAAAAATTTGCTCAAAAGTGCCTGAAACAGCTTCTTTTTTAAGCCTCAGAACTACAAAAAAATATTAAATATTACTTTGAAACAAAATTAAAAAGGCAAAAAAAAAGCAGAACAGCGAAATGAAGAAAAGCGCAGTGAGGAAAAGTTGCTCCATAGCGAACAGTTCCTTTTTAACACTATTTTCGATAATTTTACTCGGACACAGGCTTGTGCGTCAGGCCGGGCGGCCCGGCCTGGCCGGCCTGGCCCGGGCTTTGGGCTTCATTTTTAGGAAAAAACCCGCGTGGGCTCGGGCCGGGCAGGCTTCAAAAAAAAAATTAAAAGTTTTATTTAAAAAATTTTTTACCGAAATGTGGCTTTTACTTCTGAAATCATAGTTTTTTTGTTAAACTTTAATCGAAAAACTGAGCAAAAACGTAATTTTTGTCGTAAAAAAAACTTGATATCCGATTAGAAAAAAATTGCGCGCTTCGGGCCGCGCGGGCCTTTTTTTCTTGAGGCCCCGCTAAGGCCGGGCCGGGCCGGGCACAAGCCTGCTCGGACCTAGGTTTGTGCATCCGACTGAGCGGGCTTTTGGCGTCGTTTTTGAGAAAAAGCTTGCGCAGGTTTGGGCCAGGCCAGGCCTCGAAAAATTGTTTTACTTGATGAATCATGGTTTCTATTAAAATCTATGTGAAAAAATAGCGAAAAAAAATCACTTTTCTCGTAAAAAAAAAACTTGATATCCGACTTGAAGAAAATTTGAGCTTTTCGGGCGGGGGCCGGGCCGGTCATTATGCTTGTGGTCTTCCTAAGGCCGAGCCGGGCCGCGCTTGAAAAATGGTCTGTCCTCGCACAAGCTTGTTCGGGCCTCGGTAACGAAAACCGGACGTGCCCCGAGCCTTTCTGAGCGATTCTAGGGATCACTTAAGGGGTAGACTCTACTAAAGGGGACACTACACATTCTCCGAAACGTTCGGGGCGCGTCCGGTTCGCGTTACCAAGTTTTGAGATTGCCTGGTAATTTCGTGCTCGGTTATTCCTTGTTATAGCCTGCTCAAATATTTTTATTGTGGTGTATAAAAAGCATAGGTGAGTAGGAAAACCAACAAAGCGCTGCCGAAGAGTGACCCCCTTTGAAGCTGCCTCCCCGACACAAAAATTTGAAAACGAGTAAAATTATAGAAAATGGGTGAAAAGTAAACTAATAAAAAAATGAGAAAGAAAAATGGATCTTTTGAGAATGTAACCGCTTCGTAGGTGATAATGATATACAGTTTAGCAACAGTTAGAGAGAAATGATACAGTTTGCTATGTTTCCTTGGAAAAAAGTTGGATAGAAATAAAACTAAGGTGAGCCCATTAGTAGCGGACAGGTGAACGGATCGGAATTAAATGAGGTTTGTAGGGGCGCAAATTGAGGCAAGACAAGCAAGACGTCGTTAGGCAGAAGACGTCGCAGCGGGACGCACGTCTTCTAGCGCCCAAGGTCGCCGAGCATTTCATATTTACGCACTTCTCGTGTCTGTTTCATCTGTCTCTATTTTTCGAGTCAGTCAACTCATTTTTTCTCTTTTTATCAAAATTTTCGTCGAAACCAGTTTTGAGCTGCTGTTCTTTTTCCACGATTACAGTTCATTTTTTATAGAATAGTCAAAAATTCATGAAAAATTTTTTTTTATTTACTGATTATCGTTCCGTACTCATTTTTCTCATCAGCTAATTATTTTTATTTTTATATATTTTTCTACTCAACCAGAGCTTTTCATAGTAATGTTGAGGTTCATACAGAGTTCTGTGTCTTTACACATAATTTAAAAATTTTTTTTTAAAACAAGGTTCTGAAACAGTTTTTTTTTCTTTCTCTCGGTTCTAGATCTCTTTTATCTTCAATTTTTTTCTGGATTGGAATTTTTTATCTCAAAAATTTCTTTTTCAGGACCTGCAATTATCACTCGAATTCAGTTTAGCTGGATCGACAGATGATTTGCGGTAGAAGTCGTCGCAGCGGGAGGCCTTTCAAAATCCGAAGGTCGGTGTCACTTCAAAATGTCACTTCGCTATATTTATTCTGATTTGATGTCTTTTCGGAACGTTTATACTGAAAAAAAAAGAAAATTATTTTTTTCATTTTTTATTTGTAGAAAAGAGCTGCGTTGTGCTAAAAAAAAAGCTCTTAGTACTCTGAAATCCAAAAACGCAATGATTTCCCCTTAGAATTGTTTGTGAGAGAAATTAAGTTTATGAAAAAAAGGTTTAAAAAAAGTGAGTCTAATAAAGGTAAAAAAAATTACTCATTTTTTCCGAATCTTGTTTCTATATAACTCAATATCAAAAAAATTGGTGTTTCCCTTTTTTGACCTTTTTGATTAATGACTATGTTTTATATATAAGATAAAATTTTTTGTTTTTCTGTGTTTTTTTGTCAAACTGGGACCGAATAAGTGTCGGCAACAAAAGTCTCATCCAAGCACCCTTATAAGATTTTTCTGCATCTGCTCTTGATGCAACAACATTTGTCTTCAAAAACAAAGTTCATTCATTTTTCCAGAGAAAAAGTATGTATAATTGATTTTAGAGTAATAGGAAAGGAAAAACCTTGTCAGTTTGAAACCCGTTAAGAGAAAAACAGAACAAAAAGGGGAAAAATGAATTTATGGATCTTGCAGAGTAACTGCCTGCTGATGGATGAACCAAGCAACTCTCGAGCTCAATCTCGGATCTTCTCGTTTTGATGTTCGTCAGATGAGGGAATGAGAAGGAACGACGTCGGATCTACCGTAACTGGGACTGGCTCGAGTGGCCGACGCCGCCCACGGCCATCAAAGGCTCCGCCCACAATCGGCAGCGCGCAAATATTCCGAAAACAAATGCAATATTGTTGCTGCGTCACAGCCACTCATTTGGCTGCATTAATTTCATTCACACTTATCCCGATCCGTGATGCCTCGACCCGGCAAGGATTCTTACGATGAACAGGTTGGCTCAAGACAAAAACTTTTTTAAACGTATCATATGGGTTTAAGTTAACTCAATGTTTGTTTATTAACGGTTGAATACAGTGAATAACACATGAAAAATAGTTTCGATTTTTTCTTCTCATCCTTGTTCTTTTCAGACTCGTTTTTTTCTTAAGGAGACTTCTTCGAATTCAACAAAAAGTAATAATTTTCCCAAGAAAGGTCATTTGACCATAAATATTTGTGAATTTCTGAAAATATGAAAAACCCTTTTCAATCTATTAAAGGAAAATTTTGAAATCTGATTCCACATATTCGAAGGCCTCCAATGACCCCTTTCAAATCATTGTGTGCAAGTCAACCCCTCCGTCTTGTGGAAAAAAAAGAATTTACAAAAAATAACGACTTTTTTAAACGTATCATATGGGTTTAAAAATTGAACTTCAATATAATCTTCAACCTTGCTTTCCGGAAGTTTGGTTTTTCAACACTTCTCCAAAGCTGAGCGGATTCCATACTTGCCCACATATTATTGTATCTACGAAAAAGTCCTATTTTCTAAAGTGTACGCCTTGAAGTTGAAACAGAAACACGGAAGACGTTGAAAGAATTCTCTTAACACCTAAAAGTTTTCCACTGTTCAGACTTCGAATCTTTATGTGTTGATAGAATTTTAGAAGATTCCAGATCTATTGGTAACGATGTAGCGTGAAGGCTGAAAAGTGTGTCTTTGAAATACTGTATGTTCTCGGATCAAAAATTTGAAAATACAGAAACCGCCGTACTCGTACATCTGGCTGACTTATATGGCGATCCAGAATTCGGAGGAAAAAATGCTCCCTTTGACGGAGATCTACAAATACATCATGGACAAGTTTCCTTTCTACCGCAAGAACACACAAAGGTGAGTCAAAATTCATTTAGGTAGAAATAACGATTGCTTGATGACCTGAATGGACGTTCAATATCATTTTAGGTGGCAGAACTCCCTCAGACACAATTTGTCGTTCAACGATTGCTTCATCAAGATTCCGAGGCGTCCTGACCGTCCCGGAAAGGTACTTGAAAACTGAAATCAGAAAAAAAAAGGTTACAGAGTTCCTTTTGTTCATTAATCCTGAAATAGGAGCTTTTCGATTTTAAACAAGTCAAATCTGTCAAAATTCAACGTCATTTTCTTTGACTCTAACGAAATAACTTTATCAATTGTTGCTTTTTGAACTCCATATCCATTTTGTGTACACTAAACCCATGCTATTGACAAACCTGATATGAAATCGATCCAATAGCTACAGTAACCCTTGCCCAACTACACGGCGGCAATACTTCAACTAATTGATCAACGGCGAATCTTTCAAGATTTTTCTCTTTTCCTGCGACGCCTTTGCTGTAATAACAACTTCGGGAGAATATAATAATCGTTCTTGAAAGAGTTGAGATTTAAAGAAAGACAATGTGAATGATATGTAGAAGTCGCCCTGTCTGTTGTTCTCATGAAAAAAGTTCAACCATGTTCTTAACACACCAACTTATCATTTTACAATTTTTTTAAGTTGGCGATTTTCCTAATTTCTTTGTTGAGAAATCTGCATCTTTATCACATTTAATTGATATTATTTTCATTCATGAGAACATAGCTTAGCTGCAAATCAGTATGTAGCAAATCAGTATCGTAGCTGCAAATCAGTATCGTAGCTGCAAATCAGTATGTTTCGCAACTTGATAAATTTTAGAAAAGGTTTAGCCTTTCAAAAGAAGTTACGATAAAAAAAGATCTGCTCAAGAAAAAAAATGTCTTTGCTCACAAGGGAAGTGTGTTAGGTGAACATCGCGGATCTGGTCCATATTTCTGTGGTAGGTAATCCTACGTATGAGTACTTGAAAATGAATGGAAATATCTGCTAAGCGCCATAGGTTGCTGAGAAATACTGTCGAAAATGTACGGAAAAGGCTCAAAAGCTGATTTTCTTTGATTTTTTGGTTTCTAAAACAACTTCTGTGACATACTGCATTATAAGCTACATGAGAAGATTTTTTTCTACACAATACCCCAATAAAAATCAGTTTTTCAAGCTTTACCTGAACATTTTCGACAGGGTATTGCTCAGTACCCCATGGCGCTTAGCAGATAGTTCTTATCGTTTTTGAGTATTTATACCTGGAGCTACTTACCATAAAACTTCGGCCCAGACACGTGATTTTCACCTCACACACTTCCCTCGTCAGTAGTTTCCCGTTGGTTTTGAGTTTATCTTCATTTTTAGACGACTAGAATAAAGGGAGATTTGAGGGCTCGTACTGGGCTGTGCACCCGAACGCGCTGGGAATGTTCGAGAACGGAAGTTGCCTGCGGCGACGCAAAAGATTCAAGGTTCGTCTTATCTTTCTCTTCGTTCTTTCAGCTACCGTAACCCCAAATATTGAGAAGCTTCGACGTTTGTGATAAATATTTCTTCTTTTTTCTCTCCGACCTGGCTTACGGTGTATCTCTTAACATTTCTGAACGATTCTCAATTATGTCTCTGCTATCTGACAGGCAAATTGAAAATCATTTCTTCATTCAAGACCTTTTTTGAAGTATTAGTCGATGGTGAGATATATTCAGCTCTTTAGCTAATAGCTTTTTTAATCGGAAAAAAAAACTGTGTGGTTCCACTCAAATGTGATTCAAATAGGCGACCGTATCCACTTTTCCAAAGAAATGAAGGCGACGATTGCAACAAAGAAGCAATTCGCCATTACCACTCCCAATAAGGCCGCGTTTCGCGGGTAAACTTTGTCTTCAGTGTGACCGCAGGACCTTGAAAATAGGTTCCTTCTTTCTTCAACAATATAATCATTCATTGCTTGAAAAATGTTGAACTCGCTCTCCACAGGAAAGTTTTTTGCAATAGAACTGGCCCGGATCGTGATGACTCTCGTGTAACTTGTTCCATTTGAGTCAAGTAACTTATTTTTTTTTTCAAGGCTTATATTCCAATTCTATGTGACCCACATCGTCAATACATTCCAAATTTTCACGAGAACGTTATTGACAGGTGCGTGAAGAGGCGGAAGAAGACGAAGAGCACGTTCCGACAAAGATGCTGTGCAAAGGCGTCGCTGGCGGACTGCCATGGATGTCGGCTCTGACGTCGCTGTCGACGTCTCTATCGTCCTCTCTATCGACGTCGCTGCCGCTGCTGGGCGAGTCTTTCGGCCAGCCGTTGCTCTTCAACCCGTTGTCCTTGCTGCTGATGCCGCAGCTCATGGGCACGACGCCCTCGACGTCTTCAGTAGCCGACTCCTTCTTTTCTTCGAAAACCCCTTCGCCTGATCCTCCGCCTCTCTGCACTTCCTTTTCTATCGAGTCGCTGCTCAGCACTTGAACGATTTCTTTTGATCAGCTTCGTACCCACGAAGACTGGAGTCCCTCTGCTTTCCGGTATTTTTGGTTACACAGGGTTTCGAAATTAGTTGATTTAGCCGACTCTAAACATGCGATAAGAATCGTAATTCAATTATTTTAGTTCTTATTCTATAAAATTTATTTGCTTTCAAAAAGATTTAGAAATTTTTTTCTTCGAAGTCGGCTATCTTTATTCTTAGAACTCAAAACTTCGAACTTATTTATTTAGGTGAATAATCAATTCACTACTAAAAATAAAAGCAAAATGGCGTATAGAAGCTAAAAAAAGGTCGAGCTGGTGAGCTTGCCAACTCATACGGTTTCATTAGGTCGTGAAAAAGACATCCATTCGAAGTAAAAAACGCCGAAAATTTCGATTCCAAAAATAAAGCCTGAAAAAAAAGGTGTCCTAACTGCGCTTCATGATGAGCAGGAATCATAAATAAAATCTAGAAGCTAGATGGAGAGAAAATCTTACGAAAAGTTTAAACCGTTTATTTTTTTAAACGCATCATTGATTTCATAACCTTTTGACCAATAATCCTAGTTCAACTTTCGAAAAGAGTCGAAAAACTGATATTATGTACATTGCATCGGTTTCAAACCAATCTTTTATTTTATCTTATTATCAATTCCTCCAGAATTTATCTCATTATTCAGTACTACATGAAGACCATTTTAACTTTCATTTTCATACGTTTTTTTCCATTTTTTTAAAAATATTTTTCCTATCCGGTGACTGATTATTGAACTGCATTATGTATTTAGATATCTTATTATATTATTAATCTCTTGAAACAATGATATGTAACAAATGTGATATGAGACCAATAACTAAAATCTAATTTTTTTAAAAAAATTTTTCTTTAATTGTAGTTCCACTCTTTATCCTGTTTGAACATGAACATTTTTATTTGTGAAAAAAAAATGAGAAAAGTAGTAACAAAATTTTCGAAATGGAATGGACAGTAATGGAAAGGAGCGATGTTTAAAAAGAACACATAGAAGCGTAATTTTCTTGGGGATCTTCATCGAATTACATTGCATCAATATGAAAAAGTGAGTAAGAAAGATGAACCTGTAATAGGAAGCTTTGATCCGCCCTGCTGCCGGTTCACGCCATCAGCCATGTCAGCTACGTTTCAGAGGGAGGATGGAAGGAATGTCGGGAGCGACTCAGGTGTCGATTGAATAAGGCGACTTTCCGCCCTTAGGCTTAGTCATCAGGTAAAAGAACATGAACACGCCGAAAAGAACGAGGGTGCTCATCAGGCCGGTGATCACCGTGCAGCAGACGATGAACGTCGTCGACCACTCTTCGTTGACTGTGTGCGTCCTGCGAAACCCTCAGTTCAAGCATGCCGTTCAAATTCCAGTTACAATCATCGGTTTCAGATTTTTCCATTTTTTTTTCTCCCTATAATGTTTTTGGTGATTAATATTTTTCTGCTGAAGACTTTCGTCAGAAAGAATATTGAGGAAAAAAAAAAGAGGAAAATCGATTACCGTCATCACCAGATGCAGTTTTTGATGGAAAGAAGGTAACCATCAAAAGCGTTACACAGAGCTCTCTGCTAACTTCTCCAATAATTAATTGTTTTCGGCATATAAAAGCTCTTTCCATTCGAGTTTCATTAATAATCTAATCAATCACTTCATTTTCGCAACACCGGGATGGCAATGAGTATTGGATTTCTTTTTGTCAGCTACTGTGATATTTTCCGTTTCTATTTTTGAATGTGATCTTTACACAAGTTCTTACTGAAACAGTTTCGAAAACGGAAAACCCAACAAAAAAAAAGTTACGCGGAGTTAGACTTTTGCCATCTTCGATTTAAAATATTGTTGTATGACAAAACATTTGCAGCTAGCTACCCGACTATGTAAATTTTTTCAGTAAAAACACAATTTATCAAAGGTTTACCAAGATTTAGTGATTCCACTTGAAGTTGTGGAAGACGCCGAACTGTCATCAGATGGAGTCTGACTCGTCGACGGCATCCGCTCCACTTCCAACTCCTCGGTCCCTGAACTTCTTGAGCTAGAATGGCTTATCGTCGAACAGTTACCTTTCGAAATACTGTTTGACCTCGGCGTCGACGTCGCCAATATCATTTGACTTTTCGCCGTTGTGCTCTTTTGCACTGAAGCTTTTTACAAATAATAATTTTTTTTCAGAGATCCATTAAACTTTCGCATTCCTTTCACTTCAGTACTGAAAATCAAAACCAACCGGTAACTCTGAACTTTGAAGAGACCCTTTGAAGATTCGAAACCGCAGTGGGTGTCATCAGACCTTCAATCCAAAAATCACGTCCTTTCACAAAAAAAATAATACCTTGAATGTCAGTTAAGAGAAGGCCTCGAATCAAACAGCAAGGAACATTTTGGGGTATAGCCACCTAAAAATGATGATGAAGTTCAAGTTTCAATACATTTTAAAGGGAGATTATTTCATTTAAAAACAGTAATAACTAGTAAGTTTTCATGTATGAGTTAGTACTAAAAATTCCGCTTTTATCCAACTTAAAAGAAGAGAGATGAAATTGCAACACTGGTAGGAATAAATTAGTCTAAAAGATAGAAGACGAAGAGTAAAAGATCCCTAAAAAGTAATGAAAATACCTGAAGTTTGCGTACAGGTAATTCGAAAGGTCTTTTGATCACTTGATCAGCTATTCTAAACTCGATCTCGTTCTCGTTCGCAGTAACCTGATAAGCCAAAAGTTTCAGCCAGAAAAGCTAGAATTTTCTTACGTTTATCCGCAAGGCCTTCCGACGCATCTCTCGACATCCCCCGTCTACTTTCGACGTTCTCGGAAGCTCAACTTAAAAATATTTATTCGTATTTTCGATCTGTCGGATACAAACTGTGATCAAGGGAGTCGACGTCAAGTTTTTTGAGAAACAAATCGTCAAAACGGAATCGCAGACGCGTCAGTTCGTCTTTTTCAGTCCCAAAAATCATCGTGAACCTGAAAATTTCTTCTTTTTTTTAGAAAAGATTTTAACTGGTCTGAACTTTAAATTCTCTGATGTTTTTTGGTGCAACGATCTATCAGGGTTCTATTCAAAAAACAATGTCAGCTGTTCAGCCTGCCTCTGCACAAACCGGTCTTTTTATTCTCTTCATCAAAGAAATGCTCCGAATTTTTCTAATTTTACTGTCCTTCATCGTCTTTTTTGCTACAATACAGGTATTCAGTTTATAACTTCAAGCAGATAAAATAAAAGCTTGAATAGAAAATCAAAAGCAGCTTTCTGCAAATATAACGACCTTATAGTTAGAAGCTACATTGATATTCGAGTCTACGGATCCAGCAATTAATTTTCCAGCTTTGCAAAATACACATTTGTGATTATCTATTGTATACCCTATCCGGTGAAATCACTCGTAAGGGTGACTTTAAACCGGTTCTCAACTTTATTTATTCTTTTCACGTTGTGGATGAATTAGTTATTATAAATTATAACTTGAAAATCTTAATAATCCGAGTGAAAAAAGGTATTGATTGAGGCGATTCGCCAAATGGACACGTGCCGTGTAAACTGCGACCGCTACGTATCACCGGATTCACGGCGCACCTGCTTGGACACGTGCGGCATAGTTCACAAATAATCAAGAGTGATGAGATAAATGTTTTTCACCTACTTCTACAACTTTTATACTTGTAAAAATGAGCCTTGATAACGGACTTATCACAGGTGGCAAAGACATTGACGTCGAGAATGGCGTGTGAGTCGAATTTGAACGAGTACCACTCGTTGATTCGCAACAGCCTCTGGAAAGGATTATTTACCATTTTCATAGGAAGGATAGGAACAAAAGAAAAGCTTTAAAATGTTAGCTAGCAACTCAAAAGTATTAATGCTTATCAGCGCGAAAAATGTTAGCAAAATGAAATCGAATGCCACCACTGAAAGCTGTTCATCATAAAACAAACCTTTTGCGTTGGAGAAGCCTGAACTAAAAACTGTTAAAAGGTTGGATTGGTATTAGAGGGAAGCTCTCGAAAAATCATAAACAAAACGAACCGCGAAGACGGCGCCAGGAAATAAAATAAATAAGAAAAAGATCAGCATAACGTCTTCTCTCGGCATGAAACCAGAAGAAAGTCCATCATCGTACCTCTATCGACGTTCTGAAATCTTTATAAAAAAAATAGCAGAAAAGCAGTGGTCGAGAAAAGCAGAAATCGCGGAAAAAAGACTATTGTCTCGCAAGTCATCGCTTTATGGGCTCTTTTGTGTTTGGCAAGTCGCCCTTCCTACTACGCATATTATTCGTTGCTGGTCCAGAATATAAAACATGATTTACGGTTGAGAAAGAAAAAAAATTTTAAAAGAAGATAAGTAACACGGAGAAAAACAAGTGTTGAGAAGCCCCAGCGCTGTCATGAAAAAATAGATGCACTTGGGAGATTTGAGTACTCGCTGTTGAAGCGAAACTGACAGGCGGAACTCTCTTTTTAAAACTCTGGGGGAAGCTTGGAGGTGTTCCAATGAAATATTCAGGCAGGTATGACGCACGGTCGCCTTGTTTTCCGCTCATTTGATTGAATGTCCCCTTTGCATTTGACTTTCGTTCAGTTGAAAATGGACAAAATGGAAGCGCGTTAAACTAGATATGAGACGAAAATAGGGGCACTCTTCTGTCGTATGAAAGCTTAGTTTGACTTTCGAAAAAATCAAATACAAATTAAACTGGCTGAAGTGAGTGTTCTTATCAGTGTCTCCGCTGTTTATATTGAAAATATTTGAAAAAAATTTATATAAAAACCAGATAATTTTTTTCAGGAAAAAAATATACACCTAATATATACTATTGCCGTGTTTTTTGATTTCGATTTTTAAGTGATTCCGCGGAATCCAAAATAGCCACCAGAAAAAGGAAAATACAACTAAATTTTGGAGAGTCAGAGATAATTTTGGATTACGCGGAAATTACTTCGAGCAAGGCGTTTATATAGTCTGATCGAGCTGTTAAAAGCGCAGAAGTCTTGCATGTCTGAAATAAAACTGAAGCTATTGGTTTCGAGTCTTTCTTTTAGGGACAAGACTTCTTAAATATATGTCCTTTTCATTTACCAATTGAAAAATCTCTGTTTCAGACTTCGACACTCAAATTCATCCTATTATCTTTTCTCAATATCATTGCGGAAACTATCTGAGAAGAAAGAAATTCGACACTTCAAACATAACAGCAGTCTGCTATTTGAACTTCGAAACTCGTATTACAACAAAGAAATTTGGAAATAGGCCAGAGAAACTCGGTGTAAAATCATATCACTCGACCTTTTAAATCAGTATGACTACCTGACTTTTTGATAGAAACGTCCGAAAAACGGCTAGGATTTAAGAAAAATAAAAGATGAAATGTTGCGATTCTGCACGGGGCAACAAAGGGAACGGAAATGAGAAGAAAAGATGACCCAGAGTTACGGAAAAGCCTCCAGTTCTAAAAAAAAGAGGTAACGCAATTAGGAAATGAAACGTTATTTCAATTGGAAAATGTCATCAGTAGCCCGTCGCGTGGAGAAACAATGACAAACGTACTCAAACAAGATTGTGGAGAAAGGACCCAGGAAATTAAAACTGAAAAAAAATGAGAGAAAATATTTTAAAGAAAAGCTGGCAAAAAACGTTTCAGCTGAGAAATCACATATATTAAAAATCAAAATGTTAATAAGTTATTAAATAACTGATATTCAACAAAGAACTAAACGCAGTTATTTTAGTAGCCGTTTGTGTAAAAATCTAACAGCCACACTCGTTTTATTGTTTTTTACATTAAAAGTTTTACCGAGTAGATTTTTTTAAACTAACTCTAAAGCCTGAGCCGACCGCGAGAAAAAATCTGACGAGAGGAAAAGCTGAGAAACTATTTTCAGCAGTTGAGCAACTCTTTTGAATGCTTCTCGTAAAGTTGAATGGAGGAGTTCTTTCGGACTTGCAATTACGCAGCCCTCGTTTGTTCGCTGGGCTTCTCCAAATTTTAGCGGTCAGGCACTTTTCTAACCTTTTTTTTTCGTTAATTAAAATTAAAATAAATTTAAACGGAAGAAAACGGAGACTGAAACAGAGAATTGACGTGCAATTCCGCTCAAGGCATTAAATCCGAACTGAAAAAGGCCAGAGACGATAATCTACTCTCCTTTAATTTCTAATATTCACGAAAAATTTCGGATTTGAAAAACTATTAGTGAATAGCTTCCATAAAATGTTTTTCAAAGAAGTAAATAAATGATATAATTGAAAAACTTGAATTAAAAGCGAAGATGGGATAAAAGACAGGTCAGATGGTGGTCTCAAGCCATCGGAGGATAGGATATGTTCGCGACAGGTCGGACCCTGCAAAACGGCATTTCTCGAGCACGCCTCTATGTTGCAGCCAACTGACTGAAAAGTGAGCGTAGTTTGAACTCCATTCTACTCTACCTAACATTCTTTTTGTCGAGCGTTTTCGAAAGATGTCGCCGGTGCTCAACTGAAGAGCCATAAGCGTTAATTGGGATGAATACAAAAAAATATTGAAACAAGCAGCTGGTGAAGAAAAAGAAAAAATCTCTGGATAATCCTGCTCATTTTCTCTTATCGAGATACTTTTCTTTTTAACAGCAACTGCTATTTCTAATAAAAATCTTTTAAATTTGCGATCTCATTTCCTGATTTATAAAGATCTATGTCATGACTATATAATCAAAAACAAGTATAAAAAATTTGGACCTATCTGTAATTACATCACAACAAAGGAAACATGCTCCAGTTTACTTGAATGAAATATATTCTGGTAAATCAAACCAGCGTGAAAAAAAGCTTGGGTGTTAAAAAAATACAATTTTTAAAAATCAATACAAAGAGTTGAAACTTTTAAACCGGTAAAGCTTTTAGCTTCTGGTGCACTATTGTTGACTTGCTTCTCTGGTCCAAATTACATTCATCTTGACAGAATACTAAATGATATACACGAGAGCAGACAGGTACACACCATGAATACTTGAGTCAGTTTTTTTCTTTGCAAGCGATTTACGTTTTGATTTTGCAGCCGGAGAGTGAGAAATTCTTGTCTCTTGCAGCCACAGCTTCTGATCAAACTTGAAAAAAATTTTTAATAAATATTCGTGGCTTAGAAAGCACTAACCCCGATTTTTCTTTTAAATACCAGCTTTTTACAGAAAGAAAAATACGGAAAATAAACTATCGCTCAAGGAAAATCAATCAACAACTTTTTTTTTCGAATTAAAGAAAAAAGGAAATACGAGAAAATTATACTGGGGACGAAAAAGAAAAAAAAGTATAAAAAATCTTGAAATAGCAAACTATTTAATGTTTTGCGCGTTACTTTTGATGTATCGAGTGAATTTTATACCTTTATGCATTGCGTAGGAAACATTATAGTTCACGAAGATGGGGACATATTCGTGTGACTGGGCGTACGATAGTATAAAAGTCCGCAGGGACAGCGACGCATCCCTGAATACTTTAAAATTAAAATTTTTCAAACTATTAAAAATTTTTTTAATAGTTCTCTTTTTTTACAGTTTTTTTCAATAATTTTTTTCTCTTTATAGTTTTGAAAAAAATTAGTTAAACGGAAAAAAATTATAAAAAAATGATGAATGTTTTTTTATTATTTTTTTCTCTCTTTTTTTCACCACTCTCCCGCTAGGAGCCACGTCGTGTGATTTTTGTCGTTAAAAGTTTGATATTTGACTTTTTGACGAGAAAATCGCGCTTTTTGGGCCGCTTAGGGCTTAGAAGATAGCCGCGTGGCCGATGGGTTGACGGGCTGACCCTCGCATAAGCCTCAATGAAGCGTCAAGTTTTTGAGAAGCTGTCCACAGGCCAAATTCTCTGCAATGATTTTTTCAGGGAATTTGCGTTTTCCGTTAATACAAATTATACATTTTATGAACGGAAATAAGCACTACTGTGCAATTGGCGAAAGACTTTTGAAATTGCCTAATCCTCATTTTTTCGTACTAGTCATAACTCTAAAAAGAGAACGTGATTGTTTTGAGACACTTCCGAATAACTGAAACACACACAGTTTTCATCTCCATTGTCAACAGTACACAAACTCCACATTTGTCTTGTTTCCCACGCAACTTTGCTCGGGACTGCGTGAACGGAGCGGCGGAACCGGTCGCCTTCCCCTGCCTGCGCGCTTGTCTGTACCCTCCGCTGTCGCTTTGATCTCTCCTGCCGACCGTTCCTCCACGGATTCCATCGCCGCCGTATTTCAGACGACGCTTCTGCCATCTGGCATTTTAATGACCTCTAACTCGTTGTTTTTGTTTCTTTTTAAATATAGAAGGCAAATAAGGTCATCAAAAACTTCAAAAGAAACATTTTCAAGTAAGGGGTTGAAAACTGATTGTTTCGTTGCTTAATTTTTTTATGAGTGTACTACTTCCGAACTAATAATTTTTTTAATGTTTCGTGGCCTTTTTTTCGGAACTTTCAAAATATTTGGATGGAGCTGCGAAAACTAAATGAGAAAAATTTAATTGACTAAAACAATTAGCCATTGAAATCATAAACCATAAACAATTAACTATTGAAAGCAAAAAAATGATTAGATTGAATGAAAATTTGTTAAGAATAGTTTAAAAAGAAAACTTTTACCGTTCTCTAACGATATTGTTTTGTTCGGAGCAGTTCAAAACAAACTGTGAAACATTTTGTTGCGTCAAAAATCGATCAAAGACCTGCCGTTACATTATTTCTTCATCTTTAAATAATTTTTTTTTGCGTTACTCTTTTTCATTTTATTTATTTACATTTTGGCAGAAAAAAAATGGTTCGAAGAAGAAAATTTTTGCACTGAAGCGAAAAATTTAGCCTAGAGCGTTTTCATCTCATAATTGAGGGCTCACGAACGATTTCATTCTCGAAATGGGCGCTCCTCAATTTCTTTCCCGCTTGTACCTCGTTCACGTTGATTCTTCAAATTTTCTTTCTAACCTCTGTTTTTTACAAGGTTTTTTTTCCAAAAAATTGTTTTCATCAATTATTAGCGATCAATTGCTGGTTTATTGAAGGACTGCTGAAATTACATCAATTATGAATTGAGCAGAAAAAAATTTCAATAAAAAAATAAAAAAATATAAAAGAATAGTTTTGAAACCTAGGTTAAGTGCGTACCATTTCTGGCAGAACGTTCAATATTTTTTTCGGTGTTCTGGAAAAAGTCGATCGGTTCGGTCACTTTTTTAAAGTGATCATTATTTGAAAAATTTTGAAGTTTTTTTCAGTTTCAAATTGTTTGAATGACCAAAATGTGTAGAATTCTCGATTGTGGCTAGGTTTGAAGTTTCGAATAATAAAATATTGGCGTCTCAAAAAAATAAGACTTTGTGTTTTTTTATTCGATAAACTACATGTTAATCTTTTTACCTTGACTAAAAATCGAAATATTCCAAATGCGAAATTGTGTTCATTGAGACTTGAGAGATTTTTTTGGCGAAAAGACAAATAAAAAAAGTGGATTTTCACAAATTAATGATGAAATTTTTTGAAAACTGAAAACTGACGTCGAAACTGTTCGTATTATGAAGAAATACGTACTTTATAACCATTAACACCTCAATCGAGCCTAAAACATTTCAAAGTTTGAAAACTTGAAAAAATAGGCAAAATAAAAAACCGAATCGACCGACTTTTTCAGTATATGCCAATTGTTTCAAGATAATTGAAATGATAATAATAACTTATGATTTTTTCCTTACTATTAATATTACTAATGTTTAAGAGTTGAACGTTTTGAGCGACTTTCGATGTTGACAATAATTGTAATTTTTCTTGTTTTATGTTCAGTAATACCATTCGAGACAAAAGCCGAGAAATTGGAAGAGATTGGCCTGCAGCTGACCGGGGAGGGTGATGATAACGGAACCCAGGAGAAAAGCGCAAGAAAAAGAAGCGAGTCTGTTTACCCTCCACCCACAAACTCGCCACGGTCAATCATTCTTTTACATTGTTCTTTTCATTTTCTCCAGTATATGGCCAGGTGAAGTATATATCTCCGCCTTTTCTTGTAAATAGTACTTCCTCTTGCAATTAAATTTCAATCAATCGGTCGCTGCTTAGTTTTCTCACTTTTTTTTTCGAATGAATTCCGCCCAAAATCATTTTTTATTTGAGAAAGATTAGATTATATGTAGAGTCAAAACTTCTTTCGTTTTAAAAGTGTAAAAAATTGCGGCTCTTTGAAAATTGTTCCTGTTTTTCGGCTTCTCAATATCAATCAATATTTATTGGTTGTTTTGTCAGATGGTATCGACTAGGCGGTGAAAAAATTGCTCTTTTGAGCGGCACTAACACCGCCTTTGGCGAAAAAGAAGTCAAAACGTGTAGTCGATTGAATTGAAAGCATGGTCTTACGGTCCTTCTCCTCGCTCTTCCACAAGTAGATCCCTCATGCCGTGTTCAAAGTAATTTCCGCGAAATGCGAAATTGTCTCTGACCCTCCAAAATTTAGTTATCTTTCTCTTTCTCTGACGGCTATTTTGAATTTCGCGGAATCACTTTGAACACGGCATCAGTTTCGCGGGTACGGGCACGGCGGGGATGGTAGGGCTCGGGCACGGACACCGTGTACACTCTAGGGTAGCCTCGGCCGATTGTGAGAGCTACCACTTCGAGTGAAGAAAATACACGGAATGAAGAAAATACACGGAATCTCACTCTTGGAAAAATCTTTTTTCGACTATTCAACATTTCACTGCGATGTATCGTTTTATTTATAAGTCTGACGCTCTCCTTATAGTGAGAGGTGAAGAAGAATTTAAAAAACCGAAGTAAAAAAACTTTTACTCAAAGATAACTTTGAATTTGAGTTGGAATTTGTTTCCAAGCATGTAAATTTTGATAATAAACCTAACCGTATATAATTATACTCCAAAATATTGCATAGCTCTCACTAAAAGAACCTTCAAATTGATAAAATCCTTTGCTTTGAAATCGCTTTTGCCTTTTAATCTCTTTTTCTCCCTGCAATTTTGATGTACTCTTTTCTGTTTTTAATTTTGCTGTAATGTCGTAATGAATTTTTTTACAGTTCGAGCATTTCAGGGCGAGTATATCTCGGTGCTAACGGTTCAATGATATTGTGGATTTCCTACAGATCAACTAGTTTGTCTTAGGTATTTTTCCGGTTCATATAAATGAGTTAACTTGTGGTAAAAGTTTCACTTTATTTTAATCTTCAACCGAGAACATACTCATCGTTTTTTGTTATTTTCAAAACGAGAAGATAAATGCAAAAAAATTAAAAAAAGCTGGGAAATTGTGTTGCCGTTAGCATGGATAACCAACGGCTAAGCTGTGTATTAGCGCCTAACGGACTCCAAAAGTTCTAAAGCGTACCCTATTGCACCAAAACTGATAAGCGACCGCCCGACAGTCTGGAATTGCTATCGCGTTTTCACAACGTCGTGTCCCTCTTAGCGCGTCGTCAGCCTTTGATAGGTCTTTTCTTAGAGCTGTTGATTGATTTTTTCCCTTTTCTTTTTGATTGATAGCGTTTCTGAGCTTTTAACACCTAGCGTTTTTCTTGGAAAACCGAAATCTTTCTATCGCGCTCGATTCATTTTCGACCTCTCCGTTTTCTTTTGCTCAGATATCTCCTTTATCCATGAAATTCTGGAATTTCGTTTCATCTAAAAATCTTTTCGTAGTCGCTGAATTTTATTTATTGTGGCATAAAAAATTAACTAGGGACCAACTAAAAGTTTTGATCACAGGCTGTTCAGAAATATTCTCTGCGGCGTCCAGCATCTCACTGGAACTCATGTTTAAAAAAATATCGGTAAAAAAGCTCGTCTTTATTATATTCTTTCGAAGTACGTATTTCGAATAAATGGGCACGGCTGTAACTTGCAGTCACTATGCGAATTCTCAAAAGAAAGTGTTTCACCGAACAAAGAAAAAAGGAAGATAAAATCCAGTGTTGGATCTCGTTTTATAAATGATTTAGAAGATAGATTCTCCAAATTTCCCAGCAATTCATGCAAATAGTTCTCTATGATGGAACTATAAAAGTTGAGGGTTGCGTTTCATTAAAAAAAAAAACACTGTGTTTCAAAACGTCGCGTTCAAATAAATTCCGACAAAAAAGTCCTTCTGGCTCTCCAAAATTTCTGTTGTTTTTTTCTTTCCGTGACGGTCCTTTTTTATTCGCCGAAGTAGCTTTAGAAGCGGAATTAAGGTCCTTTTTCATAGAAACGACGAAGAATGAATAGAAGAGCAGAAATATTTCATACTTCTCATTGCTATTCCACAAGGGGAACAAAAGTTATACATTGATGTTATCACGTGTGTTCAGCGAAGGCGTCTCATCAGTTCAATCATTTTGCGTCACAATAATTGGAATATTGGCTTTCTGTCTTCAATATTCGTAATAAAATATCAAATAAATTTGAATTAGCTGCCTTTTCAAGGTAAATATGTTCTAACTGCAAATTTTTTTCTTTCTATTTTGATTGATTTTCACCCATGGAAAAAAAATTTTTCTGTGTTAAATTGTCAAAGATTGTTTTTTTTCCCTCACTTTCTGATTTTGTTTGTTCCATTTGTGTTTATCCTAGTCAATCCAATCCTTCTAAAGGTGGTCGCGACGTCCGGAAGCAGTCTAGGAGCTGGCTGAAGAGCGATGCACGGCAACGGGTCGACGGCGTCGCGGAAGACGTCGCTGTCGACGTCGATCTCCGGCGGCTCGCTGCATCTGTCGTCGTCGCGAGCCTCGGCGAACGGCGGTCTGCACGCCTCCGGTCGCTCTTCGCTCACGCGACACAACGAGATGGACTTCGGCAAGATGTTTGTCGCCATGGAGAAGGGCCACAAGGTTTCAGGCTTTGAGACCGTTCCGTTTTTTATAACCTTCTTCAGGTTTGCAAGCTGGCGGTGCTTAAGAAATGGGATCCTGCCTACAAATTGCTTACCTTGGACAGAGATTCTCGCCAGATCTATCTGACGAAACTTGAGCAAGCCGCTGTTAGGTTGGTTGCAATTCAAAAAAAAGAATAAATTTTGAGCGTAAAATTGAAAAAAAAAGCTTGATTCATTTGATTGTAGAACGAAAATTTCCAATAAAAAGCATCAATTTTTGCTTTTCGCGGCATTCTTTCGAAAAATTACTTTAAAGAAAAGATATGTCTGTAATATCATTCTTTTCAAAAAAATTCTTGATTTCAATATTTTTCTCCAGAAGCAAGCCGACGATCCTCGACATCAGGCATATTCGCGAAGTGCAGACACTCGACTACAAGCTCAATACGATCAAAATAGGCGACAAATGGAAGAGAGACAAGGAGATTATGAACTTTGAGCACACGAAAATCCTCATCATTTCCTATGGAACGGGCTTCACTCTCACCTATTGGATTCTGTTGTGTGAGTGGCCGAGAACTTGGATCCAAAAACACTGTTTTCTGTTCAGTCGAAACAGCGGACGCCTGCTGGATGTGGAGTCACGGCCTTCACAACCTCATGATCGAGACCCGCGACCGCGATTCTTCGCCTCATCCCATCCGCATCGAAAGATTTCTGCATAAGCATTTTGCCAACCTCATGTCGCCAGCCGATGATTGGTGAATGGAGATTTCCTTTCTCAAATCAAAAAATGATAGTTTAGTGTTGCGCGGAAGCACATGAAGCCGTTCGTGCAGACCTCGTTGCAGTTCAAGGTTCAGTCGAAGCAACTTCAGGAAGTCACCGAAGACCAGATGACCTTCGCCCAGTTCTCCAGCGCTGCTCGACAGCTCATACATCTTCCCCTCGTTTGTCATCTGCTGTCTATATCTTCCGTAATTTCTGTACTTCAGCTTTTTACTACTCGTTTCGCCGATCTTTGCGAAACGGATCCAAAAAGAGGAGAAATTGTGTCTTTTACCAACTTTTTGCGGTTTTTGGACTCAAAACAGTGCGACGAATTAGCGGCTAATCGCTCGAGATCTCTCGATTTTCTTAATAGGTTCGTTAGGGCGAAATTCCGGCAAACCTGCTTTTCCAGGTACTTGCACCAAGATCATGCGCCTATTTTTGAACGCCGTGAGCCGTCGTTGACTGTTTCTGAGGTTTCTATTGCACCTTTTCCCGTGTTTTTCGAGTTTTCTCATATCAAACCGAGCTCCAGTTTTAACATCACAGAAAAATTGTTGTGAAATTATCTGTTAACTTGAAATTATGTTTTTTAAGGAGCGGAAAAAAGTCAAAAAAAAAAGTCAAATTTTGTTCTTTATCCTATCAAAAATACCTTGTTTATAATCAAAAAAGAGGTATTTCAAGTTGCGGTCAGAGTTTGTATTTCTGATCTCTTGATCTCGAAGGCTCTCGAGGTCCACAATCTTGTTTTTTTTTTCCCCGAAAGAGAGACTTAAAAGTTTAACTAGCCTTTTTAATCGTATTTCGAGAATTTTCTCTGATTTTGAGTTCGATAATTACAGTTAGCTTTTTTCGAGTTGAAAGTTGGTATAGAAAAGTTGACAAGGGGGACTTGTCGCGGTCGCGACGCGGCTCTCGGCGCGAAATGCAAATTCAAACACCAGCCTCTTTTCTTTTTGAATTTTACCATCTCTGACCAGATCTGACCGTTTTTTTCAGTAAATTAAAAAAATTTTTCATGCTTTTTTTCGTTTTTAATACATAATAACATAAAAACGGCCTTTTCCCGCTTCAAATTTTCTACAATAGAGTTTGAGTTTGCATTTCCCGTGAAGAGCTACTTCGAAACCGCGAAAAATCATCCCTGCCGATTCGTCTCCATTGCTTTTTCAGTCGGGAAAACTTGACTGGTTAGGCACTACGAATTTTATTAAGATTAGTGTTTGAGAAAATTGATAATGTTTCTTTCACACAGTTCTGCGACTTTCTGTTTTCGCGAGAGAATTCGTTGTGGGACCCGATGAACGAGAAAGTGACGCACGACATGTCACGTCCTCTATCCCACTACTGGATAGCCAGCAGCCATAATACGTGAGCCTTTTCCTTCCCTTCGTTCCAAACTACGGACATTGACAGTTATTTGACGGGCGACCAACTGAGGTCCGAATCTTCTCTCGATTCCTACGCCCAAGCACTCCTCATGGGCTGTCGCTGTATAGAATGTCAGCTTCATTTTTTTCCCTCTCTATCTCTGGATGTTTTTTGCAGTGGATTGCTGGGACGGTCAGAAGAAACCGAATTCGAGCGAGTTTTACGATATTGTCATTTATCACGGGTACACGATGACCTCGAAATTGTTGCTCAGAGACGTTCTTTATACCATTCGACACTACGCCTTCATCACTAGCGAGTCCGTTTTATATTTATTTTAGTCAAGCCTATTTCATCTTAACTTATTCAATAATCCTTCAAAAACTACATTTGAAGTTATTTATTAAAAAGGTCACTTTCAATGCGAAATTTGTTCGTTAGTTTACTGTTTTTCTGATTTTTGGGAAGCAAACTCTATCTTTTTGCGAGTTCTGTTTTTCCATTCTTCGTTTTCTTAATCATACAGAGACCTACTTAGAGTTTACATTTTTTCAAAAATGTTTTTTGTCGCTTTTAGCGAATGAAGCTACGGGGCAGTTTATTCTCTTGAAAAAAGTCCAAATTAAGATATCCTGTGATTCTATCAATCGAAGACAACTGTTCGGTGCCGGCACAGAGGTTGCTTGCTCAGGAAGTCAAAGAAATCCTCGGTGACTACCTTCTCGTCCAGCCCGTCAGTTATACTTCTTCTGAGAAGTCCACCTCAAACTTTCCATCTCCAGGTGAACCGCGATGAGAAAGAGCTGCCGTCGCCGGCGGCGCTGAAGAAGAAAATCATTTTGAAGCACAAAAAACTGCCGGTCGAGAGCGAAGACCTCGCCGCCGTGGTCAAGAACGATGAATGTTTGAGAAAAGCTCTTTGAAGCTTGATAAATAAGTGTCGTTTCAGTCCAGGACACGGATATCATCGCTCGCGAATGCGTCAAGAAGGGAATTCTTTTCTTGAAAAACAGTACTCGACATGTAAGGTTTCTAAATGGATACTGATTTCATAATATCCGCATTACTCGAGATTGTTGTTCTATAACATAAAACTAGACCAAGATCCGAAATATGGGAGGTCCGAAACAAAAAAATATAATAACTTTCTAAGTGCGACTGAAAAAAAGGAAAAATTCGCTTAGAAATTCAGAAATTCTCGAAACTTGGCCAAATCTATGATTGCTATGACTATTTATAGTAAATTGATACATTTATCTCGAAAGTTTGAAAATGCAAAATTCTCTGAAATCTGATTTTTCGTGTCTTTGTGCTGTTTTTTTGCCGAGCGAAATTAGACTCAAAAATAGGAAGTTACGCAGTTTGAAACTTCAGGAACTTTATCCAGCAAATAAAATTAGAAATTTTGAAAGTTGGAAGTTTGATTTTGTTCACTTGTAAATCAATTTTGGCTTCTCGTCGACCTTCTATTTTTTCACAAAAGTCATGGCGGCTGCTGTTAAAACTGTAAAAAGAAGGTTAACCATACGGAATAAATTGGAAATAAACATATTTTTTTCCCTTTGAACGATTTATATTTGATATAGGGATCTAATAACCTTTTTGGAGGAATGGACGACGCACGTGTTTGTTCTTTTTGCCGACCGTTTGTGTTACATGCTGGACACGTGTTCGGAAGAGGATTCTCTCAAGGACGACGCCATGAGTCTGATGGGCGAGGAAGACCGCGAGGTTCCCCTTTGTCTTCTTAACCAATCACTTCCGGGATTTCGCAGGAAGAATCGCCTTCGGGATTCGGCGTTCGGCCCGAAGAGATGCACGTCACTGAAGAGTGGTTCCACGGTCGTTGTGAACGAGATGTTCGTTTTGATTTTGAAGATCCTGAAAAAGGAAGTTCCAGGATGCGAAAAGGCGGCTGTTGGAGCACAAATCCAAAGGCAACGGCCTTTACATGATCCGCGACTCGAATCTTTTCATCGGCGATTATTCACTCTCCATAATGCACGACGGACAAGTTCATCACGTCAGAATAAGATCGAAGATTATCGACAGTACGTCCCTGACTTGTTGTTCAACTCTTCTTTTTTGACGTTCAGAAGAGAAGAAGTACTACTTCATGGACAACAAAGTGTGCGACACGCTCTACGAGTTGGTCTCCCACTACACTCGACACTACCTCACGACGGCTTCTTTCAAGATGGTTCTGACGACTCCTTGTCCGCAGCCTCAGCCCCACCTCAACCAGCCGTAAGTCTATGAAGCCATGAAAATGTTCCGAGTAAAAATTCATACTTTCATCGAAAAAAGCAAGGTGAAGCCTGGTGAAATGAGCAAACTATTTTTACCAGTTGCTGATTCACCTTTAGTTTCCTTTTGAATTGAAAGAACTATTCAGATTCATGATAACATGATCAGTTTGGGAAATATTTGGAATAAGTGCGCACTTTCTAGTGAATGAAGTTATAACAGAAAGGCTGGCGGCAATTATTCGAAATATGAATGGAGAAACCACGGTTTTGGTTTGATCTTATATAAATCATGATAATCGTAACAATTTATTTCATTTAAAAAGTAAAATTCATTTGGAAAATTATAAAACATCTTCAGCTGGTTTTCGGCGACTGCAGACAAGGAGAAGGCGGAAGAATTGTTGAGCCGCGTGCCCGAAGATGGCGCTTTCCTCATCAGAACTTCTAGCACCGACAAGAGCGTTTTCGTCTTGTCTCTCAAGTTTTGCTGCTCTACCGACAATGTCCCATGAAAAAATGTTCAGGGTCGATGGCGAGTTCTGGCACTATAGATTGAAGCGCGATGGCCGGATTTTCGTGGTCAATCAGACGGTTTTTGAGAACCTCAACCAAATCGTCGAGTACTACAGTAACCGTGAATTCGTTCGAGGCATCAGTCTTCGATCTCCCGTTCGTTTTATTTCACTTTTTGAAGGAGTCATTAGCTCTTTTCCTCTCCGTCTGAACCAATTTGACAGAATTTCTGACAATTTCTATTTTATCCTGACGCGTTTGTATAAATTAACTGCTTTCCTTTGCTACGACCCCTTTTTAGGCCTTTGGCGTCATTTTTCATTATATTAATATTTTTAAATCAGATCTGAAAGGTTGAATACAAAAAATAATGTAACTTCGAAGAAAGGAAAATGACGATTCTCTTTAAAATATATTTTCAATGTCTAGTTACTGACAGTTCCATTCAAAGAGGAACTTATCAAATTAAGTTTTCCCATTGAAAGAGTTTCAGGTGAATGAGAAGGAAATCGGGCATTTGACCGCCGAAATGGCCGAGCAGCGAGTTCCTGGCTGCTACATGGACCTGAAAGATCTCGACAAGGAGGTGGGATCAAGGGGTCGAAAAGTCTCAATGGATGGCTCAGGTGCAAGCGCGAGCCTTGAGGCCTTACCGAGGCACGGCCGACGACGAGTTGACTTTTCCCGCCAATGCCATCATCACGGTTTTGCGCAAAGAAGAGGGCCTTTGGCGAGGTTCTCTACTTCTCTTTTAATTAGGGAAAATATAGGACTGACAAAAAAGATAGTCGTTTCACGTTCCGGTTTTTCCTGATAAGAACACTCTTTGATGTACTAGAAGAAGATTTTTTGAAAAAAAGACATCTTAAAGTCAGAGAAACCCCTCAAAATCCGTAAAAAATAGGCCTTTTGGGGCTTTGAGCCTTTATTTCTCAAAAACCCGGAGTTGTACAGTCGGAAATTTTCAGGATTTTTTCCTGGTACATAAAAGAGTGTTTTGGCCAATTTTCAAACAATTCCCAAACGCGAATATGACCTTCTTATGAGGAAATTGCAAAAGTTTGTACTGAACGTAAAAGTTTTAATGCATTTTTTCTTTGAAACAGTTTTCGTTTCGGAGGACAATCTTGAAATCAATTCATGTATAAGTGATCTGCATCCCCAATTGTATTTCTAGGTCGTTATGGGTCGGCCACTGGTTGGTTTCCGTCAGCATATGTCCAAGAAATCTTGCCCGAGCGGTCTATCTCCACACAAGGTTTTCACAGAATAAAAACTGAGCTTGCAAAAGCTGAATAAAAAAGTTCTTGATTATATCAATTTTTTTTTTGATAAATATGAGTTTAAGTTTGAGATTTTTGAACGTGACTTTTGGATTTTTGGCTTGAGATGATGTCGGAAGTTCAGAATCGAGTACATACAACACGATCGAGTTGGCGGGGACCTTGATAGAGAGAGTGACCGACGGAGACCGCAAAAATGTGATCAAGATTTCGCAGAGCGGCCAGCACTGGAACGGCCTGCAATGGATGATCGCCGCCCAATGTAAGTCTTGAAATGATGAGTTCCTCTCCGAACTACTTTTCAGCCGTCGAGGAGGCGGACGATTGGTCCAATCAGTTGCTGGACTTGACTCGCTCCGTCAACAGCCGCATCAGCATTCTGCGGGTGAAAGAGAAGGAAAAAAGGATAGCTGCGGAATTGTCGAATCTTGTGGTATGTCTTGACCTTTTTGCGGCACTTTTTGAACATTTCTTTGCAGGTCTACTGCCAAGCCGTTCCTTTTGACCCGTTGCACGTGAGCTCAGGCTCATTCTACGAAATGTGCTCCTTCGTCGAGGGGAAACTCGAAAAATTGCTGGAAAAGGTTTGATTCTTGATCAATTATAATTTTATCCCTTAAAATTACTTGGTGTGCATCAATAATTTGCTTCACGTTTGCTAGTCACTTTTTGAAATTGGCGGCATAAAGATCCATCGTGAGAGTTCTTTCTTGGATTTTAGTTTGAATAGAAAGTAGCGAAAAAAAAACGAGAACGTGTGAAAAAGAGAAGAACGAGAAAGCTGATCAATGAAGGAAGTGTGGAGAGGAGGAAAAGAGAAAAACAATGACCTTTGGCCAAATTCAGAGCGAAATACAGTTTTGAGTCAAGATTTGAGTTTTTGAGAAAATTGGTGATGTCATAGTTATTATTCGAAAATGAATTCGAGCAATCTATTGCTTTATAACCTAACAAGCTTTGAAAGTTATCCTGAAAGTAAATCCAACATAAAATGATGCTACTCATCTTTCCGAATGTTCAGGGACTGGTTCCTTTCAACATCCGGCAACTATCTCGAGTTTACCCCAACGGCTCCAGAATCACTTCGGCCAACTACAATCCAGTTCCGATGTGGAATGCCGGCTGTCACATGGTCTCTGCTGATTCTCGACTTTCATCCTATGTTCAAAAGTTTAGGTTGCTCTCAACTATCAGACGGGGGACAAACCCATGCAGCTAAACCAAGGCAAATTTCTGGCCAACGGACGGTGCGGCTACGTTTTGAAGCCAGAGTACATGATTGACAAGAGTTTCGATCCTGCCCATGCAGATAAGGTGAAAACTCGCGTGGAGCATTTCGAAATAAAATTCAAAAAAAAGTTAGATTGGTGAGAAAAGCTATCAAGACTTCTTTCAAATATTTCTATTTTCTGCGAGAAGGTGATTGGTGAATGGTGAATCAGAAAGAAGAGACCTACATACTACTAGAATAAAAATAATTTTCTTTTTTTTTTTTTGAGGTTTCGACGTCTTACCCTGTCCGCCTGCACGTGCAAGTCATCGCGGGTCGACATCTCTCCAGACGCGACAAAAACAAAGGAATCTGTTCTCCTTTTGTGGAAATCGAGCTGGTGGGCATGCCGTGCGACTCTCGCGTGTATCAGACAAGGACAATTGGTAGATTGTCCAAGTTTTCGTTGAAGAATTTGTTCGTTCCAGCCTCGAACGGCCTGAATCCGGTGTGGAATCAAACTTTCATCTTCGAGGTCCAGTGTCCTGAAGTGGCCATGCTGCGGTTTCACGTGGAGGACGGCGACTTCGTCGGTCCGAAAACCGATCCGTTCATCGGCCAGGCTGTCTTCCCCCTTGATTCGATCCGATGTGGTCAGAACTCCTGTCTTTGAAGTTTTTTACCGTTTTCTTTGATAGTCTTAATAGTATGGTTCAACGTCGGTTTTGTCTCACCAACAAAGTTTTCGCACAGTTCTGAAAAAAAAATCGTCTTCTTCTGAGAAAAGCTGGCGTATTCGAATGGAGAGAAAGGAATCGTGATTGCTTTTATGAAAGTCACATTAAATGAAATAAATGAATTCCAATATTTTCTATTTTAGTATATTCAAAAAACTTACTAACCAAAAAAGGTGTGCTCTAGTGGTGCCAATCATAGTTTTCAGGATTCCGATCGGTTCCGCTGCGGAACCAGTTCAGCGAAGAGTGTGAGCTGTCGGCGTTGCTCGTCGACGTGCAAATGTGCGCCAAGGAAGGGACGACTCTCATCCGGTCGGCGTGCTCCGTCCTGCAGGTACACGCGCTCCTGGACCTCGCAAAAGACGCGCGAGTTAAGGCGAGTCGGCTGGCGGCCGTCTACGCCCAGAGGAAGATCACGAACGGCGACAGCGCGATTCCGCGGGAGATGGCGCCGCGACTTCGGGGCAGCGAGCTCTCGTCGCGCTCCCTCGACTCCCCTACAAATTCGGAGTCGTCGCGCGCTTCGATTTTCCATGCACAACGGACCAGTGAAGATTCTGTCGACAGCAATGAGTGAGTTCTATCAAAAATAATCTGATCTCTCTAAATTCCAAATTTCTTAACGACAAATTTTTGTAGATCCAAGGAACAAAAGAAAAATCAAAAGCCCCTTTTGACGAATCGGAAACGCTGATAAGAGTTTATTTTTGTTTAAACTGTTTTTTTGAAGATTAAACCATGGAGAAGCTTATAGTGGAAAACACGCAATAATCGCTTTTTGGGAGGACTTATTCCAAAATCCTTTGAGGAATTACAGAGTTGCCGCTTTTTTTGAGTCATTGAGCTGTGGAGATTCACGAACTTTTTTCGATATCAGAAAACAAATATTTATTCTCATAAAAAAATCTTGAAGAAAATCAAAAAGTCTGTGGTCAACGACTAGCTGTTGTTTCACTCAAATTATAACTCTGAAGGTCTCGATAAAATAATGATCACTAAAAACAGAAGTTATCATCTAACTAGAGAACTACTCGGACTCGGGTACGCGTTTTGAGTTGAAACTTTGGTGGCTTATAGACCCGGGTAAGAGTACTTGGAAACAAGAGAGATTATCTGCTAAACCCCGAAGGCTTATGAGAAAATGATTTTTGAAAATGAAAAGTTTGGGCTTGAAAATTATCAAATTTCTGCTTTCCTCGTTCTTTTGACTGGAAAAAAGTTTTTTAGTGTTTATCATAGCCGGATCATTCAAAACGATCGTATTAAAATATAAAATAAGGTGAAAAGCAGTATTCTGAAAGTTTTCAGGCCTAATTTTCACATTTTTTATATATTTTTTCTCAGTTCTCTATCGGGTTTAGCAGATATTCTCTCTTGTTTTCAAGTATTCTCACTTGGGTCTATAAACCACTAAAGTTTTAACTCGATCCGCGATTACGAGTTCGAGTAGTTCCCTAGTAAGTGCGTTTACAGGATGGATTCCAAAATGATAAATGAATTCTTCTTATGAAATTTATAAAAAGAAAACTTCAGCACAAGTTCTTTGGCGTCTGTGCCCAACGGAACGATCAGTTCCAGGGATGGAAACTCGAAAAAAATCGTGGCTCCGAAAAAGTCAAACTTTTCAATAACACTAAAAAAATAAAGATCGCGGTTAAATTTTATCTTCATTCATATTTCTAATGAGCTTAGCTTCATTCTTTTTTCTGTTTTCGAGAAATTTTGATGAAAAAACGCATCGGTTAAACTACATTCCACTGATTTGCTCTAAAACGTCATATTTTTCTAGCCTCACTTTTCCTGCGTAAAAACGATTCTTGTCAATTTTGTATGTATTTCCTGTAACATTTACCGTGTGTGCAATTTTTTAGTCATTTTAGATATTGATTGCCTGAAACTCAGTGATTTTCCAGTGTTTGCTATACTTTCACAAAGAGTGCTTCGTCCCGACTTATCTCATAGTTTCGACTGGATTTCGTTATTCATATTTCCAGTTACACAATCAAATGGTCCACCTCAAATGCGTGTATTGTTTAGTTTTATAATTTTCAGATTTCGAGTGTTTGTTTTTTTATCCGCTTTTATTGAATTCACACTAAACTAGAGTTAAAAATTATATTCATACGAAACCTAAAAAAGTTTATTCGCTTGAAATGACGTTTACACGATGTCAAATACATTTTATGACACAACAACGAAATCCCGATTGAAAAAAAGAACTGCAGAAATAAATAAAACCTCGCAAGTTTTCCAATATTTCTTTTGGTAGTCAATGTTTACAGTTGAAAAAAAAATGAATGACTAAAGTGAAAGGTTTCCCAGCCGTTGTTCAAAAAAAAAAAGAAAAAATGGAAGTTTAAAACGAGAAGCGCAATAAAAATCATAGGATCGGTTTGCTTGAAAATTCGAAAAAAAAAAGGGAAAATACTCGTCATACGAATGAGGTACTGGGAATAGTTGTTTAATTTTTAGACAGGCAAAGTTGGAAGAATATTTCATGAATTCATCATTCAGCCAAAATTTTTATAAAAGAGTTCACCCACACTTTGCCCAAGTAGTTCTTTTCTAATAATATGAGCAAGCGCTATAGCAAGTTGTGAGGCGATCCCACTCTGCTAGTGACGACGGGCGAGTTGGAGCCGTTCTTGCGCTGCTCGGCGACGTGCTCCTTGGGCACGGCCATCATCTGGACCGCGGAAGGCTTCATAGAGTCGTAGGCTGGACTCTGCCGGATTGTGCCTTGTCGTGTCGACAGACCCGAGAAAGGCGGACGGCTGAACACGAGCTGTTTTCACCAACTAGGCCTAGGTACCTCGAAAAAGACATCAGAGATAACAAGGTCTGTCGGTAACGTGAAGACGTGATGCAGTAGACTACGAAGGCGACGTAGCAGTTGATGACTGACAACAGGTCGAGGATGTCGGCCAGCGGCAGGTAGACCATTCGGTGGAACTGCGTCGTGAACATGGCTGCCAAATCATCTTCTTTTTTGGAGATTTGTTGAGTTACAGGTACTGTGGCTGTGTGACCGTCCTTTAGAAGTTTCAAACTTTCGAAAAAAAACACTGAATTTTGGAATTTTCTGGGAAATTTTCAACTCTGTTTTGAAGGTCCGGCTATCATAGTCGATACTTGTAAAAACTTTAATTTTTGAGAGATTCTGAAATCATTATACAGTTTACGAAGTTGAATAAGCTCTCTCATAATGAACTGGAGTTCAAACTTTTCTAAAAACATTGAGCTTAAAACCCCTTTATGATGTAACGTGATACTAGCCATCTCATCTTCACCCCAAAACGAACAAAAACTCACCGTTCAAAATGGCCATGACGCCCTGCGGCAGCTCAGTGACCAGGAAGATGCTCACCATGAGCAGCAGCCTAAAGTTCCCAGATGAAACTTCAATCGGAAAAAAACAAAAAGACTGACATCATGTTCGTGAAGTCGCCTCGACGCTTTCGACGTTCTTCTTTGATCAACGCCTTCCGCTTCTCCTTGTTCTCGTTCAGTCTGTGGATGAGTGCCATCGTGAAAACGAGAAGAAGGAATCCGGGTACCGCCTGCAAAGAATGACTGAGAAAGAATATCAGAGAGCGTCTTGCCTTGAGAAAAACGCCAGTGAGCCAAAGGTTTCCCTTCATCAACTTGCAATTGTTCGTCATCATCATGTCGGAAAACTCAAGGATGTAGACTGTCACGCCACTGAAAAAGAGTCAGATAGAACTGGGAGGAAGCATGTGCAAATGAGTCCATTTTCCAGATGTGGTAGGTCACCCATAATTTTCCGAATTAATTTTCGACATTTGGCTTTTTATAAATCACTCAGAAACTATTTTGGGTCTTCAGAGTAGCCAAAAATCGTAAAACTCGGGAAACCCTTTTTTGAGCATTTGACCAGGTATTAAAAAAACATTTCCTTTTCATTTCTTGAATATTTGAAGACACGACATCACTCAGAAAGTTCTTGAAAGGAAAATTGATCAGATTGACCGTATGTTTTTGATTTCAAAAATTAATCTCAACTCTGGCTTAAGTAAAATCGCAACTTTGAAGTAATTATAGAGAAAAATTGAAAAATTTTTGACATTTCAAAAAATGTCATTATGTTTACATTATTGTGACTCAACTTTAGTTAGACATACAATCTTACTTGTTCCAGTAGCTGTTGAACTCTGAGCTGATTGGGGAAATTCCATGAGCCAAAAAAGTCGGAAGACACATCAGCAGCACAAATGTGGCGATCACACCGGCAGCAACGCTCAAATTAACTTCTTATTCAATAATTATCGGAGAGGTGGAGAAATGGCGCCCCTAAGCGTTTTTAAACGTTTACATTTCAAAACCGACGTATGCCATTTTATCGTATCTTACAGAGGTGGAAGGTGGCTGCCCACTGGCCGCCCTGCCTGCCAAGCCATAAGCGCCCAAAAGCAAAAATGACTTTTTCATTAGTAAGTCAATGAATCATTTCTATCGCTTGGCCCAATGGCTGCCCTTGGCCGCCAAGCCAAGGGCTGCCTTCCCAATCCTCCACCTCTGGTATCTTATCCATCTTTCGGTTGTTTCAGTAAAATGAATGATTTTATAGAATTTAGTTTAGAATTTAGAAATCTCACTAAGTCCGTCGATTATTGAAAAGCTGAGCGGAAGAAACGTTGAGGGCCGTGTAGCGGATGACGGCCATCAAGACGACGAGGTACAACGTGGTCGCGTGGAAATATATCGTCAGAGCGGCGTGGAACTGAAGATTTCCGATCAAAAGAGAGAATTCAACAGGAGAAAAAGAACGGACCTTTAAAAATACAATCCAGTAGTAGGAATAGCCGTTGAGGGCTTTGAAAAACTCGAAGCGTAGTAAGTAGATCTGGAATAGGCAGGTAAAAGGAAGGCTTTGTGAGATGGGAACCTTTTTCATCTGAGATAACGGGTTTTGAAAATTATTAACCTTTGCCCTTTGACTTGAATTAGCCAAGAAAACCAAAATAGATTCGTAAGCAGAAGTATCAAGCTGACCGAGTAGGAGGTCATAGTGCCCATGTCGGAAAGAGAGATGAAGATGAGGACGGTGTGGACGGAGGACTGTCGCATCCGCGGCCTCGTCAACACCAAAACGTGCACCACATTCGCCATCAGACCCACTACGCACAGCGTCAGCGCCACGTATCGATGCACGTCCGTGTACCACCTTCAAGTCCCCTTTTTCCCTTTCTTTCCCCGCGAAATTTCGAGCCTACATCTGGAAGGAGAAAAGTTTCTCTAGCGCCCAAATCGTCCGATTGTTGTTTATGTCGAAAGCTCCGTGTCGTTGCAGTCCATCGCCTTCATCTCTGAAAGACTCCAATAATAACTAAACGAAGAAAACGAAAGCAATACGATAAACGTCTGGAGAGTACTTTCTGAGGTCAAGAAGGAAAAAAAAGAGACTTCGAAGGAGAGAATTGTACCCTCGAGCTACAAAAACAAGTCGACCAAGCGTTCGAGCACTATTTTTCGGAGTTCTGTGTAAATCTCAGTTCAAATGATTAATTCGTTAAAATAAATTTCTTTTTTTCTCAGTTTAAACATTTCTGAAAACATGCGGACATGATCAAATAAAGAAGAAGAGCCCTTGACATCGGAGGACCCCTTTCAAGTGCACCGATAGAGGCGGTCGAGCATGCCAGAAGAACTTGCTTCTTTTTTCTACAAAATTCTTTGAGGGTTTAAATAAAACTTTATTATGGGCTACAGAAGCGCTCAAAAAGGGAATGATGGGGAGACTTGCAAGCAGACCTCGAAGCGGGCCTCAAATGGTTCGACGGAGTTCGTCTTTCCGCCTCCCGCAAGTTTGATTCCGGCACGTGCCGACCAAAAAAGGTTTCAAACAATGGGAGAAACAGCACAATGGCTGCTGTGTGAAGAACTACAAAGCGTGAATAACTTCATCATTAATACGGTGTTCGATTTCGGAATTCCAGGAAGTCTAAAAGTTCTTAGCTCTGCTAAAAAGTGGAAAATTGCCTGTGAACGAATGTTCAGTCACTTTATAGCATCTAATTAAACCCTTGAAAAGTACCTATTAGATTTTTCGCTGTCACGCACGTAAGCTGACAAGCGAAAATATGAAGTTTTTCAGATATTTTCAACTTTGCAATCTTTTAAAACAAAAAATTTTAGAAAAGTGTAGGCGTAGCAAGGAATATCTCAAAGGTTAATAAAACGTCATTGCCACCAAAAGCATTGAAATAGGTTTCGTTAGCCTTGTTAAAAGGAAATGAGATGGAGGAAAAAGCAACAAAAAATTCGAAATAATGGATGTGAGAAGCAGGTTTTAGGCTATTTCGATTCCCAAATTTGAATTAATCTCGCCATACCATTTACGAATTCTCCAAGAACCTGAAATTTGAAATCGTTGATTTTAATAAAAAGAGTGCAAAAAATATTTTCGTACTCCAAAACGAAGTTTGGTTTGCGTCATGATGAAAAGGGTCGTTAGTGGGTAGAATTTTCGGTTTAAAGTCAGCTTTTTTCATTTGAAGATGTTTTGTCCGTTCCAAAAACGCCTTCCAAAAGAGGAAAAACAGAAATATGCCGGAAACGACGCCAAAATGGGAGCCGACCGTTTTTCTGACACGATCCGTCAAACGCACGCCTCCAGCTCGACGGCCATTTGTTAAGCACTTTTCATTTTCGCAGAAATTCCCGCGAATCCTTCAAAAAAGGATCCGACGACGAACGCCTGAGATTTGTCAACGGCTGAGGACGAAATGATCTGCTTTTCTTTTCTGACAAGCTGATGACGACCTCAGTTCCAATTGAGATAAGCGACATGAATGAAAAACGCAAGATAAAATATGTTCTGCTTATTTCAATTACTGATTTCATTTTTCTCTTTGATTTCATCTTCTGGAGTTAAGTTTAAAAAATCCAGTCGTCGCAAAGTCCATATTCAAAGGTTTTTTTATAAGATTAAATCTAATGATGGAGAAAAAAACGAAGTGAATGAGGGGAAAACACGCCGTTCGTCTGATTGCAAACTACTCTCGTGTTAAAATTAAAGTTATCTCAAACTATTGAACATAAATCTGATAAGAAAGATACTTTCTTGATGCTCATTGTTGGCGGTTCTTAAATGCTGAAAATCAGGGAAATTTTTTGTCTAGATATGAATTATTATTTCATGAAAAAATTATTGTCATCTTAATTAGAAGAAAACAAAAGATTGCTGGCGAGGAAAAACGAAAAGAAAAAAGTGACTTTGAAATTGAGATACGAAAAGGAGTGAGATAAGGGCTCTCAAGCAAATTTCCGGCTTATTTCGTATTTTCGAGATATTTATCAGCCACTGCAAGAACTACAAAGACCTGAAATTCTAAGACCGAAGAACGGCATTGTTATCTCAGATATAGAAAAAACTTCTTTCTTTGTTGACCTTTTTCAGCTGTCGTTGACAAGTTGACAAACTAGTCGAGAAGGATGAATACCAACATAAAGTTCAACTCACAAATCAAATTGAGCTAACAAAAAAAACGGAAGGCACGACTCTGAAGGCGCCAAAAGATCGGATAGCTTGAGGAAACGCGATATTTTACAGCAAAGAAAGAAGATCTCTGCTTACAAATTGATCATAAATTGAAAAACCCTACGTAACAGTTTTTTTTGATCTCTTGCAAAGCCCGAACCGGAAGTGACCTGGTACTAAGAGTCAAGAAAAGAGATGGGGGAGTCATTGGGGATAAGATGTTTGTTTCGAGGAGGCTTATTATCAATTCTGGCAAAATTTTCAGATCAAAAAGATCACTCCGAAGAAGTGAAACAAATAGGGGAATTCGGAAAAAGGAAAGTTATAAACTAATTGCAGGACAAGGAAATATTGCAATTAATGGAAAGGAACTCGAAATTGGTCTCTGTGACTTGAATACTCTAATTGGGAGACCTTTCATCAGAAAATCTGGTTACAAATCTTATTTACTTCAAGTTAGAAAAAAACGGCAAAGATCAGGGAAAACAAAAATCTCTGGAGAATGTCTTTCTGCTCATCAAGGCGAGTGCTGCCATTTCAATAAAGGAAAAAGAGGTTTTTTTCAGTATCGCTGAATGGAATTCGAATCCTAACATTCCAATGTTTGTCAGCTTAATTTGTGTTATCGGACCAAGAGAAATCTGGTTTCAATATAGCAGTCCTTGAGCGTTGACCAGGCGGAAAGACGAAGAAATAAACTCTGAGGATTGTTTTTTTTTTCCTTTTTTTGATGATCATATCACCCTATGGACAAAAAAAGCAATGCTCATAATTAATCACGTACGAGAATGAGTAGATCTAAAAATAAAAGAAACAATGGAATCAGACTTTTTCATGTGTGAAAAGCAGACGAAATTCGACGTTTGGTTGGATGAGCACCAAGTTATTGTTATTGGAAGTGCAATGGAATTTGTTCGCGGCTTTTGCTCCTCGAGCAAAAAATCGAAGCCGGAAATCGGACTCGAGGCAAATTTATAAAGGCGAATCGCGTATAAATAAGAGATTGACCAAAGTTATGGAATTAACTCAACAGTGTTGAACGGCTGTTTCCATAGAAGGAAGAAATTTGAATGTGACGAAAAATTGAGTGTTGAAACGAGTGTTGATAAGAAAAAAACAAAGTAACTCCTGAGTTTGTAAAAATCTCGAAACATTTTGGAGTCGGCGTAGCATTCAAAATGTTGAAGTTGTAGACTCACTAGGTTTACCGGAAATTGCAATTATGGGTTGGGTGGAGCTATGAATAGACGTTTCGAAATCAGAAATAATTGACCGACGAAGTTGCTCCCTTTTTCACTTCTGCGTACGAGGTAGTTTTCTCTTTTGAAGTGTTACCTACTAATGATAAGAAACGGCAAAAATCGGAATACTAGAAAGTATGTTGACATCACCTTGGACGTTAAGACGCAAAAAGAAAAGTAGCAAGAAAAAAGCAATAAAAAATTCGTCATAAACAGGTTCTGAAGAAGAAATTGGGAAACGGCGGCTCTCGTCTGGTCTCAAAACACTCATTATGAATTCAGGCACACGGAACATATGTATGAATATAATCCAGAGGGTCGGTGATGCATGTCCCTTTTTGTCATGCACGGCTAAGTTGATGAGAAATACGACAACTTGAAAAGAAATTCTGGAAGTCGAGTCATTACCGTTCCTATGACTCGCACCTCGGTACTTCTTATTGAGCGAGAACTCGAAAAAGATGAGCGTCTGACCGGGTGAGATGAAAAGGTGAAGTGAAAACGACACTTCATAGTTATTAATCTATTAACATAGTTAAAAAATCTCGAAATAACTGCCCAGAGTTATTGGAGGTGTCTTTGAAGATCAAATAGGTATTCCAAGAAAATAAATAAATGAATAAGTAAATACATATATATATATATGGGAATCTTCAAAAAAATGCTATTATTTGAAAAAAATTCATGCATGAACTTCGAAAAATTGTATGCTAGAAAATCTTCTTTTTTTCCTTTTTAAACATTTCATCCATTCTATTTTTTTGCACAATTCCTCCTGGTTTCCTTCAGCTCCGTGGAAGTTGCCGCGAGTTTGGCGTAAAACCAAAATCTTGTGTTTTTTTGAGACGTTTTGCTCAGAATTCTCAAGTATTTCACTCACGAAACGATCCTTCTCAAAAGGGATAAATGTTAGCAGGAAGTCGAAAACAGAAAAAAAGCGGAACTTTTGAAAAAAAAAAAGTGTATTGTTATGGAGAATACATAAAGAGCCGGGAAGACGTAGCAACAAGGCTCGAAACACCGAAAAGGAGTCTGGACAAAGAAAAGCTTCGTAGAACTCGGCGAGAAACGGGACTTGACGACGAAGAAAAAAAAAGGTTGTGGTGTGAGGCCGCAGATGTTTCTCAGGTCGTTCGGTCAGCCTCCAGGTAACTTGCTCCAACTGACCACGTCCATTGATCGCCGGAGCAAACGAGACAGAACAATGTCGAAAGCTTCATTTTATAGGAAAATTGTTGCACCTGTATTTGCAATTGCCATGATTTTCCTAAATTAGAACTTTTAAAAAAGTTGAAAAATGATTTGGAACTTGGTATTGTTTGATCAACTGTACAGACTCAATTTTTCTGCCTTTTGTGAAAATATCTTTCAACTGAAAACAAAGTTCTTTCTCTGAATTGGAATGCTTTGCCACCCCATAAAGCTTAGTTCTTCTAGACTTCCAAAATTTCCAAGAATAGCAGCTTTCGCCTAAATTATAAACAAAAACGGCAAAAACGACACGCAAAACAAGTCGCATTTCTTGAATCGCGTCCACTGCCTTTTCGAGCTCCGTTCCAGACAGTATGAAAAAAATTTGAGGTGAGTTCTAAATTTCGAGGCGAAACCTAAAACTGAAAGATTCCAGTCTGACCTTGCAAATGTTGGCAGATCAAGAACCATGCAGAGATAAGCAGAGATTTCAAAGAAGAAATATACTTTTTGTGACAATTCAAGAAGCTCGAGATCTCGAAAATGCTAGAAACTAATCAAATTAACCAACACACAACACGAAAGGGACTAATTCGTGCAAGACGAACCGAATTCGGAAATTAAATTTTTGGCTTCTACTAGAATACTCGGACTTGAAGGAGACGAAGGCAAACAAATTCAGATGCTGAAAATGGGACAAAAAGGACGTGGCGAAAGGAGAAAATTGGATCATATCCAAGGGTCTTCTTTTCAAAACACCGAGTCGAACTTCGTGAAGAAGCAAAGTAAACGAGAAAAGTCTGATTCCGTAGACGGCTATTTGGAAAAAAAAAATCAACATTCCTTCGAAACACTTTTCAATATAAAAAACAATAACAAACTAAGTTTTTTATTTTCCAATACGTATAATAATTTCAGAAAGCGTTCGAAACAACCGAAATGAGGAGCTGAAGAAAGCGGAACGAGCAGAAAATAATAAAAAATGTTTACAAAACTCATAAAGACCGAAAAAAAACTTGAGAGAACGATGCTGTGAATAGAGCAAAATATATATTTTCATTGTTTTTGAAATGGCAGTTAAAGAAGGGAAAATTTTTTTAGCACCTACGTCGTGCAATTCTTTGCAGTTAGAAAACCGCTTTAAAATGCTTCCTTAAGGGAGCCTAGACTGTTCATAAGGCCCTGAATGACAAGGGAAGCCGTTTTGCTTTGCGGTTGAGATTTTGTCGGCCAGAGTTTATGCTGTACCAGCTATGGAGAAGCAGCTCATCGTTGGAACGCTCGAAAATAGCCTTCTACTATCACAAAAAGCGAGATGCTCTACGCGCCGTTCTTGATCAAGAAAAGTTTTGCGAACAGACAAAAAACTCTTCATTTATTCCATGATTCAGCAGAGAACCTTCTCTGAAGACTGAATAAAAGTTTCAAATAGTTTCAAAGTTTCAGCTGAAGGCCCAGAAAGTCTCAAACAGCCGAACTTTCAAGATTTTGAAAAACACCTCACATCCAAAGAATTCCACAGAAATCGTGAAAAATGCTTTTTTTCAGACCTCATTTAAAAAAATATATATATATAAATTTGTGTAGATTGAGACTTCCAAAATCCTCGTCTAGCGTACTAAAGTGTGTTGTGGCAAAATCTAAAAAGGTTCCAACCGAAAAGTAAAATACCTTCCAGATTATATTTCGATAAACCAAATAAAACTCAAAAGTATCTTTGACAGTATCGAAGACAACGGCAATTGCCCCCGGGCGAGCTGCTCAAAATTTTTTTCATTTAAAATCTCAAAAAATTGAAGGTCACAAATCTTAATTTTTAAAAAATGAATCAGAAGCTTTTAGCAACATTTTGGCTTATTTTAAAAGAATTTTCGACTCAAAAAGAGCGGAGAACTACCGAATATGGTTCTCCAATATGTGAAGGCTATTAAAATTGGCTCCCACTCAATTTCAACGAACTGAAATGAAGTCTTGACGCGCGTCAATGAGAATGACCAAGTTACCAGGGCGAAGTTTCAATTGAAATAACAGAAGTTCTATCAGAATAGACTAAACTAGCGCAAGTTCATCTCCGAAGTCCATAATTTATTGAAAGCGCCGAGATACTCCCAGTACACACTAATTAGTCTCCGCGTCATAAAAACGTTCAATGGAGGCGTTTCCCTATCCAGTTATTGAGTAAAACTGGATGTAAAAAACATCTTTGAGTCAGTAACCACTTCCTTTTTGGGTTGTGTAAAGCTGCAAGAAACGTAAATGAAACTCGAGCCCATATATGACGACGCAATTTCCCACGGCTCCAATGGCATATGCTCCTATAAACGTCTGCCATTTCCGCCTTTGGTTTGTTTTTCATTTCCCAGCCAATAAATAAGCTTTAGAATGCAAACCCATAGTCTTTTACAACGACGAAATAAAAAACTAAAAAAGGTTTTGACTGATTGGTTTGACTCGAAAATTAGATATTTGATTGAAAAAGTAGGTTTAAACTTATCTCAAAAATGATCGAGCTTGTTGAGGCAGACTCACATACGAATGATTAGTCTAAATATTATGAAAATATTTGAGTCAAGGTGATGTAAACGCCTTTTGATTCCATTCACGATATAATGAAGAAAAGAATTAGTCATTGACCGCATTCGCTTGGAAAAAAAAAGAATAGTCGAAGAGAATAATTTACGGGGAGTAAAAAGAGCAGATAAATAAACTTTGTACTGGAAAGGAGAGAAAAAGCGTGACAAGAGGTTGGAAACGACAGGCAACCCTCACGAGGACCTCCGGACAAATTGTTGAAAAGCCGACAAAACGGGTTCAGCCAATGAAACATCTGCGCCCCATGGAAGCTATCCGATGCTCCCAATCCAGGTTTTCCGAGCTACATCGAAGACTCCATCTAGGTGAACCATTGGGACATAATGAAAAAAAAATTAGAGAAGATTTGAGGTAAAGTTTCCAAAATAATATAATTTTGAGTTTATTCTGCAAAGCGATACTCAAATAGCGGTCCTCTGAAAAACAAAAATGGCTGCAGTACTCATTCGCTACAGTCGAGCCTGGACTAAAAGTGGATGAAAGTGCAGCTTTGAAATATGAGCTGTTCCACTTGAGAGGAACAACGAGCATCCTCTGAAGTATTCGCAAAAAAAGCTCGTCAACTATTTCTGGGATGTCAAAGAGTCCACCTCCTTTCCCACGTACTATGAATGACTTTCCGGATGCTCTGTTCTCAATTTACAGCTGAGTAAGAGGAACATATTACTGTAAATATGATCACAATTTTTAATTGTGCTATAAATCTAGATCATTGAAGCCGAAGATAATACATTTCTGATTTATCAATTAAACAGCTATACTCTATTCATTGTTTTAAAATTTTTTTCTTTTCAAAAACTTTTGGTTGCACATCGGCCCACGGGGTTAATAGGCAAAACACATGACAAAAAGTTTACGAGATGTCTAACGACCAACAACAATTTCACAGAACATTAAAATTGATCCAAACTTTTCACATGTCTCCTGTTTTTGTACAAACTGAGAGAAATTAAAAAAATTCAATAGAAACACGCTTTTTATCTCTTCGACCCTCATATCAGCTCAAAATAGCGTTTCAAATCGGTGGTTTGTCGAAAATGAAAAGAAAATGACAATAACGAAAATTGTGAAGAGAAAACAAACTTTAAAAGCATGAAATAATTTCCGATTTGATTTGCGAATTTCATTAGAATGCGAAAAAAGAAGTCGACCTGTATTAAATATAGATTAAAATTTGTCGAAAATGGTCACTACCAAGCTTTATATTCTTTCCCGACTTTCATTCGAAAAAAGTATCATGCAACCCAATCATTGAAAAGATAAATGGATCACGGAAGTTTCGCTTTTTTTTCATCACAAAGATAAATTATTGTTATTTCCTCCAACAGGGAAATAAATCTAGATCTGACTCACATGCGGCAAAACGATAAAATAACTATGAAATAACATTTCAGAAAACCGATTGATTATCGGAAAGAGGTTATCAAAAACTTGCGTGAAAGAAAAGCTGCGCGGCGGAAAATTTGAAATAGGCCCAAGATGCCCATAAGACCACGCACTTGCCAAGACTCGCCAAGCAGCTTTTCTCTCCATTTGCAAAGAATTTAATAAAAAGGAACTGAAATGATGTTTACTCTCGCTTGGTTGAGCCCAACAAAGAACTGAAACTCAGGAAATTGAAGAGAATGAAACAGATACGGAGATACATCGTGACAAAAAACGGTGCTCGTTTGAGCCCCGTAAATATATTGAGGGTGAAAAATTGCTTAGCGATTTCCGCAAGCAAACCCCACAAAACAGCCGTTTAACGGACGCACCACTGAGAGCCTTTCGAACTACTCTTCATAACAGTTCATTAAGTAGAAGAATTCAACAAACAAGGGGTACTTTTTCCGATGGTTGCACTGCCCAATCCGGCAGCTCAGTTTTGTAGCTCCACTTTTCGGTCTCGTACCGCAGACAATGCAAAAAAAGCTGATAATGACCAGGAGGCACCTGAAAACTCGATTTTCCACGGAGTGTCTGGACAAGTCCCTCGGAATTGCGATTCTATTCAATCCTAACTAAAGTTTCCTGTGTGAGAAGAGAAGGATTCTCAACGAAATGAAAACATTTTCAGATCTTTTTTGTTTTGTTTTTTCTTATTTCTAAAGCTGATTATAAGATACCGATTTGGAGATGACGTTGCAATTGAGGCAGATGGGGTCGTAGTCGGGACGGTTTTCCTTCGGCAAATTTTTCGGTTCCGGTTCCAACTGCAAACTATTGTTATGAGATTCAGGTAAAAGCGGACTAAAATTTTATTTCGCTCTAATTGAGGAATGTCTGTTCAAAAATCCATGCTCAAGATTCCAAAGGCGCAAAAGACTTTCATAAGCTGAAATGGAACTAAAAAAATATTCCATCTCGAAAAATTCTTGAAATTTGTTTGTCCTCTTCCGAACAAACACTTTTGCAAAAGATAAAAGAAGAAATAGGGAAGAAAAAGCCAAAAAACCTTCTCAGAAGCCATTTTTTCCATCCGCGCCTCGTATTCTGGATCCACTTTTTCATGCCAGTTTTGGCTTTTGTGGGCAGCTTGAACGTCTTGACACAACTGAAGATATAAAATGAGAGATTGGAAAAAGTTCGATTCACCTCATCGAAAGGCTTCCCGTATGCGGCACTCTTTCCTTTAGTTTCGCCCCAAACCGTCGAGTTGTAGATCTTATCCCCGACTATCGGATAACCTGGAGTATTATTCGAATATAGGAGGAAGTACCTTGAAAACCTAAAAACTGTGAATGAACTCGAATTTGATGAGTTCGGCCGGTGGTTATCTTCACCAAAACGACCGATTCGTTCCCGTCAGTCCACAGCCGCCTGAAAAAGTCCCTGAGAGCAGAAAAGCGGAGAAAAGAGCAATTTTATGTAAGAACGTATATTTATTTTGCGAAAATTCCAAATGCACGGAATTCGAAGAAAGTCCGTACTTGAAGGAGCTGTGCGCAGACTTGCCGTCTTTACGAACGCACTGGATTCCCATCGAGAGGACCAACGGAGCGATGGGTTCGTCGCAAGTAAGTTCTTCTCTGAAACAGCTCCAGAGTTGGATTTGCCGAGCCAGAAGTTACAGGCGACGCATACTCGGGAAAGGCTCCTTCGACTCTGCAGACGTACTCCTTCGTCCAGTCGCCTTGCTTCAACGTGCTTTTGAACTAAACCCTTTTTTATTGATCCGGATCTAAGTTTCGTTTTACCTCGAGATCAGTTTCATAGTTTTTTGCAAACATCAAGATTCCTGACGTCGTTCGATCCAAACGATGAAGTACTGAAATGGACGTGAAAAAAATGGAGCTTACCCAAAAATATTTATTATTTCATTTTTGAAAACGCAAATAAAAAGAAAGGGGGAAAAAGCTGGATCGTCAATTAATTGTTTTTAATTGAAAAAAAAAATCGAAATAATTTTTTTTAACCGTACGTAGAAAAAACCGTACTGTGGTGTCCGTCGAATCAAAATCAAAAAAAAATGGGAAATATCTTCGGTATCAAAGGAAGTTGTGGTTGAAAACTAACTTTAAGAAAAAGTGCATCATTTTTTCTTGGAAAGAAGATGTTTCAAAGGAGAAGAGATTGGGCGAACCTCTGAGCCCTGTCCGACCTTCATTGACCCGGAGCTGTCCCAGAACCGTGTGAATGGCGTACTGCCCGCAAGCGTGCACCGGCAACGACGGCGGCTTGTCCACCACCAGCAGGTCGTCCGACTCGCTGATCACTTTTATGGGCATGTCGCGCACCTGTACTTACAAAACTTTAAGAATACGTGAATATCGAAAAGTGAAAATGGTCGGGAAGAATTCTAGATTTAAATGAAATGGATTAGTGAGAAAAAAAAATCTTCAAAAAATCGTCTGAATAGGGATGTTTCTGCTTTTTTTTTTACAGCATTTTGACTATACCCTCATGACTTTCTTTTGATTAAAACTTTTGCATAATGACTGACCGGATGTTCGTGTCTGTGGGCGTAGTGCTCAATGTAGTCGCGGCTTGTCATCACGTAGTCGCAGTCTACAGTTTGCACTCCATTCACGAAAATCCTCCCCAGCTTACATGCCACCTTCTGAAGTCCTTCGACTTTATCCGATCATATACTGAGCCAAAACTTTGGTTCTAACTATAGCAACTTCAAAATTTTTCGACAGTGAAATCCTTCTCATTTTACTTTGCGGTTTGGATTTTTCTATAAACTTGCTCAAACAATCTCTGAACGACTAGATGAAGGTCCCTCATAGTCGCTACCTGCGCAAACTTCTAGTATTTGAGATATGAATTTTTAAATTTCGCCTTTGACACAGAACTAAACCCCATAAGGAGGTCAGTTTACTCCGTGATTTGGAATTTTACACATATGTGCTCAAAAATTTTTTGAAGGTTTATATGAAAATCCATCTCAGTTGCAACCCGCCTCAGCTTCTAGCTTTTGAGATTTATAATTTCGAAATTCGAAAAGTTAGCCTTAAAACTTATCATCCGCAACTTTGGAAAATCATATCTAAACGCCGGAAGTTTGCACAGGGAACGACTATGCGGGATCTTCATTCAAACTTTGAGAGAGTTTTTGAGCGAATTTGTAGAACATTCCAAACCGCAAATTAAAATGAGATTCAGCCGATTTTTCTATAAGTATAATTATATTTTGAAAACATAACAAAAGGAAACGAGGCAGGAAAATAACTTGACTCCGCAGACCTACTTACAACTATTGCAAAGGGCTATTTATCATACCTAGCGAACTTCGCTTTTTTTTAAAAATAATTTTCAACGTTCACAAAATTAATAAGATTTCCGATTGATAAATTGATAATCGTTAACAAGAATAACCCAAAAAATGAACTTCAAAATGATTGGCTGTCGTGAACTGCGACCATTCCATGTCTCTTCGAGACTGAAAAATTCTTGATGAACCTAAAAAATTCTGCGAAAAACAAAGTGAAAACAAAAATAAGAACTTCTAGGATGGCATCAGGGAATCCCATTTAAAGAGGCGATTATGAGGTGCGTAGCGCAGGAAATGAGGGAGCGGCGAAAAACGTCTTGGATTGCCTGGACCGAAATGAAGTGCCAGCTCGCGTTGCATCTGCTGTTTTCAACGTCTTGGACAAAGCTTCTCGGGAATTCCCACTGGTTGCCGGCTTTTCGTTGCGTTGCACTACTAACCCATTTGATTGTTTGCTTGGCCTAATCTTCTCCTAACGATTCAGTAACTCTTTCTTACCGAAAATCCGGAAAAAGACGTTGCTTCCAGAATGCGAAACACGCAAGGCAGCCTCACCAACTGCACATTATGTTTCAAGTGTGAAACGCATCAAATTCACGACGCCGTTCCGAGTTTACTCGACATCTGCAGATCCCACACTTGAATGGATTTTCAACCCCGCAGGCTTTTCGAGTTAGGCGCATAAATCACGATGGTGCACACTTGAGGAATTCTCCAATTCCCAAGTAAAGAGACCGTATGCCGTCGGCACTCTGCGGCTGTCATCTCTCATTTGGCCGAACTCCTCAACACCCTTTTCCCATATCATAAATTTACCGCGGGAAGCCTACGCGTATCACTTTCTGCGTGTCCAAAAACTTCGTTTCCTCCCGAGTTTTTCTTCGCCTCCTTACTATTTTTCCACATCATATATTCTCAAAAAGAAATATAGCCCGTGCTGTTAGCAAATTACCTGACATCGCTTTTGAACAGGGAAAAAGGTGCTAACCTACGGAGGTGTTTTTGGATATTTTTTCATCCTTCTCTTCAATTTTTCCCACGCAAAAATTCTTCCAGGCTTCTCCTCTTGATATTGGAACTAACTCGATTCAGTCCACTTTTTACTCGAGCATATCCCCCAAATTGAAGTTTATCATCCAATTCAGGAACGCATCGGAATCGATTACCGCGCGAAAGTTTTCGGATTTTGTGGATTGCAGGCAACCAAGTCTATCTTGTTTTGCAGAGCTTAACTGAAAAAATAAATAGGTGTAGGTTCTCAGGAAGAAAAAAAGGAAAATCTTTTGATAACCTAGAATGCAGGAATAAGCAATTTATATGGCTCCTTTTTATTGCTTGAATCATTTCGGTTATAAGATAATATGTTCAGCTTAATTATCTTCTTCTTCTTCCTACGCCTTTGTACCGCTTGAGCGGCGCCCAAGTCGATTAGCCGAGGTCCTATCTTGATCAGTGATAATCAGTGGACTGGCTCGAGTGACATATCCGTCCTTGTATGTGACGGCTGGGGATTATGAAGCCGTGGTTTCCCACTACCAACATTTCTTAAACCCCTTGGTTGGGTCGAGTCGGGGATCGAACTTGTGACCCTGTGGACCGTAGACAGGCACACAACCTGTTGTTCTACGGCGCGCCCCTAATGTTCAGCTCGAGTAAAACTTTTAAAAAGGATTGAATATTGCGTATTTATTTCCGCAACTCTCAAGTTATTATCGAAAAACTGAAAGAAAAGCCCTAGAAGTGCACATAGTTCTTTGCTCGTAATTTGAAACGTCGTTAGTATTCATAGAAATGCAAAACGAGTATTGGAACGCAGTTCAAAACTGAAATACGCAAAAGCCTTCAGTTCTGAAGATAAAATAAAATAATTCCTGAAACTCAGAACCACTGAGTTCTAATCAACTAAAAGGAAACTTTTAAGAACTATCACACTTCTGAGTCACCTGTCCAACTCTTTGAAGTTGTCTCCCATCCGGTCTTTCATCTATTTCCCATTAAACCGACGTCTGGGATGGCTCTTCCGGTTAGGGATTATCTTCAGATGCGTTCACTCTTTCTTTTCCCAAAGTACTCTTTTGTTCTTAATTACTTTGCTCTATTGCTAACTTTCGAAAGAGGAACCTAACGTCGAATTCACTATCTGAAGAAAGAATTTCGAAAAAATAGGCTTCAAGTAAAAAGGAAACAATAGAAAAACATATAACTGACAATCATAAATCTTTATTTTAATCTAGCACGAATAAATTAGGTTCCTGATTCATTTTTCTGAAAAAAAGTAACTCATCAAAAAAATTTCCAACAAGTTACCATATTAAAAACAGTAAAAAGACTTGAAAAAAAGTAGTCTCTGGCCGCTAAAAGTCCTCTCTTTCTTTCTTTTTATAATTAACTTCATGCCTTATTTGATGCCCAAAGGGATAAACTTTTTCAAATTGAGAAACATCCAAAAAACAAGTAAAAACGGGTCAGTTTTCATCTGCCTCTCTCATTTTTTCTGTAACCTTTTTTTGGTTCACATTATTTTTTTTCCTCTCTTATGAACTGTATCCAGCCTGTTTTTCGCTTTAAAAAAAGAGGAAAACCACCGAAAAAAAATGTATAGAGCGTGAGGGTTACTTTTGAATCCTTAACTAATTTCAAATTGACATAAAACACAAACCGCGTAGTTTTTGTTGGTAGAGAGGAACTCCTGCGAGAAAACATCTACCATTTTCCTGCCAATCCAACGACCCTTGGCATGGCTTCTGTAAACGGCCCAATATGGAGAAAGGTGTCGGACTCCTGAAAATTTCGTTATTAATAGGAGAAAAAAGGATAGAACATTACCGTCAACTATTTTGAAAGGAACATTCATTGGAAACTCTTCTTCCGAGTCCTTGCCGTGTTTACGTCTTTTGGCGATTGGGATTTCGTCTTCCCTTTTTTCGTTCTGCAAACAGAGCTCGAATAATATAATATATAGACTGCCTAAAAAAAAGTAAAACATAGTTTATGCTCACTTTTTCATGTGTTCTCTTCTTAGAATCCTTTTTTTCGCCTCCACTTTGTGCACGGGTAGAAGGTTGAGATGCTTCTTCACTCATTCACATGTAACTCTGAAACAATATTTATTAGACCAAAAGAAAAACACCTAAATAACCTAATTAGTTTTCATTTCACTTCATTTTCGAAAAAAAAAATTAATGCGGTATTTTTTGAAAACAATAATTACTAATCATGGGGGCTCACAAATGGAGAGCAGCCGGTTCAACATTCTTTTTAAACATGCAGAAGTCTGGGGAAATTATCTTCATCTTTCTGAATTCAGTTATAAGATTCAAATATTTGCGCATATAGTAACTTTCTAACAACAATTTCATGTTGCGATTCCGCTTTAAAGTATCTTTATAGCTAATTTTTACTTCAACGGCGGCTTATAACCTCTTTTCACAAACGCATGGTGGGTTAGCACAGAAATCTGGCTTTTTGTCTTGATAAACATCATGTTTAAAATCATCAAACGAATACCTTATGAAACACGGAAATCAAAAAAAAAAATGAGTATTGTTTTAAAACTTTTTTTTTAAATTTCAAGCACAGTTATGCTCGTTAGAGCGCAATTTCATCAAAAAACACGCGGGAGTTCAAAATTTCTTTTTATGTAAGAAAAACTTTCAAAACTAAAACCTCATCTTCAATTGAATTAGTCAAAGACAGAAAACAGTCCTGAGGTCTTTTTGTTTGAAAAAAAAAATGGATAGAACAACCTTGCTCAAAAAGTATTTCATATCTGGCCCCTGGACTCTTTTACAGAGTTCCCCTCACGAAGTATTTTTGATAGAAATGAATATTGGCAAGCGAGGGAAGTCGGATTATTTTTGAACCTCCGACGTCCCTTACTTTTTTATTTTCACAGGATAACATGAGAAGCCCTTTCATCTAGGCGTCTGCAGTTCTATGTCGATTTGCTTAAACAATCTCAAATTGGCCTACAAACGAATCCACACAATCACTATCTGCACAAACTTGTAGTTTTAGTGAAATAAATTCTCAAAGTTGAGGAATTCGACTTTCAGTCCTAACTCTGTCTAAAGCGCGAAATTTAAAAATTCCTAGTTCTAAACTAGAACTTTGCGCGGATAGCAACTATGTGGGTTCGATTCCCAGTTCATCGAAGATTTTTTGAGAAAATTTAAAGGGAATTTTAAAAAGTTTGTGAAGACGATTCGAAATGTGAGAAGAAAAGTTTTGAAAGATCGTTTGGTGCTTTTTCTGGAGCTACTAATGGATAGTTTCACTGAGTTTCTTTAAATTCATGATTAATCAATAAATGTTTTATTAATATTCTCAACCGTGGCTTTACTAAACTCAAGGTTCCTCCTTTAGAACCTTCTGTTACATAATTTCTTTTTTTTTGTGGTCCTATCTAGAATTTTCTGCAGCGCTTTTTGTACAAAGACCCCAGTACGTTGAAAGAAGCAGCAGCAGATGGCAAATGTCGACCTGAACCCAAATGTTTTGGTATGCGGCCGAGAAGACCAAAACTCGATTAAAGCCTTCTTTCCGGGGCACGTTGTTCATTCAAACGCGATAAACTCTTTTTAGTCTGACTCTCTTTTCAATTTTTCACACGTTTCGTGGAAACTTTGATCAACCAGATGAGATATTTCCGCAGTTGCAGAATTCGCTCGAAATGTCAGAGGTCAATCCGCCGCCGATGATGTTCTGCAACGCGTGTCTCGGATCCACAGATCCAGAGTACCAGGTTGTTGAACGTCATTATTAATTTCTCACAAGCACTTTTTTTTTCAGCAATGCCTGAAATTTTGTTGGAACTTCGCTGAAGTGCACTTTAGAGTCTCCTGATTACAAACCAAAATAGATATTTCTCGCGATAGATCATTTTTTGAGTTATGACATCTTGAAACCTTCGAAGAACTCTGTTTGCTCTTACTTCTAGAAACTTGCGAACTTCGGAAGTCAATTCGAACATATTTCTATTGCGAGTATTCTTATCTTTTTCTGAAATCCGGAGGTGCTTCAGCAAAGCTTCAATAAAATGACCCCAGGGGCTGAAAAAAGTTCCCTAGTTAGTTCAAAAATCTGCAATTAACAAAAGTAGGCAACTTTAGGAACTATGTCAATTTAGAAGAGGAACGCGTTCAAGAATACTTTATACATGTTGAGTTTTGCTTCTCTTCCTGTATTTATTTGACTTATTGATCTCAATTTGCTCGTCAGTCACTCAATACGGAACCTCATCACTTGTCTTTGGACACCACTTGTTCAGACTTACAATCTTTTCGTGTCGGGAATCGTCCTTGCGGTCGTCGGCCTCGTCGGTTTGATCGGCAACGTTCTTGTCGTCAAGACGTATTTACACTCAGAACAGAGGGTACCCAGAAATAGGACTTCGCAATTTCGATTGAGCAGTTCAGATACACTCTACTTCGATATATTTGGCAGCTCTAGGAGCCTCGGACTTCTTCTTGGTCCTGACAGCGATGTTCCTTTTTGTGCTCGAAGCATGGCGCCATCATGACCATCCTCGTTAGTTCTATCAGAAAATTATCCTCTTCAAACTGCAGTTTCAGTTCTGGCGTGGGCCTACGTTATGGGAGCGCCGGTGGTTTTTCCAGTGGCAGCCATTTTTCAGACGAGTTCCGTTTACCTTTGCGTGGCCGCCGCTGTCGACTGCTTCATCATAGTCGTGCTACCAGAATCTGTCCGGCAGCTCTATTGTACTCCCAGGTTCTTCACTTCCTTTTTGACTTACCAATCTGGAAAGATCTAGTTTAATATTATGTAAGATAAGGCGCAGACTTGTTCTGCCCCATTTGGGTTTTTTTTATTGAAGTTAAATTTAAAAATAGAAAAGTTGATTAATTTCCTGAACGTGTTCAGACGAGCAAAAGGTTACATGCTGCTGCATCGTCGCCTTCTGCGTCATTTACAATATCCCGCATTTTTTCGAGCTGGAAAAGGTATGAATCATACTCCGTACGACACTCAGAAGTTCATCACAATTTTTTTCGACTTTTTAAAATTATTAAAATAAAAAAAGATCCAAAAACTGCCGTATTTTTGAGGGAAATATCTACTTTATAACCTTTTTTGATACAAAAAACTTTTTCATAGCGAGAGTCCCTTATTAATCTTTTTCTCATACTTTTAAGTGAATAAAATCAGTTAAAAGTAATTGAAAAATCGGAAGTTAAAATAAATTTTATACCACATTTTTGTACATTTAAACCACGTTCTTGGTTTTTCAAAAACTGAAACAGTACGAATTTTCTCCGCTTTGTTTCAAAGATCTGAAAAGTGAATCCTGACGTGAAGATGGTGGTTGAAGTGAAGACGTGCTTGCAGGTGGCGTGCGTCGATGGCGCGACGAACGAACTGTCGGCACAAATATGCCCCACCGACATCCGTCTAGACCCCGCCTACTACGCCATTTACTATACATACATGTACACGACGTTCTTGGCCATCGGACCTCTGTCCCTTCTAATTCTACTCAATATTTGCGTTGTCTTCACAGTTCTCACCAAAGGATCTGGCGACGGAGGTCTGCAAACGAAAAAGAAAATGTGGTTCAGTACATGAAAAAACTCACGAGCTCTTTGGAAAATAGAACCGTAAATGAGAATTTCTGCGATTTCCAGTCTCGTACCGAAAAGCGCCGTCAAGACGTGAGTCCACCCTAACATTAAATATCTGAATTCCCGCTCAAATTTCTTACTAGGGAACTACTCGGACTCGGGTACGAGTTTCGAGTTGAAACTTTGCTGGCTTATAGACCCGGGTAAGAGTACTCGAAAACAAGAGAGATTATCTGCTAAACCCCATAGGCTTCTGAGAAAAAGCTTTTTGAAAATGAACAGTTTAGGCTTGAAAATTATCAAATTTTTGTTTTCCTCCTTCTTTTGGCTGGAAAAAGATTTTTTAGAGTTTATCATAACCGGATCATTCGAGGCGATCGTATTAAAATATAAAATAAGCTATAAAGTAGTATTCTGAAAATTTTCAGGCCTAATTTTCACATTTTCTACTAATTTTTTCTCAGTTCTCTATCGGGTTTAGCAGATATTCTCACTTGTTTTCAAGTATTCTAACTTCGGTCTATAAACCACTAAAGTTTCAACTCGAATCTCGTACCCGAGTCCGAGTAGTTCCCTAGTTAGACCTTCGTGATATATTATTGAAAAAAGTCCGAAATATCTGAAAACAATAGCAAAACGAGTAACCGAAATAAAACAGTGAATGGATCACTATATGTATGAATAGGAACAGTCTGATTCCTCTATAATCTCCGTTTCCTTGTCGAAAAAAACTGGATTTTTCGAAGTTGCAGCGCTTCCTCAAACTGTTCTTTTTTCCGGCTAAACACTAAGTCCAGATCAAAAATGAACACTTTCAGAAGACGACACGATATCGCTAATTCTCGTCGTCTTTTTCTTCATTTTCTGCAACTTTACAGCCTTGCTAGTCAACTTTCTTGAGATCATCTTCAATGACCCTGTGAGCCAATCATTCTGAAAAACAAGAGACCAACTTTTTCCAGAACATGTTGGTCTACTTGGTTGATCTCTCCAACTTGCTCGTTGTCGTCAACGGAACGGCCAACTTTTTCTGTTACTTCATTTTTGGAAGCAGCTTCAGGAACACACTCAAAAAGGTTGATTGCTTTTATCGCCTCTCGGAATCAACAAGTTTTGCAGGTTGTGTTCGGAAAGAACGGCAAACGTGGAAAACTATGGGTGGCCGCCGGAGAAGCCCAGTGTTCGCAGCAGAGCCACACTATCATTTGAATGTCGGAATTATTCCTGATTCCGTTGATTCTAACTTTTAATGTACGCTAGAAGATTTTGATAGTCGTGTATAGAACTTTTAATTTGACAAACCATCACTGATAAGTTAACTATATCGAACTCTTCCTTAAATACTGAAAACGGATTTATTCCTTTTCCAACTTCTCGTTTATTGAAATGGTATCATTGGTTCCGGGTACACTGAAAAGCCGAGTTTTTCTTTTTCTACCAGTGAAGATGTTTTTTCTAAGCATGTCTTTGATTTTCGAATGGCTGATAAATTTGCTCAAAGATTTGACACAACACAAAAAATTATTTTCGCCATATGTTTAAAGACTTGTCTAATTTGGTAATAAGAACTTATAAAAATAAATAAAACACCGGAATTTTATGAGAGACAAGAAAAAATTTCTCTCGGGTCTATTCCGAATTTATTTCAAGACGCAAAAGATGTCATCGACGATTATTGCTTTTTGGATTAAATTATGGAGACAGCTTTTTCTTTCCAAAGTTTGATTGGGATCCAGGAAACACGTTTTCTAGTAAAATGTTCAATTGATCTTGGTTTTTTTCATCTAATGCTGTACACCCGGAACAAGGGGCAAAAGACAAAGAAAGCTGCGAGAAGGCCTCCCAAATTGCGTTTTCCAACAAATTCGCTCGAATCAACTTCGTGTCTTCCCTTGTTTAGAAATTTTAGACACTTGCGGAGCTTTAAAAATCCAACAAAGGTCCTGTGTCAGTTGCTGTTATTTTGTTGTTAATGAGCCTTTCCGAGAAATTTCGATTTTTTAGAAGTTAATTTTTTGAACTAGTTTATCACAGGAGTCGCTTCTAAAATGCAATAAAACTTTGGTCAATTCCTAGGTGTTTTTCAATTTTCTATGAAAAGTTTTATTGGCGGATTTCGGCGTGGTCCTCTAGAACCGCTTCAAAAAGAATGCTAGCGAATGATTAAGCAGTTGTTTTCGCCTCGTTATTTATTTCGTTCCCAAGCCTTTTTGAAATTCTCTGCAATTTTTCTCTTTATGCGGCTCTTCGAATTCGCGTCGACCTTCAAAATTCCACAGGCTCCATCTCATCAAGGACAAAGAATTCCCTTCTAATAAGCTCAATCGGGGCACGTTTTCTCCGTTTTTCTTCTTTTCTTTTTGTCTGAACTCTGTAAGAAAAAAAAAAGAAAAAAAGGAAAGTATTTGGCGAATAGAAATAGATTTCGTAGCGGATTCAGAGGAACCCTACGTTTTAGCTGTACTTTTCTGAAATGGAAGTCAGAGATCCAGGCCGCCAGCCCCCAAGGAGCCGTTTCGCGAGAACTTCTCCAAGTTCTTTTATGTTCCCTGTCGATTCTTCGCTGAAAAAGACCAAAAAGGTTGTACGGAGATCTTGGGTGTTCCAAGCGAAGTTCGTACAATCGCTTCCTTTCCATCAATAACGATGCAATTTTCATACGCTCTTTAGAATCATTTGAGTAACTTCGTTGCGACGCATCTTATTGAAATAAGTTGCATTCCAGGCCTTTTTGAAAAACAAAAACTTTTTTCAAATGTTTCGAAAATCGAGGATCAAAATCCAGGACTTGTTCTGAAAAGTGTCCGAACCTGTCGGTTTCTAACGATCCAGCTCTCTTCTTACGAGTTGGGCTCTGCGGACACGTTGCTCGGCGCTGTGTTTCATGTGTTTTTAGTGTTTCCCCACCCATCTGTTCGCCGTTTTTCCGTCTTTTCCTGTGACCGATGGCCTGGGTGGTGCACTTTAATCCATTATAAATCCGTTCCAAACTTTTTTATCTTTCTCTTTGTTCTTATACCGCTTGATCTCAACATTTCAGCTTCATTTTATAAACACCCTTCATGGATTGAAGCTTAAAATAAATGTAAGTATGCGTAGGGACCGCAGACGAATTTTTCAAAAAATTTTTTCAGCATTGAGTTTTGTATGGTTTGATAGCTGTTTCGATTCAAAAACTCAGAACCGTTTATTTTTTTCAAAAAAAGATTGAGGATGAAAAAGTTATGACGGAAAAATGTGGCGCGCCGCGCACCATTTTTTTAGAACTGAAATTTTGGTATTATATAGTTTTGAAATTTTTCTCAATTTTTCTTCTAGAACAAGTTTTGATACTGGTCTATTATGATGTAAAAAATCATAATAGAGTGCTAAAATGATGCTCATCAGCTAGTTTGCCGAAAAAGTCAGTATTTTCCAGAAAACAAAAAACTGACGCTTGCGGGCACCGAACTCGCGACCTCAAATTGAAAAATCGCAGCGCACGCGCTGCGCCAAGCTGTTAGGTCTAGCGAGGGGAGTTTCCATCCGCCATATCCTTGAGCCGTTTGAATAGCACAGATTGCCTATTTCAAAAAGAAAATTTTGAAGTAATTTAGCTATTTTTATCAGAATATGTTTGCAAATTTTTTTCTCAAACTTTTTCGTGGAAATTCACTTCGAAAAAAACTGTTTTTTTCAGTGCTTTTTTTGCCTCTTTTTAACGATCGCTGCATTAAAACGGCCCCGTAAATTTTTTTGGCAAAGACGAATTTTTTTATTTTTATTCTTTTTAATTGAAAGATTTTTTTACTAATAAATGTATATAATCGTTTGAAAAAAACCTGCGTTCGACCGCTTTCTGTGTGATAAACGCCGCTAATTTTTATTCTCTATTTTTCAAGAGCATTTTTTTGCGTATCAAACAACTTTTTCAAGCACATATTCTGTAGAGAAAAAAATTTAAGTAAGCCCATGGTCTAAATTTTGAAAAAAACAAAAAGCTCGATTATATTCGCTTATTAACGATATTTTGAATTATGACTTTCGGCACTCCCTAAAAATTTTTTTGGCAAAGACGAATTTTTTTATTTTATTGTTTTAAAATTACCGTTACTTAAATCAAAAATCATTTTTATAAAAAAAGAAAAGAGTGCGTTCGACCTGAAAACACATGAAAAAGCAAAAAAACGACAAAATTTTTTTAGTTCCATTCACGTTTTTTTGTACGACATTCCGCGCGAACGCATCAAAAAAAGCGTGAAATATTTTTTTAAACGAAAGAGGAAGCTTTTTTTGTACATGTGTGCCAAAATTTATTATCTTTGTTCCACATATTTTTGCAACTACAGCAAAATGAAAGTTGAAAACCAAAAAGCCACTTTTTTTCTATCGCGAAAAGGGGCGTGGCTTTGCGGTCCCTAAGTATGCGTAATAAAGACGTAGTTTTCGAAATTGAAAATTTTGATTTAACTTCTTAGACTGATCAAAGAATATTTACTTCGAAAGAAATTTCCGATTATATTTTTAAAAAAACGACATAGAAAACAACGTACGATGAAATCTAAACGGTTTCGTGTGAAATGAGAAAATTCCGCCTTTTCAAAAGTTCTTGCTGGAAATTCAGAGACCTCAAATCTAAACGCCTACTTTTTTGGCTGAAAATTTTGCTAATAAGATTTTTCTACGGTGAAAGAAAATTCGAGGCTCGAGAAGTCTACCATATCCTTGATAGACCTGAGTAAACTTTCTGGAAAAGACTTTCCTCTTAAAAGAGCAAGAAGAGATGTCGTCCCTTCTCCTTCATTTTTCGAATTTCTATACTTTTGAGAAGATATAGTCAAATTCAACATGATAATAACTACTTTCGAATAAAAAAAATGTCGTTTCTGACTTCAATCTTTCGAAACACTTAGAAATTCTTCACAAATTTGTTCAAACTTTCTTTATTTTTGATCCAGTTTCCATTTTTCAAATGAATGAAAATTGAATCAAAAGTTTTTGGTTCTTTTCTCGCTGAAAAAAAACGTTTCGGAAGAAGTTTTATGAACGGTAATGAAGAATATATGTTGAAGGCAAAAGAAACATTGAGAAAAAAATAAGAAGATTAATATTGAAAAGAAATTCCGATGAGCTAGACAAAATTTTGAAATAGTATACTGAGCAGGAGGAGTTTCTTCGGAAGTCTGATTTATTGTTGACTAAAAGTTTGTATTTAATTGAATCTGCCTAAATTTCGCAAAAAGAATAATGAGTATCTGAGAAAGAGCTTCGAATGCACATTTGGGCGATTGAGTCAAAAAGGAAAATTGTACAAAAAGACGAGAGCGGCCGCCTCGATAAGGCAGGGAAAGCCTCGGGCCTTGCTCGGCGACAGAGTCTTTCTTACACACGGCGGAATGAGCCATCCGTCAGAGCCGTCCGCCGAGAACCCAATCGATTATCTCGACGCCCTGGGATCCACCAAATCTCTTATCGCCTACCAACCTTATCAACTGCACTCCCGGGCTGTCCTCAACATATGGCTCTACCGTTTTCTACTCTTCCTTCACCCTTTTTGAATCTAATCGTTGCTCTTCTGAATAGTTTCCGCGGCGAGCCTATAAAACAGAACTAGAAAAGGCACGAAATTAAAATATTCCCGATTTGAGCTCCATTTTCCTTAGCTTCCATTTTATGAGTTCAGACTGATCCTTCAAGAAATGAGTACATTTTGAAAGTTCACTCAAAATTCGAACTCTTTATATTCAAAGTCATGATCCCTTGCAAAGTTTAAAGACTCACGTGGACGACGCCCAGCACCTTTAATTGTTGCCAACATCCACAGCAGATTTCTCTGAACGCTTCTCTAACCCAAAGTTATAGCTCTTTTTGTTGGTCTGTAACTGTTAATATATCATATTTTCAAAAGTCGGAACGATTAATTAACAAACTTGTAATCTCAGAAAATTTTGCCTCGTTCATCTAACTTCCTTTCTTTTTTCTCATTTTTCAATGCCTCGCAGATATCCAAAAAAAAAAATCCTATTCTGAATATATTATTCAAGTTGCATCAATTTTTTAATATCTTTGTTTTTCACTACATTTCTGTACACAAACACTTTTTTCTAAATTAATTCGATCAAGTCTGAGAAGAAAGGCTGGCTTTAAAAAAAAAGCTGTCACATTTCATCAATTCGGCATAGCGTTTCAGTGTTCATTTGACTTTAAGCCGCACGTTTTTTGAATCAGAATAAGAAAAGAATTCACAAAATATGTTGATTATTTGTGTTTTTAGACTGTTGAAGCTACAAAAGTTGGAATCATAACCTATGTGATTGTTAGCGCCGGAGTCACTCCAGGAAGGTGAATCTGAACAAAGAGAAACAAGAAGAACTGGTCTGTGGCGAAAGGACCACGATTGAAAAGGAGGAACTCAACGGCCAAGCGCCTCGAGATATGAGGCCTGACGATGGCCCAGGTATCTAATGTTCGAAAGTAGTTTGGAATGAACTGTTTCAGAGAACGGACCGAAGTCGTCGAGTTCAACCTCGAGAGAAAGGATATTTGGCGTTCTCGCGCTGTTATTTTTTCTTCTTTTTATCTTATTGTTAGCGGCAGGTCTTTATTTTTATCTGACACATACTGTCGCCACGGATATTTGCCTTACACCAGGATGCATCAAAACAGGTGATTTATGAGAACTGCAGAAATCCTTCCCAATCATACTCTTTTTGCAGCATCCGTGATACTGTCTTCTATGAACTCAACCGTCGACCCCTGCACGGATTTCTACGAATACGCCTGCGGTCAGTGGATTCGTGGACATCCGATTCCTGACGACGCTCCGAGTGTATCCAACTTCGAGAACTTGGGTCAAGATCTAGAATTTGCTCTTAAAGGTGAGCCGCTCAAAACCAAGTCTTTTCGTCGCACAAAAGCGACGACTTGGGAATGCAAAACCGTTTTGCAAGAGGTTCTCTAATACAGAAATTCAGCGAAATAAATTGAAAAAAAAATCAAAGTTTTACCTTAGAAAAAAACTTCCTATAAGCATAAGGAACTAAAACTTTCAACGAATTAAAAATAGCGAAAAATTATTTTCTCCTCAATGAAAAGTGATAATAAGGAATTTTAAAGTAAATTTCTCACATGACTGGAAAAAATCCTAGACAACAACATAATAGACGCTTATATCGAAAAACTATAGTTTCTTTTTTTGAATGATAAAGGAATCTATAGAACTGCTGGAAAAGAAAGAACCTTCGCTGGATTCGGCAACGAGCGCCGTCGCCAAAGCTAAGCACTTCTACAGGCTCTGTTTGAATGAGTGTCCGTTTTCCTTTTTCATCAGGTTCTCATCAATTCCTTTCTAGCCGAAATAGTGGACAACTGGAGGACGACTTTCGACGAAGTTATAAAAAGCTTCGGCGGCTGGCCGAGTCTCGGATCTCCCATGCCTCCTGACGTCAACATTGAGAAGCTTTATGGTTTTTTGAATCTTATCGAAATTCCAACTGCATTCAACACGATTATAGGATTGATGGTAGCGAAGTTCAAAGCCGATTTTCTGTTCAAAGCTACCGTACAACCCGACGACAAGAACTCCCAGCGACACGTCCTATTGGTAACTTTTCCTCAAAAATGTCATCATAATTAAAAAACCTTTCTTTTGCAGATTGATCAACCAACATTGAACCTATTTGCTCGTGATTTCTACGTTCTTGCCGAGAACGAAGAACGTCTGGCGTATCTCACATTGATACGGTAGGTGAACCTCTGAATAGCATTTCTCTTTGGTCAATTATCCTCCCACTTAGCGGAAAATCTCAAAACTTCAGTGATGTACTGGTGCTTCTGAACGCGAGACCTGACGTGGCAACCCGTGACGCCGAAGAAATAATCGAGTTTGAGACTGCCCTGGCCAACGTTCGGCCTCCATCGTTTCCTATGTTTCCTGGGCTTTTGTAGATTACAATGGCTGATGAGCAAAGACACGACATCGCCGAGTTGTACACAAAAGTAACATTGGGCGAGATGCGGCGAAAACTTCCGAACTTCGACTGGTTTTCCTTCTTCAACCACATCTTCCATGACATCAAAAACACAGTGAGTTTGAGTCAGAAGTGATCAAAAAATCAAAGAGAACATTTTGCGTTGATGTTGTTGATGAACATATACTGGAATGCTCTTTTAAAAAAGAAAAAACTAAGGACGAAATCCTCTTCGAGTTGGGTTTCTTTCAAAAAATAAGGAGCTCGCACCACATTTTCAATAAAAGAGGAGTACCTGGAAGTTATATGGAACTTATTCTGGTGTTTGCTTTGGTACCAAATCTGCAAAAATATTTTTTTCTGGACTCTACTTGATTTTCTTTCAGAACGGAGAGCGGATAACGTTTGATGATAGCGCCGAAGTTGTAGTCTACGGATTCGAGTTCCTACGGCGACTCGACCATCTTTTGCCCAACTACGACCGGAGGTTCGAACATTTTTCTGTGACTGACTCCTTCTCTTCAGGAAGATCGTCAACTACATGCAGTGGTGCTGGTTCTTCAAGACTATGCTCCGTGATCTCCCTGACCCATTTGCTCTCACAGTCTTCAAGTTCTACAAATCTCTCAATCGTGGGTATTTCACCAATCAAAAGCGAATCTGATGCTTTTAAATGAAACATTTATGTTTCTTTCTAGTTATGAACGTGCAAAAGGTTCGATGGCACGGTTGTGTCACCAGAATCAACAGTTTGATGCCGATGGCGACGTCGGCCATCTACGTCAAAAACCACTTCGATCACGAAGCCAAACAGCAGGTTCTCTTTCCCAAACTATCCAGCTCGATTTTGAAGTTTCAAAGAATTTTTTATCTCAAAACTTTTTTGAAAAATCACTAAACTTATTGATCGGAGATCATAATACACTGCGACGCATAATTATAGACTCACCCTTATTTCTCCGAATTTAAGAAAGTTTGAAAAACTTTCAGGCACCAAACTTTTTTTGTGATAAACCTTGTTGATAAAGAACATAATCATATCATAATTATCAATCACCCAGTTGAAAAGTTTTTCAAGATACGAGAAAATCTGATTTTTGACCGACGCAGAATTATAGACCCACCCCAGAGTTTTCCGAGTTTCCGTTTCCGGAAACACGTTTTTCCTGTTTTTTTCCAGTGGTATATAAGAGAAAAGTCCTCGTGTATCACTATAAGCCATAATGCCTGAATCTACTCAACTTGATAATACCGAAAAAGCGGTAATCGATGCTCTACTCACAACGGCTTGTCCCATCGGGAAATCGCTCGTCAAACGGGTCGCTCAAGACGAACTATTGACCGTTTATGCAAGGAATCCGCAAGAATACGGCACAGCAATACATTCTGGACGGCACAGGCTGCTATCGGTTCAAGCTGAACGAGACGTCTGTCGAAAAGCATCAAACTCTACGAAGTCCGCCAACCAAATCAGATCCGAAATTCCTGAAAACGTCTCGAAGGACACCATCTTACGAACAATTCATCGGTCCGGTCGACTTGTGAATACTCCAATGAAGGCAGCACCTCGTCTACAGCAACGCCATTAGAATGAACGGCTCGAGTTTGCACGCTCTAACATGGCCACGGATTGGAATAAGGTATCAATGTTTTCTATCACCTTATGATTCCCAATTTTTCTGTTCAGATCATCTTCAGCGACGAGAAGAAATTCAACCTTGATGGGCCAGATGGGTACGCTCACTACTGGAGAGATTTGAGGAAAGATCCGATGTAATTATCCAAGAGAAACTTTGGCGGCGGCAGCCTCATGGTTTGGGCGGCTTTCTGCGGGAACGGGACGGTAGCTCTTTCTTTTATTGGGACCAGAACGAATTCGCAAGACTACCAGCAACTGCTTGCCCAGCATCTCCTGCCCTATCTCCGTCGCCTACGACGTGCTAATATGATTTACCAACAAGACAATGCATCTGTTCACGCGAGCAACTCCACATTGGCTTGGTTTGCGGCCAATAACGTGGTTCTTCTGGACTGGCCCGCGTGCAGTCCTGACCTCAACCCTGTAGAGAATTTATGGTCAGTCCATGTACGAAGGGTCTACGCGAATGCCAAGCAGTATACAACGGTCAACGATCTGAAAAGAGCGATTCGTGCCGAGTGGGATGGTTTGAACAAGTCACTGCTGCAATCACTCGTTGGCAGCATGCCGAACAGGATTTTCGAAGTCGCTCAGAAACAAGGAGGCATCACACATTATTAATTAATCTTTTTGTTATACTTTGTTGATTTGTGAAATGAATTTTTGTTGATTACTTATAGTGGGTCTATAATTCTGGGTCGGTTAAAAAAATCAGATTTTTCTCGTATCTTGAAAAAAACTTTTTCAACTGGGTGATTGATAATTATATTATGATTATGTTCCTTATCAACAAGGTTTATCACAAAAAAAGTTTGGTGGCTCAAAGTTTTTCAATCTTTTTTTAAATCGCGGAAATTAGGGTGGGTCTATAATTATGCGTCGCAGTGTAGTAATTACCTTGGTAAAGTGGATTGAGCTCATTTCTGAATTTTAATTTCGTGCTAAAAGTCTGGACTCTTTCGAGGCGCAGGATTGTTCCAATATCAATAGTAGCATCGAAAAACAACACTAAAATAGCACTGGACCTTGTTTTTGCAGGTAGAAGAGATGATCTCCTTGATCATGGAATCTTTCGTCGACTTGCTGCTCTCGGAGGACTGGCTCACCGCTGAAACGAAAAAGTTTGCAATTCAGAAGGTTTGCTCGGATATCTTTAACACTTGTTATTTTTATTCGCAAATAGAATTTTTAGAAAAAAGGAATCACTTTTATACAAAGCAAAAGGGTTATTGAGGTGAACGAAATGAAGCGCAAAATCGGCTATCCAGATTATCTGAACGACCCAGCGGCAGTCGACTCGGAGTACGCTCACTTCAAAGTTGGCGTTGCCTGTTGCAAGATGACATGAGGGTTCAGGTCTATCCAGATCACTACTACAAGACCAAATTCGACTTTTACGAGCAGTACCAACGCGACGTCTTGAAGCGAATCACGCAGCCAGTAGATCGCGAAAGGTTTTCTTGCACATTATCAATAAAACAACAGTAAACGGGTTCGAAAAGAATTTGGTTTGGAATTTATCCACTCAAAATCTGTCTAGCATTTCACCTTCTCAACCGGCAAACTTTCTCGAAAGATACTGCTATGAATAGTCAAAATCAATTCAAAAAAATATAAAGATTCGGACCTTTCACATGTTAGAAATCAACGCCGAAACAATTGTCCTCCACGAAGGCCGAGATTATCAAATTTGAGGCGAATAGAGAAAAAAAGCTGTTTTGAAATTTATTGTGGCAAAACTCGTGGAGCACAGACTATTTTTGGTGTCATGAGCTTGTGCTTTAGCTTTTGGAAAGACTTCTGATATCGTTTCTTGGGCTTTGTTTTCATATAAACTGGCACGAGCTAGAATTAATTTTTCAACTGAATTCTTTCTCCAGATAATGAAAAAAGCTATGCTCAGTTCTGGCCTAAGTTTTTTTTTCTCGCGGATGTTTCTGTTGGCACGTCTCATCCAATAGCTTCGTTGCGGCTATAAATTGGCTTCGTTCCCCCGTCGAACGAGGCCAATACTTGGTGTTGTCCTAATTGTTTACCGCATTTTCCAAAGTAGACGTGAAAAAGATTAGCTTCAAAATAGCAGTTCCAGGCTGAAGACTATTCACAGGAAATCAAGTCGTTTTCTATGTTCACTTGATGTCTCTAATTGACCCCGAAATCAAATTGAACCATTATTAATTGTATTTTTTTTTATCAGAACTGGTAGGGATCTCTCACTGAAAACCACACTGCGTATTTTGATGAAAAAACTTTCCCTCATCTTTTGAACTTTGCAGATGGGTTGCGGGTGCGGCACTCGTGAACGCTTTTTACAGTCCTAATACCAACGAAATAAGTTAGTATTTTTTATAAAATAGAAATTTTGAGATTTTTCTTCAGTTTTTCCGGCGGGAATTTTACAACCAGTGTTCTACAGCAAGGACTTTCCCTCGTCGATGAACTTCGGCGGCATAGGCGTCGTTATTGGCCACGAAATAACTCATGGATTCGATGACCGAGGTTCTAACTCGAGCGTAATCAAAAGATGAAGCTGACTTTTTTGAGGAAGACTCTACGACAACTTGGGAAACATCCGTCAGTGGTGGGACAACGCAACTATTTCGAAGTTCGAGCACAAGGTTAACTATCAAATTGAAACTTAGCTGGAATAAGGTTTTCAGGCCGAGTGCATCGAACAGCAATACTCGAGCTACGTGCTTGACCAGATAAAAATGCAGATCAACGGGAAATCCACCAAAGGAGAGAACATTGCCGACAACGGCGGCTTAAAACAAGCCTACAGGTGGACAGTGAGGCTTTTGTTTTTGCTGAAATCAGCTTCAGAGCGTATAAGCGCTACGAGGCCCAGCACAACACGCCGCCGAAACTTCCTGGAGTGAACCTGACACACGACCAGCTTTTCTTCCTCAACTACGCCCAGATCTGGTGCGGAACCATGAACGACAAGGAGGCCGTTCGGAAGCTGAGAACTTCAGAACACTCGCCAGGACCGATTCGGTAAGACATCGCCTCGAAATAACAAGATATTTTACTTATTTCACTTCCACCAGTGCAATACCATGCAGAGACTCTTTGGTCAGAACTGTTTCTGAAAATCTAAATAATAAACGTTGGCAATTACTATTCTGATTTTTCAGAGTGAAAGGACCACTTTCCAATTCGCTGGACTTTGCCAAAGCCTTCCATTGCGCGCCAGGATCACCAATGAATCCTAACCACAAGTGTCGCGTTTGGTGACCTTCCTTCTTCTTGCCACTTTTCGACCGTTTCTTCCCACTTATTTCCTTGTCATCTCGATCTATACATTGTGCACAGTACTCGGCCAGCATCTGCGCATCTTTATGAACTTTATTGCACTTAAAAATCCCTCATTTGTAAACACCTTGTTGAGAAATTTGAAAAAAATGATTTTCTATCTAACAATAAATCTTAAAATATTTACCTTCGTGCATGCAAAGAAAGTGCTAGCTCAGAAGTTACTTTGACCCCATCAGAGACCAAAAATCTTTCAGTTCGAAACATTTTAAAAACAACTAAATGTCCGTGTGAAATCTTCACTCGAAGTGGTCGCTCTCATTTCGAGGCTTCCACCTAGAGCACCGTCTCCGGGTCCCAGGGGTTCCAGGAGGCGACGCATGCATAAGAGTTTCTGAAACTTGCGAAATTATTTTCTCTCAGACCCACTTATGTCAGGGTATTTCTCATGTTAGCATAGCCGGCTCGTCACCTCCAGAGGAGGCGGACCTACGGTACGGATTGAACACGCGAGTGGGCGTGGTCGATGGCGACGCTTCCAAAAAAGATGCTCATTCGAAATTTGCGTGTGCGCGTCAAGCCATGATGTCCTTGCAACACGTGGTTCTTGCTCTGCTCGTCGTCGTCTCCGCGGTCGTCCTGCCCTCTGTCCAGGCTCTCCAGAGGCACCAGGTACTTTTCCATAGCTTTCAGAAAGTTTTTGTACTATCCTTTATAGACGCGCCAGATCTTCTTTCCATTACTTTTTGTTCTTTTACTTTCGCCTTTTTACTGATTCAAGTCAAAGTGGCGCCGATGATATTCTGTTAACTGAATGATTATAGTATCATCTTATCTTTCTGTGAAATTTTAAACACGCTAATTAGAGAATCTTTTTGGTTTTATGAATAAATAAGAAGGATAACATTCTTCTCCGACCTGGTCGACGTAAAAAACGATAGGGACAACAAAGCCTCATTCATTGAAAAAAGCGGTGGACCATTTTTTGAAGCAGAATTTTTGAACTTTTATCGATCAAATGAAAGGAAATTTAACAGAGAAGAGGAAGATAATTTCACTTTGTAGTTAGGAACTCACTAAAAACTGGTGTCAGAATACACCTTGTCGACTATATGAACAGCCTGAAATTCTCAAGCCTCCTAACTTTTTTGGTTGAACACTTCAAGGTCGAAGAAAGTCGTCAAAAACAGCTAAAATAGGTCATTTTGAGAATTTAAAGCCATATTTCTCGAAAACTGAGAAGTTTCGCGCTTCGATACTCTCAGGATCTTCAACTTCATCATCCAAAAGAAAGATTCTGGCCGATTTTTCAGAAATGCGCAGTCAAGAAGTAAAATCACCATTCCAGGGAGAACTTTGCATAATCTTCGCTGGCACTCTTTAATTATCTAACTTAACTTTCATACAACAATGAGAATTATTAAAGCGCTATGTTTTTTTCAACTAAATTGTTGTGAAAATTTAAATCGAGTTCCGAGTAAGGACTTTTTTTCTAGTGAAACTCTTTGCGTTTCTACAGCCTTTTTTTATAAATAAACATATTCCTTTTCTTCCTTGAAACTGGTCTATATTGATTTTTGTCTCATCAGGGTGAAATCAACAACTTTATACCATTGCTGAAATAAATCTTTCAAACACCCACCAAAACTCAATTTTTACTCTAATCGATGAAAATTTCATCTGTTTGGATTCTCTAATTGAAACCAACAAATTGGAAAACTTGCTAAATGCCAAACGCAGCCTTCCTCGAAACGTCAATTATTTTATAAAATTGGCTCTCGAATCGAAATGTCTACTTGTTATGCTTTGGCATAATCCAATTAAATTTCCCTTGTTCATGTTTACGATTCTTTTCTCGCCTTCTTATCATCATGAGTTTTATGTCTCTTCAAGAAATTTCGAAAAACAGTGAATATTATTTTTTTTTTCATTCTAAATGTGAATAGTTCTACATTAATTTGTCATGAATGAGTAGAGGCCATTTCTCACATGAATTGAAATACTTAATTTATCTCCAAATATTGAATCGACGCCAACAAAAGGATAAGTATGCATAAATTACTTTGCTTCTTTTCACTTAAAATTCAGAAGAAAAAAGGTCCAGCAGATTTTGAAAAATTAAAGAACTTTTTACCTCCTCAAAAAGGCCTCTAGAGGCGGACTTGTCAAACGGACCTTTTTGGATGAAAAATGTCGGTGTGACCTCTGGAAAACGCGGCCGAAATGGCGTGCCACACAGTCGTATGCCCCTGGCTGTTTCCTCTTTCGCCTAGAGAACCAATTTATTTCTGACGACCTCTCATAATTTCGATTATTCCTACGGTTATGTAACTTATGCTCACGAACGTTTGAAGGTTTTTTTGAGTTATTATCGAATAAATTTCACTGTGGCGGTGTATTTTTCCAGTTGAAATGTTTTCAGTTTTTCTAAGAAAATTGAAAACAAATTCACTCGCTATTTTTGACAAAAAAAATAATACCTTATCTGTTTTTTCAGATGATTTTGTAGAATAGGTCGGTGAACTTTTTTTGGCCTCAGTATTTGATATCCTGGAAGAAATAACTCATTCATGCTTAAGTTCCACGCTTTCGAGAAAATAAAATCTCGCTCCAAGTAACTTTTATAAAAAAAATGTTTAGAGAAAAATAAATATTTTTGTGTCTTTTTTCTTATTCTATTGAGTCCTAAATTTGACAAAAAAAGTAAAACAAAATTAAAAATGACTTTAGAATTCCATATTCTCATGCTCCTTTTTTTGAAAAAAATATGGAAAAATACAGAAGCCAAGATATTGGTATGAGAAATTTTTAATAATATTATTTATTTACAAGCAGAACAAAATAACATGTACAGAAAAAAAAAGAGAAAAAAATTGGCATTAAGCCTGAAATAAATAAATAAAATTTGATCAATATCGGCTTTGAACCTCATCTCTCAAGAATATTTTTTTCACAGCGAACAAAAGTAAAGCGAACGCAAAGACATAAATCGAACAAATTTTCAAAGAAATAAAGAGAACTGTTTTTAAAAGCGACTCGGACCTCGATAACGCAAAACGGACGCGCCCTGACTTTTCCGAGACGCTGTATAGTCTGTTCAGATTTTGAATGTCAAGCAGCTAACTCCACCCCCAAAGCTACAATATCTTTCGCGTCAATGTTTGATCTACAGATGACGATGGCCCTTTAATAAGGCTGCATTTTTGACTTCTTTTTCTATCTTTTAGATCAAAAAAGATCAAAATTAGTCCCGCGCGTTAAAACATCGACCCGAAAGGGTACCGTCTCAGCAGGGGCGGAGTTAGCTGCTTGACATTTAGAATCTGAACAGACTATAGAGGTCACTTGAGAGCGCTGACTCCGCTGGTAGTCTTTTAAAATGCTCAGAAACGTACGAGGCGCGACCGGGTTTGCATTAAAAATATTCACTCGGACATTGGTAACGCGAAACGGAAGTGCTCCGGACGTTTCTGGGCGATTCAAGGGATCACTTAAGAGCGTTAAGGCTACTAAAGTGGTCACTAGAAATGCCCCGACACGTCCGATTCGCGTCCCGTTCGCGTTACCAAGGTCCGAGCACCTTAAGGTCCGAGGATGAGTTTTGTCCATGGAGCAATTTTGCTGCGGAAACGAGATCGCGCGCGATCTCGTTTCCTGGGCTTTGGGCTTTCATTTTCAAGAAAAAGCTTGCTGGGCTTCAAAAAAAAAAATAAGCCGCCCGGCCTGATGCACAAGCATGATCGCGAAAATAAAAATGCATCACCGGCGCGGCTGTGAAGCAGTACTTCTGTAGTAAATTATGCTTCATTCCAATGATGAATATTATATTCGCAACACAGCGTTTTTTGTTATTACGCATGGTCAAGACTTCTCGTAAATTATGATGCTTAGAGTGTAAGCACACCGAGACGCACTATCGAACACTCGAAATTTTTTTTTCCAATTAACTCTTTATAAAGAAAGCTTTCCGTGAATCTTGAGAGAACTTTAGAGGGTGGTTCTTGTAATCCAAAAGCGGGTCCTGAACAGATCAAAACTACTGTAGTCGTACGATTTAGGGCGCCCGCCCCTGGTATTTTTTTTCTGCATTTTCTTTCACTGACAAGAACGCCGTGGCAAGCGACTTCGCTTTGATCTGAGTAGTTATTTTTAGTGGATATTTCTCTGTTAGTGCTCTGATTGAATTAATTCCTTTTTATATTTAAAAGCATAACCGTCTGAGTGATTTTTTTTTTCAAATTTCCATGACTTTTTGCTGCTCTTGAATCGGATCAATCCATAGGCGAATCGAGAAAAGGTTTCGCGAGACCCTCTGAGGTATATCTGAGGCTCTGAAGTCTTACGATGGTACCTCGAGGATACCTCTGAAGACTGAGCAAAACGAGATAGACTTGAGGGAATGCCTCCGAGATGGCTCAGATATAACTAAAAGGTATGCCGGAGGTCTCACGATGGACAAATTATGGGGTCTTCTCGATCCATTTTGAGAGGTACCTTCGTGGACACATTATGGTACCCTCTCGATTCGCCTGTGTCGAGATATGCTCTCTTCTTTTTTTTTTTGAAATGGCCACCAAATTCTGAAAAAGAGAAAGACTATTTTTCATCTATTTCGAGTTTTTTGAGAATCAATTTTATTTTGTCATATGAAAATTTCAGGATGCGACGCTTCTAGCAGAACCAGGCTACCGCTTCGAGGTTCTGACGTCAAAGAGAGACGCTCCTGGCTTCGGCTGGAACGATTGCGAGTTTTCGCCACTCAGCTGTCTTCTGCGACGGAAACGGGACGTCTCCGCAACGCTAGATCATCGAAAGTAGCCCTCTATAGTAACCATCTACAGTAACCAAGGACGACTTCTCGATCTTAACGTCGACGTAGCACACCTCAACTGGCGCGCACATTCCATCACTCAAACACATTGAAATACTTTTATTTTCCGACCTTTCTGTGACTTTTTTTCCTTTTTTTTTGTTTAAACTGACGTTGATGATTCCTGTGTTGTTCATTTAAAAAGCAGAGAAAATAAGAAGAAAAGTAATTATTTATCGCAAAAAAAAAATTTTGGAAATTTTGAGGTTATTATTTGCTTCAAAATAATCTTTATTCCTCGAAAAAAGTGTTATCGCCAATGAAACTCAATCATACCCGAAGGAAAAACAATAAAAAAGAAGGGAAAAAGTTGAAAAATAAATTTCTTTCAAAACCTACTAAAAGTAATATTGGAAACATCTTGGGGAGCCTGAGAAGACGTTTTCTTAGAACGCGAACTTCCGTTCCGAGCTGCTCTTTGTCGCAGGTTCTCGTAGGGGAGTTGATAACAAGAACAAGAAGCAATCTGGAAAGAAATACCGTTTCTGATTAGTAAAAGAAAAGGCAGTCGAACCGAAACGTTGTCGGAAATGGGGAGATGTCCATCAGAGTCCATGTCGTCAGGAGTTCGACCAACGCGGACTAATCCTTGAGATGCCAGGAGCGCTTCTCTGAACGGAATTTCTGCTGATTCTGGTCTAAAGAGTGGAAACGAACTGCTCGTCGCGACGTTCATCTTCTGTGTTCATCGTCAGAAAGCGCAGGACCAAAAGATTCATCGCCGCGGAGATGACCGTCAATCCGAAGATGATGAACACCAACGAGAACATTACGTACTCTGGCTGCGTTTGCAGAGCGCCATTCTTCTGAAGAGCCACGAAATCGCCGAATCCTGAATGTTCCACTAAAGTGTCAAAAACTTTCCATTATTTCACCAATAGTGGTAAGTGTTGTAAAGCAATAATAAAGAGAATCGAAGTAGGTCCAATGTTCGTATTTAGAAAAGGCAAAGGCTCCTGAAAAATGGAAAATATTGTGGCTCCCGCTTTCTCCAGAAACCTGCGGCAATCAAAAAGGTACCCCAACCCGAAGCTATCCAGATCAAGTCCATCGGCGTGACCACAGGCTGGCGGCCAGCCATCTGTTCGAAAACCATTCCTATATTAATCTGCTGGTATAAAATAGTTCATACCCTCTTCATGAACCTCAGTAGTTTTGCTGCGAATGTGTTCATCCTCTCACCTGCAATAGCAACTTTAGAGAATTAATAACCAACTAGGACAAAAAAAAATGGAAAGTTGAGTTTTTTTCTGTCGTGTGTTGCTTGAGTAGTGCAGGAAAATTAACGAACCGATGCTTTGAAACATGACGAGGCCAAGCGGAATGCCGGCCAAGGCGTAGAACATACAGAAAGTCTTTCCGCCGGTCGTCATCGGCGTGCTGTGACCGTATCCTTCAAAAAAGCCGTTCTTGTGAATTTTTTCTCCACTGCACCGATGGTCGTGATTACGGTAGTTGCAAAGTAGAGAGCTCCACTGAACTTCCATTGATAACCTGCTTTGTGAGGAACGCTTTTAACAATGGTTGCCTAGAAGGGAATCTTGAAAAACGTAATCGGAAAGAATATCACCTCCAAAACGTCGTAGTCAGCTTCCGACATGTTGTACTTACTCATCAGCCTGTCTCGAATTTTTTTTACCAACGTTCTCTGAAATATAAGACTTCATTTGCAATATAAACGGATGTCTTCCGACAGCAAACTTTGGGAGCAACAAGTTTACAATTTTTATTCAGTCTTCAGAGAAGATTCTCTGCTGAATCATGGAATGAATGAAGAGTTGATCTTCGGTTTGCGGGATCGCGTTGACCGAGAATGGTTCGCAGATCATCTGTCCTTCATTCAATAGTAAAGTTAGAAAGTTGAGCGTACGTCGCCCAGCTTGTTCAGGGCTGACAGCCGTCGGATTAAATCTCAGGCGAAAACGGAAATAAAGACCGACCACTCGGGGTGTAGAAATGAGATAGTAGGAACCAACAATACAATTTGAAATATTTTGCAATATTTTTCAAAAAATAATTTTCAAAACAAAATAAATTTATTTTTCTTTCTATTTCTATTTCTCATCTTAACTTTCTTTTTGTAGAAAAAAACTAAATAATTTAAATTTGAGACAACTGAAAGGAAGTTATGAAGGAGCAAGTCAGCAGTTGAGCAAGTGTTTTGTACATGTCCTATGTAGGCGCACGTAAAGCTTTCGGAAAAGAAGATTCGGTTGATCAGAAAATCAACTTCAAGAAATGTATCTTTGAAATGAACCTGTCGAACTTCGTTGTCGGACTCCAAGGCGTCGAAAACAGCGGCGCCGACCAGCAAATACGTCAAAGTACACACAATCAGAGACAATGTCCGAACATTTTGGCGTTTCATTTAGTCTTAAAAAAAGTTATTTAGTTTATAAAATCATTATGTAGACGACTACATTTTATCCAATTTTTTTCACGAAGAGAAAGTTTTAAAAGAGTGCAACTAACAAAAATTTTTTTTTTCAGAATGAATCTCAAGCTGGTTCAGAAAATTTATAACTTTTTCTATGTACTGTTGTGACATATGCGAAAATTGCTACGTGGTGAAAATTTATAGTCGAACTCATAAAAGTTCGACGAAAAACGGCAACGAAGCGGTTGCTTCAAGAAGCGAACAACTTGAAAATAATGAGCTAACAACTGATGAATTTTTTTTTAAAAAAACGTTTTGATGGAGACAGTACTGTTTCCCATTTTGTCGTTTTTTTTTAAATATTTGTGAGCAATAGACATCTGAAAATGAAAAAATATTTATTTGATAAAGCTTCAGTTTTACAAGAAAATGATTAGACGTGGAAAAATTGTATATGCAGCTAAAGAGCACGCACGACGTGAGCGGATACGCGTTGTAAGAAAAAAGCCGCGGGGGAGGGCCGTCCATATGGACCCACTGGACACGAGAATCACTCCGAACTCTTTTGTCTCCTCAAAAATGAGACTCATCGCGCGATGAACCCGTGGCAGTTTCTAAAAAAAAAAATGAAAAAGGTTTTTCATCTCATTTATACCTCGCGGATGATCGTTCTTTATTTCTGCTCTCCCTGAGATGTGAGCCAGCCGTGGACAAGCTAGGCGCCGTAGATTTCTCACATGGGAAAGCAGCTGATAGTCGAAATGCTCAAAACTCTCCAAATACTATTGCAAAAATGAAGAGACGATCTCACGGATTTTAGAAAATTCAAATAAAAAGTAAAGAACACGATAGTTCCCAATTTAAAGATTCTATATGTCAAATTGAATTTTTTCCCTTCTGATGCCAATGAAATGCCTCATTTTAAAATTAGTCTACTTTGCTTTGCACTCTCTTTTTTACCAATAGAAAGTAGTTCTAAATGAATAAAGTTTGAAATATTGATAAACTGGGCTGATTTTTCCCCCGACAACACTTCTTCTAGAACGTGCAAAAGATTAATTTTTTTCTAGAAATCTAATTATTGTTGTGGAGGAAAAGGTTTTTTGGAAAAATTGAGGCGTCTTAACTAGGTCGAAAGAAGATTCAAAAAAAGTCTTCTTTTATCGAGTCAGGGTGCTCAAGAGAGCATCTCACTGAAGTTTCATCGAACTATCAAACTGTCTGCTTGAATTTTTACAATTGTTCTTGTCAACAACGAACTTTTCTTGGCAAAAATACGTTCTCTAAAGTGAAATACGAGCTCGCTAAATTCGAAAACCAAAAGCGAAAACCTTTTTTTCCGATTATAACTTCAATCAAAATTTGATATTGTTCTTAGTCAACTGGAAGTTGTCATGCTCAGGAAACCATTATTGATTAGCGGAGAAAGATCTCGGGACGCAGCGTCCGATGACCTTACCGTTAGCCCTGGACGCCTTCGCAGAGGTCGGCTCGTCGCGCTGCCAACTCTTTTATTCTCTTCTCTGCTCGGCCAAAAATGAAAAACTGGATATTTCTGATAATTCTGTCAGTCTTTGGAATGGCCTGTGGTAGATTTTTACCTCGAGAAATGGGAGATGACCGTCGAATTGAGTCCTCGACGGTTAGTATACTTTTCCTTGATTTTTAATTCACAAGAAGGTTACACGTTTAACTATTCAACTTGAATTAAATATTAGAGAGTAGTTTTTCAAGAAAAACAACTATTTTTTCATTCAAATCCAATATTGCTAATAAATAACATGGGAGGTCGTTTTAGTTGGCGGTTTGAAGTTTTCTGAAAGCTTTCTGAAAGTTTCCTCAAATGTCCTTCAACTGTCTAGATAGAATCCCCTCATAGTCGACCTGTGTAAAATTCTAGTTTTTGAGATGGATAATCGCTTTTAAATAAGGTTATAAAAGTTAAGCATGAAACTCATCTTTCGCAATCAAAAGTCACTTCTATAAAACTAGAAGTTTGTGCAGGCAGTGACTCTGAGAGATCTTCATCTAGTCCTTCAGTGCTTGAGCAGATTCCTAGACAATTCCAAACCGCCAAGAAAATGGTTTTAAAAATGTGTTCACAAACTATTATTCAATGAATGCTTTTGAAAATCATCATATATGAAGCTATTCTACTTTTCTTTGACAACTTTCGCTCTATAATTATAATAGATTTCGAGAGCAAGATTTTTGAATCTACTATAGCTAAATAGTTGAAAGTATCATTTCAGAAAGTTTCGGGGTCGATGACAGCTGAAGAGCTCCATTCCAGAACTCAACAGATAGAGAAGAGACCTATGTACTGTTGTGCCCCGTTGCTTCGAAGTTTCGTAACTACTATCGGATCCATCTTGTTCGTCTTTCTCGTCTTGGTAGCGGCCTACGCTTTTTTGAACTTTCTTTTTAGCTGCGAGTCCTATAAAGCTCACTTGAATAAGATGTATGAGGATTGCCCACGAATGCCCACTTTCATTTTGTGATCTCTAATTTTTCTGATTTAAATCATTAATTCTTTTCGTGATCTTTAATCGCTGATCTAGCGATTATATTGTACTATAATTTTGTTTTCTTTCTGTAATAAACAGTTCATTATAAACTCTCCATTCTGATGAATTCGAATGGGATAGAATCGACACGATTTATTCCCAATCTTCTCTCACAAGTTATACCATCAGATCTGGCACGTTAGGAGGTGATTTTGGATTGATCCCAGCTTGTACTCTTGGCGGAGATTTTATGTTTAGTTTGACTGATTTTAGAATGAATGTTAACTTTTTTGATTTTTTCGAAACTTGAAAGGTTGCCGAAAATTGAACCTCTTAAAAAATGGAAAGTTTAAATGAAAATCAATATGACTTCCGTAACTTTTATAGTACAACTCCTATTATCTCACTGGGTAAGCATCCTCCGTCATTCTTCTGTGCATCTTTCTTCTTTTACGGTCTTACTTTATTATTTTTGATAGGCAATGAATTAACTATATACAGTATATAATATACTATTATTATTATTATTATTATTATTATCATCATCATCATTGAAAATATTTCCTTCTATCTTTGTATAAATTGTTTTTTTCCCACTCTAAGTTTCGTACACGTGTAAGAACTAATGAGGGCCATCGTTTGACGTGACCTTGCCTCTGGCCCAAGCGTCTTCTCCGAGCTCGGGCCTTCAATGCTCAACTCGACTTCTACCAATGCAGCGTTGTTTTCTTCTGATTTTCGCTCTCGTTTTCCTAGAAGTCGCTCAAACTGGGAAGCTGATGACCAAAGAGCTGAGCGACGAACTGGCTCATTTGGAGAAACCAAAGATAATCGGAAATTCTAAGGTTCGTTACAATCCTTTATTTGAAATTTCAATGGCCTGGCGTTAACTTTATTAGGTCATTAATTATTGAAACATTTTGGATATTTTCTCAAAAACTAAGAATTTCAACTTTCCAAGCTATCGTTATTTCAGAAAGAGCCTATCCAGGATAGTCCTCGATTCCTCGACCGTGTTCAAGTTCTCGAAACAAAAATGGCGAACATTCAAGCCAGTAAACAACAACTGGAGACAGAAATTCACGAGCTGCAGATGATTCAGGCGGTTAAGCCTCCACAAAACATCTTTATCTTGGTGCTGAACATCCTGGCCTCGGTTCTGCTGTGGTTCAGCTTCTTCATCTTTCATATTCTGTACATTTGCCTTATTGGCTCCTGTCGCGTGTGCTGTCACGTCGAAAAAGTTCATTCGGAAAACATTCCTCCACCTCAAGCTCTCGTCTAGCTCATTTTTAATTCGATTTTCTGAAAGGCCACAATACTTGCAACAATTAAATCAAAGCGATGTACAAATTGGAAAAAAAAGCCATAAATTTTGATTTTCTCCTGTAATTATCTTGGAGTGGCAACTGTTTTTTGGACTAACCTTTTCAATTTTATTATCGTTGTGTTTCTTTGTTTTTTGATTAAATGAATAAATTCTTTTCTTCACTGTGTCCCCACCCTCAGTACTTTATTGTTTTCACATTTCGGAAAGATTGTTACAAAAAGACTCCTCGAAGCCTCTGATAGCTCTGAAAAGATTATGAAGCATTAACCGGTTACTGCCAACAAAAAACAACAAGCAGCTTGGTATACACGGAGACGAACCAAGGAAAAACGAGATATGAGAGGCGATTCAGGCGGATGACGTGACGACCAACGCAACTGATATGCATCGCTCTGGCTGGTTATTATGCATAAAAATATTGAACTAATGGCCGGCGAAACCGGTCTCTAAACCGCCCGTTTTGAGGAATCCCGATGGCCGCGCCCACGATCGCCAAGCCGTCTGAAGCAGTCGTCTTCTTGGCTGCCACTCAAGATGTCGTCGTCGTCGCTTGTTCTGTTGATCGCACTTGTCGGCTCAGCCCTCGCCTACCACCGTACGTCTTGCGATGTTTCTGAGCATTCATGTTCGGTCGTAAAGTCAAAAAAAATTTCTGATATTTTCAAAATTTATCCAAGCACAGCACATTTATAGGCTGGCTTTACAATTAGATGTTTACTGATTCTGAATAAGAGCGCCAAAATTCGGCATAGTTTAAGCAGAAAAAAACTGAGATGCTTTGATAATTCCTGATTTCCCGTCATATTTTCCTTTTAGCCTTCAATATATTGGTTTATTTCAGATCTCCGTGACTTCAATAATTTTATCGTGATTCAAGTACTGAAGTTTAATGAGTCCTTTTTTTCACGTTTCTTTCAAACTTTACTTTCTGAGATTTATTTAATTAAACTTCAGCCACTCCGAACTCTTTACACTGCTTCGCAGACATACCATATTAGAGTTATTTAGAAACACAGAAATTTTAAAAACTCACAATTGGAGCTTGAAGTGCTTTTGATGCTCAATTAAACATATTTCTTCTAATTTGTTTGCGCTGTCATTAGAAAAATTGATAGCTCACGTTATAATTTCCCATCTTTCAGAGTTTTATTATAATGGAGAAAAGTTCAGAATATCGTGAACTCAAATGTTCAACCCCGACGAACACCATTCGAGGGGGACCAGACAGGTGAGCAAAACAAAAATTCAAGTTTTGATCACAAGTTGATTTGACAGAGCGGAGTGCCACTTGGTTCTGAAGGCCGAAGAACTAGAGACGGGTCGTCCAGTTCCCACAGGACTCGGATGCTGGCGGGTTCGTTTTCTCTTCGCTTTTTCTCTCAAATTCAGACTTTGCAGGAGGACCACGACGGCGAAGAGCGGGAGTACTGCGATATCGTGTGTCCCAAGTCGCACACCGTCTTCATCGCCTACATCGATCAGGGCCACCGAGCCTGCTTCAACTTCATCACCTATCAAATCGAAAAGGTATGTTTAATCAAAAAATATTTCTTTGCAACTAATTCAAAAACGTCTTGAAGACTTTCCCTGCCTGAGGTTAACCGGGTTCGGAAAAGAACATTTTTTTCAAATATATTATAAATTTTTACGCAACTAAGTAGAGACTGAAACCTTTTTTTCTCGATTCCTTGATAAATTAAGTTCTTAAACCGAGGGATACTGAAGCTCGTCCACCGTAACTCAAAAAAAAAATCAGTATTATTTGCGTCCTTTTTCCTTCACCGGAACAGTAACAAAAAACGCGTGAACACGAGTGTTTTGATGAGATAAAAAAGCCTATAAGAGCAAGACTGTGGCTAATGCGGGTGATTAGTATCATTTTACGCAGTTTCAAAAAAAAAAATCGTTTTTAAATTTGACGGGATATGTTTTCAGCGCGAAGATGAGTACGTTCTCTGGCGCAGCGGAAAATGTCTCACTTCGACGGTCAACTACCGAATAGGATGCAAGTTCGACGACCCGTTCGACACCCAGTTCAAGACCGACAACGAGATCTTCGCCCATCTCCGAGCTCGTGCTCGTCGCGTCTGAGTCTCTCCGGCAGTCCTCATCGCAATAAAACCTAAGTTATTTACAAATAAATTATTTTTTTCCATATTCTTTGACTGTTTGCCAAAAACGAGGCTTCTTAAAACTGAAAACATGAATTGAAGAGAATCAGAAATAAACCTATTTCGGACTTGAATCCACGGCTTCTGAAACACTGGCCTTCATAAACTCTCCTCTTCTTTTATAAACCCTTATATTTATTTTTAATTCAATTCACTCAATGCGGAATGAGGGTTTGTGACGCAGTAAAGTGATTCGACTTGTGAAACATCAGAAGCGTTTTATTATCCTTTTTTGTGTCTGCAAAAGTCCATCGTTCCAAGACATTAACGTGCGCTCGAGCAAATTTGTTACAAACCCGTGACGGTTTTTTCAAATCATTATTGCCATACTTGAGTCAAAGTTGATAGCTCATTCGCATGACTGAGGGCCTTTATTTCCAAGTTATGTTTATTATATCCATTGTCTCTTGACTCTCCGACAAAAGAATGTGGTTAAAAAAAGCTTTTTTGTTAATTTAGTCTCTTTTTCACGAGCGCTCGCTGCATTTGTTTCGAGAATTCGCAGGCTTCCATGCATTTATTCTCATTCTTCCCCAATTCACAATACAAATTACCCAAAAAGGATTATCTCGAAAATCCACCAAAAAATGGCGTTCGCCGCGACTGCGAGAGAGAGAAGTAAAAATGAATTACCCGGCCAAATAATTTGTGTGTGTGGCACTGCGGTTTTTTTCTTCTTTTCCCACCTCGAACCAATTTTCCCGCCTGTCTATTTCTTCTTTTTAAGCTACATATATGAGTATCAGTTCACTTCTTTCCGACCAAACCTTCCATTCAAGTGAATGACTTTTTCGCCTTGTCTCTTTTTTAAATCTCATGTTTTCCATAATCTAACTGAATTTAGAGGGCATGAATCGTTTTCATCGGGACGATTCTGAATTATTAGTTGAAACTTTTTTGATGAGGTATTGATGAATGAATCAGTATGGGGCTGAACTTATGGCTCTTTGACGATTTATCAAAAAAAAAATTAGTCTTTTCTACTGAAAATTCATCTGTTCTGTACATATTATACCTGAAAAATTGCGAAGCAACAAGAAGTTACTCGGCTTATTTTAAATCTGAAACTCGTAAAATTATAAGCTTTTTGAATTTTGTCTGATGGACTGAATCTAAAAATATTGAATACGACATCGAATTTAGCTCTTTTCATGTTTTCTCGGTGTCATAAGCTCATAGAATACGAGAAAGCAGCTCGAATAATAGGTAAGCGCTTTTTTCAATTATAATACGTTGTGATTTTTCGGCATTCCTAAGGCTAGGGACCGCAGACCAATTTTCAAAAAATTTTTTTCAGCATTGAGCTTTGTATGGTTTGATAGCTGTTTCGATTCAAAACTCAGAACCGTTTAGTTTTTCGAAAAAGATTGAGGATGAAAAAAAGTTATGACGAAAAATGTGGCGCGCCGCGCACCATTTTTCGATTTTTTTCTTCTAGAACAAGTTTTGATACTGGTCTATTATGATGTAACAAATCATAATAGAGTGCTAAAATGATGCTCATCAGCTAGTTTGCCGAAAAAAAGTCGGTATTTTTCCAGAAAACAAAAAAACTGACGCTTGCGGGCATCGAACTCGCGACCTCAAAATGAAAAAAATCGCAGCGCACGCGCTGCACCAAGCTGCTAGGTCTAGCAAGGGGAGCTTCCATCCGCCTTACCCTTGAGCCGTTTAGATAGCACAGATTGCCTATTTCAAAAAAATAAAAAAACTTGAAGTAATTCAGCTATTTTTTTATCAGAATATGTTCGCAAATCTTTACTCAAACTTTCCGTGAAAAATTCACTTCGAAAAAAACTGTTTTTTTAGTGCTTTTTTTCCTCGTTTAACGATCGCTGCCTTAAAACGGCCCCGTAAATTTTTTTGGCAAAGACGAATTTTTTTATTTTTATTCTTTTTAATTGAAAGATTTTTTTCACTAATAAATGTATATAATCGTTTAAAAAAACCTGCGTTCGGCCGCTTTCTGTGTGATAAACGCCGCTAATTTTATTCTCTAGTTTCAAGAGCATTTTTTTGCGTATTAAACAACTATTTCAAGCACAGATACTGTGAAGAAAAAAATTCAAGTAAGGCCATGATCTAAATTTTTTTAAAAAAAACAAAAAAACTTGATTATATTCGCTTATTAACGATATTTTGAATTATGACTTTCGGCGCTCCCTAAAAATTTTTTTGGCAAAGACGAATTTTTTTATTTTATTGTTTTTAAAATTTTTCGTTACTTGAATCAAAAATCATTATTTAAAAAAAGAAAGAGTGCGTTCGACCTGAAAACACATGAAAAAAAGCAAAAAAATGACAAAATTTTTTTAGTTCCATTCACGTTTTTTTGTACGACATTCCGCGAGAACGCATCAAAAAAAGCGTGAAATATTTTTTTAAACGAAAGAGGAAGCTTTTTCTGTACATGTGTGTCAAATTTTATTCGCCAGTTCCACATATTTTGCAACTACAACAAAATGAAAGTTGAAAACCAAAAAAAAGCCACTTTTTCTATCGCGAAAAGGGGCGTGGCTTTGCGGTCCCTACCTAAGGCTTGTCATAAATTTTGACTTCTTTCCGAGAAAGAAAAAAAATTCTTCACATTTTTTTTAAACACAGAGATTGGGAAGAGAGGTCTAGGTTGAGAAGGCTTTTGTTCCCTCGATTACCCATATTGAGGAATGAATGTCGCCTGATTTGAAAGATTAGAAGAAGTAAAAGCAAAGAATGAGCTGTTCTCACGTCATTTGCCGGCTCTCAGCGTTTTTCATTCTCAATCCGATGAAGTTCTATTTTTATACCTTCAAATATGAGAACACAGCTTTATGTTTTAAAAAAACTAGTTCTCCTTGAATTTTGGACTTATTGAGTGGGACGACCCTTTGTAAACCAGGAAGGTATTTCACGGAAATGAGCTTTTCCCACTCTCCTTTCAATAGGTGATGAAACCTGAAAAAGGCTTGCATCAGTCATTCATTGATCTTCTTGCTCTTCCACGTTTTTTTTTGCTGGAAATAAAGAAATATTTGTTCAATTTGAGAACAGCCGTGAATGCAATGCTGAATGGTTCCTCGAGTATTCATTTCTCGGATATTCTGTCCTTTTGAGATCAGTTTCTTGTTCGCAACTTTGCTTCCGGTTCATCTCCATACATCTCCAACAAACCAAGCGTTTCGAGCCGTGTCGAACGGATCTGGAAATGCCGCGTTCTTTTCGACCACCCCACTTGCTCTTAATTGACTTCGAATAAACTTTGAGGATAATAGTATTGACGCTGCCTTTAATTGAGAAGAAAAACCCTTCGGCTCCATTTTTTTCCCTTTCGTCTAACATATTTTTCAGAGCCGCTTCTGAATAAGCTATAATTCCATATAGATAATCTCGACAAAACAAAAATAAGGGTGGCTTGAAAAAAAAAAGACGTTCAAGCCAAGTAACATAGCCAAGTAGGAATCCCACAAGCAAGGTTTTCAATGCCCTCGTCGTCGAATTTTTTTTTTGTTTTCCCGATAAATACCCTTCCATTATATTTGATGCTTCCCCCAAATTTGGTAGCCTCTTCTCTGTCGAGAAAAAAAAATCTTGAAAACGTTTCAAAGAAGATATGAGTAAAATATTATTATAAAAAAATCATGTTTGAAAAAAATGCACTTCAGGGTAAATTCACTTTTAAACTTTCAAAGAGCCATTCCAATTTAATAGTTTTGCCAAATTTTGGAAAAAATGTCAAAAAGATTCCATAATAGAAGTTCATGCAGATAGCGGATTCTCGGGTATTCAATCCATTGAAGATTGTCAAAGGGAATTTAAGAAAATTTTCAAAGCCTTACGGTATGAGGGCTTCTTCTCAAGATAGAATTGACTGGGAAGAGGCTTCGAAGATTCTTCTCAGTCCGACTTCTACCGGATGATGTGGTCCTTCGGCGCAGGTGGAAACTTTTCGCCGTCTGCTCGGAATCAATTCCCGTGAACACCAGCTCTTTTTTGCCGTCTTTTGCTCGAGTGCTTTTGATCACACTTCTTTTATTTTATTTTCCATTGGCCGGGAGTTCTCGGTTTTCATCGACTTCCCACGTTGTCATAAAGCCCCCTTTGAAGCGGCTCTTTTTCTCAGATCTTCAGTGTCTCCAACAACGTCGAGACACATGTGACATCTGCCTGATACCACCTTTTTCATATGAACTTCAGTTTAATTTATTGTAAACCTTTTCAACTTTCAGTTTCTCGTAGTGGATTTTGTTCTCATTCTTCCAATATAAAACCTCTCTCTTGTTCAAAAAATAGAAACTGAGGGTTTTTTTTTCTGTGATCACATCATTCTGTTTTCATTTCCCACATTGAATTCTTGGCTTTTTTTTTGAGTTAATTACTCTGCACAGGCTTATTCATCTCCAGAAGACTTTTTTTTTCGAAAACTTCCCATCAATTTGCAAGACTAATTATTTAAGATAACTCCAAGTGAGCAAGAGATGTGAATCGAATAAGCGAAGATTTCACATTTCTTTATTGGATTTTCAAGCGAATGAACGTTCATATTTCAAACTAACTACATTTCTTTGAAACTTTGAAACTTTATTCAGTCTTCAGAGAAGGTACTCTGCTGAATCATGGAATAATTGAAGAGTTGTTCGTCGGTTTGCGAAACTGTCGTTGATCAAACGTAGACGGCGCGTAGAGCATCTCGTCTTTCTTGTGATAGTAGTAGACGACTTTCGAGCGTTTCCGACGATCACTGCTTCTCCATGTAGGAACGGTACGGCGCCCAGCTTGTCCAGGGCTGACGGGCGTCGGAATAAATCTCAGACGAGAGCGGAAATGAAGACCGACCACTCGGGTGGTAGAAATGAGATAAAGAATGAACGTTCATATTTCAAACTAACTACATTTCCGTTCTTCTTAATTATTAGTGAATAGTTAGAAGAATAGAGCTATTTCGTCGTTCCTATTCTTTCAAAAAAAGCGAAAATAAGTCGGTTTTTCAATACAATTTCGGATCTTTTGACATGCGTCATAAACGAGAACAAATAAAATAGAATGAATGGGGCATTCTTAATTGGACAACGCGCTGAAGTGCTGAAAGCGCTCAAAATTTTTTTTCTATTTTCTACTGTATTGTTCTCATCGTTTACTTGCAATCTCCTCAGAATGAAACAGATTGAAAAATTCAGTCCAAAGAAATCTCACTCTCGTCGTTTCCTTCTTATTTTTTGACCTTCTATTTCTCTCCCTAACGCAAAAGCCCAGATGAAACCCGACGATTTGTGGTGGGAAGAATTCTGGAGGGTCTCAGGTTCGTCTGAAGGCTATCTAGATTCCTCACAAATAGTTTCGAAATTTTAACCCGTGCAATATTTTCGCAACCTTTTTCATATACTTTTTTTGCCCTTTTTCTCATCCTTGTAGGACCAAATTGGACGAAAGAAAAGCGCAAAATCGATGTTTTAAACACTTTTTTTTTAATAAATTTTTTTTAAATTCGAAGCAAAACTAGAGCAAAAAGAATTGGGAAAAAGTATACCTGATTCGACCCAAAATTAGACCTATCCCCCTTGACCTCCAACTTCTCATCCCAATCCTTCCCTGAGGTTGAAGTTTGGTTTTATTGTTGCAAAAACTACTCCAATGAAGTTGGAAGTCAACTTCATTATTTCTTTTTTCTCAAGTTTTCTGTAAGAAACCCTTCTTTCTAGATTAATTGAGTTCTGACTTGCCCGGGGTGAGAAAAAAGAGCGTGCAGACAGGCCCGGCTGTTCCGAGTAGTGGCGAATGAGATATAATCTATTTAAAAATCGTTGGTAGGCTTTTTTCACTTCTCAGGTTCAATATTTCATCCTAACTATGTCTTTGAAATGATGTCAAGGCTGGCTCATTGGACTAATCTGTCTTGAAAGGAACATTCGCTCTGGCGGATTTATACCTTTCAGGTTTTTTTCCCGATGCTTTGCTATTGTTCGTCCGTTTTGTAGTACCTCGCATAGACGCACGCCTTCCTTCTGTTAATTCCGTGTTCGATTTGTGTGTGTCTCTCTCTCTCTCTTTTTCTTCAATCGGGAAATGTTCAAGGAGTACCGTATGACCGAGCATCAGCCGACTCCTGAACCTCATGAACTTCACGACGGCGAGGTTTCTTTTTTTCGAATTCTATTCCCTAGAATATGCTGTTAGAGAAGAAAAATCTGAGATCTGTTGAGCTGACTCGCATTCATAAGTACTTGTTTTTCTCAAAACTCAATTTTTTGAAATAAAAAGCTATTAAAAAACTTGAAAATGCCTTCTAGTTTGAATTTTGCTGAAATTGGCTTTTTTTCTATTGATTAATGTGCTTAAACTTAGATGAAGCCAAAAAAAGATCCAGTAGTTAGTTAAAAATTCAGCAAATTGTACGTTCCCTCCATTCAATTTCAAGGTTAAAGTGCATAACTTTTGAAGGTTCGAAAAATTCTCTTGCTGCCCAACAACAGCTCCGACAAAGTGCACGAAACAGTGAGTGAGCAGCTCTGCAGCCTGAACGACTTCATTCAGTCCAAAATAAACGAGTACAGAGAGGTAAAAACGGCTCAGAAGACGTTTTGGTCAGTCAAAATCTTCAGATTGTACAGCAAAACTCGCCAGCCGTTTTTGTTGTCAACTATGTACAGAATCGATTCATTGCCAGCGAGTTTTGTTCTGAAATCGCCAAGGTTTTCGGTGTCGTCAAGTGCAGAACCGTCGATGATCTGACTTCCAGTCTCAAGGATCTCAAAGAAGACCAAGAACTGAGTGAGTGACGCAAGAAATATCGACTACAACAAGCCAAAAAAAGAAGGAAGAACAGACAATAGACGACGTGTTCAGAGCAATAACAAACACTACAAAATTGGCGATAATTCGCGGTCCTGGAAAAAAATTTTAAAAAAACTATATATTTACAACTACCTGAAAAACGGATATAAAATTTTCGAAAAATAAAAAGTTCTTACCAGGGAATGGTCTTTGGATGCAGTGGGACTTCTCAATGAGACCAGCTTTTCTAGATGTAGTTTTTTACGCTGATTGAGCTTTTTTTTTGGAGGGTATGTACTACATATGTAGACACAGGCGAATCGAGAAGATACCATAATGTGTCTACAAAGGTACCTCTCAAAATGGATCGTGAAGGCCCCATAATGTGTCCGTCGTGAGACCTCCGGCATACCTTTTAGCTATATCTGGCCATCTCGGAGGAACTTGAGAGTCTCCCTCAAGTCTATCTCGTTTTGCTCAGTCTTCACAGGTATACTCGAGGTACCATCGTAAGACTTCAGAGCTTGCGATGTTCCTCAAAGGATCTCGCGATACCCTTTCTCGATTCGCATATGGATCTTGTCCCTCTGGTTACAGAAAATCAAATATTTTTCAGGGAAGAAAAATTTGGAGCGCAGATATGATTTTTCAAAGCTCCTCCAAATATAAGATGTGGTATGAAAGTAATATGTTTCATGTAATCAGAAGACCGAGATCTTTAAGCCTCCTAAAAATGAGCTCAAACGGAGACACTGGAATTTTCAACTTTTGAGGGTCCATAACTTTTTGGAACATTAGTCTTATCCTTTTTGGAGAAATATGATTCCGTTATAACTTGACCAATACAGTTGACAGTGAAAAAAAAAGAATTAAATTAACTGATGGTTCTTTTTGGCTAGTTGAAAATCTTAGCAGCGACTTGAAAACCATATTGAATGGAGACTTCAAGTTTAGTTACCTTTTTTGGTCCAGAAAAAAAACTGCTTTACCGGCGATCATAGAAATGCAAATAATTAAAAAAAAAAAGCAAACCCACCAATAAAACTAAAAAAAAGTTTAGAACCGACAGTAGAAACTCTCGAAGAGACGATTTCACAATGGAACGACTTCCTGAAAGACATCGACGACACACTCGACGCGACCGTCGGTCCGTGCAATAACAGCGCCCGTCACGAAAAAGGTTTTTCCCGATTGAAATCATTCGGTGACAATAAAAAGTGAATTAAATCAGATTCATCGACTTTTTTAGTACACTCGATGTTTGAAAATAGTAACGCACTTCACCGAATTCGGCTAGCATTTACAGACTGTAGTGAAAAATCAGCAGCTTTTGGTAAAATTTCAATTTCTAGAGAAAATTTCCACGTTTAGTCACGCACAAAAAGTTATTGACAAAAAAAAGGGGAGCAAATTTCAGAATGCGATGTAGCTGAACTAGATCTTCAGAGTAAAACTATTTCATATTACGTACAAGGGAGTCCTTTCGACCTCGTTTTAATCGTCGTAGTGAGGTTTAGAGCCACAAATTCCATGTAAACTCCTGTTTTTGAGGTCCTTCAACAAACCGGAAGTGAACGAGCACATCCTTTGTCTGTACAAAAGCATCGACGAGTTGCGAAGACATGGCTGTGACGTTTTTCTCCTCACACGTGGGCCTCCGATAGGCTCCAGAGGTTTGAAAAAAGGATTGGAGTCGAAATTGAAAGAAGTCTGAAGGAGGAGCCTACATCAAGCTGATCGGAGTGCCCTTTCGAAAACTTTACGACAACCAAGAAGCCGAAGTCGAGCTCAAGACTCACAGGAAGTCTGCTGTGAAGTTGTCGAGTTGGGAAGTTTTGTGCAAGGTGAGGAAAAACACAAACTGCTCTATCAATTAATCCGCAGATGGTGGAAATGTCGGCGGTTCAAGACGTTAACACAGGCACGCAGCCGTCGGATGAACCTTTATCTTTTATATCGCAAAAGGTGAGTACAAAATAAATGTTGCGATAGAGTGTGGTCCACGCGAGACGATGACGTTTAAAAAACCCTTTCAATGAACATCCAAAAACGGAGTTCTCGAAGCGAAGCTTGGTCAAACTTGGCCAAGTAACGGAAGAACAAGATCGGAGTTTTCCACAGAAAAAAAAATAAACTACTTGCAGGGTGGAACTCTTCTTGTGAACAAGTCTGGAGAAGTCATCTACAAACATATAGAGGAAGACGGATCTCCTTCGTGGCCCAGTGTCGAGGAAATCATTCTCAAAGTCGAGTCAAGTCAGAAAGTGAGACCTAAAAAAATACTTCATATTAATAAAATCACCTTACAGAATAAAAAAGGTGTCTCTCCTTCGCCAACGCCTAAGCCAACAGGAAACCTCGCAAAGGTCGACTCCGAGATCTCTGTCGGGAAAGAAGTTCTTCCCGAAAAAAGCAAGCCGTGCTGTACAATATTATAATATGTCTGAAGAATCTATTCAATTTAATAAAAAAATTTAAAACTCGTTTCGATCAGAAAAAAATCAACCCATTTTTCTGAAAAATGCGTTCAAAAAAATGACAGTGTTTGATTCAAAAAGTAAAATTACGTAAGAAATAAAAAGCCGACTAAGGTAAATATATTTTTTTTTCGTTCGAGAACTGTTGTCAACTTCTAACGAAAATATCTTCCCTTGAAACGCATAAAAGAGATGTTTTGAGAGTCAAAAGTCCCTCTACAACGCCAATTACAATAATACGAATAAAGTTAATGAAAGATTTGGAACCCTAAAGCGGATACTTGGAGAGGGGTCAACAGTTTTGTGAGGAAACCATGCCCTAATGCAAACTGGGGCGCACTTTTGTCCTATTGTCATCGGGGTCGTTCCGTCCGTCATTTCAGCTTTTCATAATCTTGTTTTGACTTTTTTGTTAATAGACTTATGCCGCCTTTGAAGTAATTCTGGAGCAAAAAAATGAAAATAAAAAAAAATTTTTTTGATTAAAAAAATAACGTCTTATCTTCGCTGCTCTTTTTAGATTTTTTCTACGGATTTTTTGACAATGAAAAAAAGCACACAAGGGGGGTAGGTTTATAATTTTTTTGGCTCAGAAAGCTTTTTCGAAAGCTGCACTTATGTTCTGTTTGTGGTATTTCATATATGGAACTTTCACTCATTTTTCTTATTGTTTCAGTTATTTTTCATTTAAAGGCCGCTGTTTCTTTGGATGTTGCCCAGCTCCGATAATGAGAATGGCTCAGCGCTCGGTTCGCGTAAAGACAGTATTGTTTCTATGGATACATCAGAGCTAGTGAGTTTAGAGCGTTCGTTGCCTTACCTACTGTTCATTTTTTTATTTTTCAGTCAAGTGGCAAAAACTTGATGGGATTAGACTCATTGATTCTTCGGGTTTTTGGTATTAGTAATATTCCGGATGGAGGGTCTGGCCGAGAGTCTTCGGTTGACACAGTTCTTCGAGTGAACAATATCGACTCCTCGGATCCTGGTTTAAATATATACTTATTTATTGATTTTTAGTTCAGTCTTCAGAAGAAGTAAACCGGTCAATAATTTATGAGATTTTGTTTGATTTTGTTTCGAAAACAGCAACTTCTACGAATGATCAAGGACAGTCTTTCATGTCACACGGTAAGGCTTTTTAACAAGAATTTCATTCATATTTCGATTTCAGAAGGTCTGGGCAAGCAACTCGGGTATCCAGAATTCGACAGCATAACGGGTTCAAAAGGGCACAACGCTTTGCAGATTTTGATTGCAATGGCTACTCGGCTCAATCACGAGACGAGAAAAGTTTTGAAAACTGAGAGAATAACAGAATAACTGTTTTTTCAAAGGAATCTAAAGAGGAAGAAGTTTTGCTCAACGTCGTTAGAAACGCCATATTCAGCAATATCATTTCTCTTCTACGCGGCCACTACGCCCCATTGTAAGGAGCAATTTCATAGCTTTTCTTAACCAATTTATATCTTAAGCGTAAGCGGTCACGAAGCGCGACTCTCGTTGACATGTCGCATATATGAAGATTTGATAGCCGAGTGGTTTCTTGTAGGTGTCGTCGAGCACGCTATCAACGCGGATTCGAGCGACCCCGACGCTTTGAAAGAGGTGTCTCTCCTGAAATGTCTCAAGAACTTTCTATGTTGAGGTTTTCGTCCCGATTCTCCAACAACAGCACAAGTCGATGCTGATGCAAAAGTTCGAAATGGACAAGGAGGACAAGCTTTTCTTGTTCCGCTGTTTGATTCGTCTTCTTTCTGTGAGAGTCAGCGACATGCGGCGGCCTCTATGCGATTTGGTCAGTTTTATGAGCAGTTTTCATGTATTTCCAGCCTTTTAGTTGGTGAGCGAATTGGGTTTCCATTGGTCTCCGTTGACGGAAAGCCCCGGCCGAGAAGTCGCCCTATTCTCTTATTTGGGACCTTTTTTCAACTACGGCATTCCGGCAGATCTCACTAGGGTTCACTCTCAATTTTTTACAATTTTTCTATTTTCCGTTTCAGAACGCAGCAACTTTCTTCAAATGCTTCGGCAGCGAATATCCCAAAAAAAGCGAAGCCGATATGGTGTTCAATGGAATCAGAACCAGATTACATAACATCCAAGTTTTTTTAAATATCTGATTTGCGAAAATTGCAATAATGAAGGACTACCTTCATACAATACTCCATCAACTGGTATTGAACGGTCCGACAAGAAAAGAAACGCTCAGTTGGATCGAGAATCTTCTGAATTCCAACAAGAAACGTGTTCAGATGAGGGTGGGAGACCAAGAATTTAGTGGACGAAAGAAAGCTTTTGCAGGCGGATTTCACCAAATTAGCTCCAAATGCCTTTTTTTACAACCTTCAATGTACCTTGTTCGCTTTGTCAAACAAGATTACACTCGATAAGGTTTTTTCGAAATAAAGAAAATATGTAGATTGTTTTTCTAGGTGAATCCGAACTACCCATTCCAGTCAAACTCGAAAGTGGATATTTCCGAAGTAACTCGGCTCAAAATGGATCTTCAACAGGCAAAGGAGTTCTCTGAAAGTCTTCGTCAGTTTTATTTTATCAATGCATCTCTTTATATAATGTTATTCCGATTGAGAAATGCAGCTTTTTTCAAGTTTCTACAAGTAAAAGCGAAAAAAAAAAGTTTGAAATGTGTCTCAAAAAAGTTTCCTCAAAGAATGAGCTGTTCGGGAATTTCTCAGTTTTATTCGAAAAATTTCGATCCTTTGTCTCAAAAGAAATTACAATCTGACTTTGCACATTTTCCTTAATTTGCTCAAATCTTTAATTATTTTTTAAGTTCAGTAGTGAGATTTCTTTGATCTTTGGAACAAATAAAGATAAGTTTTCCCAAAGTTTTCTGAGCGAATTTTGAACTTCGTTACCACAACGAAACTTTAATCTTCTTTAAAAGTTTTTTCACAAAACCGAAGGTTGGAAGAAACCAATGTGTTCCTGAAAAACTTGATGGATCTCTATGAAATCCAAAGAAAGGTTTCTGTATGTTTCAACGATTCCAGCTGCGGTAGAAGAGGAAAAGTTCACGACAGAGTGTTTCTTCATGACTGCGCACGGTCAACATCTTGTTCTGCAGCCAATGTTGGAGCAAGCGCGCTCCCTCAAGAACCAAATGTACGAAGGCCGAGAGCGACTGCAGGTTTCCCGCAAATCGTGCCTCTATTTCTTTTTTTTTTCAGCGTATCGAACAAGAAGTTAGAGATCTTCCCAACAATGCGATGGCACAAGCAAACATGCAGCAGTTGCAGAACGAACTCAACCAGCGCAAGAAATTCCAGGCGGTTTGAAGAAGGAATTTCCTCAGCTGCCAACTCGACGTTTTTCCAGAAAATGGTGCAGATGCAAATGTCCTACGAATGCCTTATCAAGGATTCGCGATTCATCGAATGTTCTATGGACTTTACAGCGAAACAAATGGCTCTCGTTTTCAATGTTTTGTGCAAAGAGTCGTCAGTTTGTTTTTGTTACGAGTTTTTGAAAAATGAAGAGGAATGGCAGTGGGCATCGGAATATTTTCAATTTTCGACAATATGCTTCTCAAATTGAGTTAAAAGTTTTGTCACACAATTTGAAAAAAAAAATTCTATCCATGATTTTTCCAAATGGTTGGGTGAATATTTGATCGATGAGCTTGAAGTTCTTGGAAAGGTAGTATCGAATGTTCAGCGTTACTGAAATCACGTCAAGCGGAGGCGCTTCACTGCCAGCCGAGGCTCCGCGTATGTTCTGCGCTTTCCCCGAGTTCTACATAGAAGACGTGCTCGATCTGATCGTCCACGCCGGCAAGCATGCTCCAGAAATCGTCATGTCTGACCGCTACGAATGGCCGCTTCAGTTGCTCATCCTTCTCTGCTCTCCTCATTACTTCAGCAACCCCTACCTCGCCGCAAAGGTATCTTCTATCTCTACGGATTCCGATTCAGCCTTTTTGATCACTTCCTCGATTTTATGAAGAGAACTCGAACAAATGTTTAATCTGCACTTTTAGGTGGTGGAAGTATTCTCAAACCTGGCACCCACCTTCAATAACGTTTCCATGCTTCTATGGGAACAAATGATACGGACGCCGATTTGCAGCCAACGGCTCATGCCCTCTCTCATCAAGTACTACAGCGACTGTGAAAATACTGATTTTTATGAGAAGTTCAAAGTTCGGCGTAATATCCAGGTGCTTCCATGCTACCTTGGAACTCTGCTTATATTTTTGAGCTTTAGGTTTGCTTTGACTGTCTCCGACAGGACGGGATTTATCACAGACATCTGATCGACCTCGCCAGGTTCTTTTGGCGACTTTTGATTAATGACTTAAGATAAATTGAAGGGAATGTGGACCCGAGTTCATAAGATTCATCAACATGGTGATCAACGACGCTACTTTTCTGATCGACGAGAGTCTTTCCGGCCTGAAGAGGATCCACGACATCGAGAAGCTGCAGGAGCGCGCCGAAGTGTGGGCGGCGCTTTCCGACGAGGAGCGAGATCAGAAGCAGGGCGCCATGGACGAGGCCAAAAGAAATGTTCGTTTTCTCAGAAATAACACCTATCTAAAAAGTGCTATCTAAAAAAAACTTTCGAAGTTTGCAGTAAGATTATTTTGAAGCTTATTTTAACAAGCTTGCTCTCAGAGGAAACTTTGGCGGTTGAAGGGAATATTTAAATTAGGATTGACTGCCCAAAACCTAATAATAAAGTTATTAACTGGAAATTGATGTTTCAAAACTTGATCTATTTTTACGCCTATTTCTAGCAAATATGATAATAGAAACTAATAATTCTAAGATCGGCGAAGAAAAAACTTGATATTTCTACTTGAAAAAGTTGAATTAGGTGCGTTCGTGGCTTTCCTACAGCATCGGAACCCTGAGCCTCTTGGAGTTTCTGACGACAGACGCTCCCCAGCCTTTTGAGACGATTTTGGGAGAAAGACTGGCCGCCATGCTCAATCACAACATCAAGCAGTTGTGCGGCAAGAAATGCATCGAATTGAAGGTTTGCTTTTTCTTTGACTTTTTCCTAGAAGATTATCTTCAGGTCAAAGATCCCGTCCCTAGATATCAATGGGATCCTAGAAAATTCACCGCAATGCTTCTGAGTATTTATCTAAATTTGGCATCGGACAAGTTCGCACAGTTCATTGCGTACGACGAGCGTTCCTACACTCCAGAAATGATGAAAGAAGTCTTGTCCTGCATTCGGAATCACAACCTCGTCGTACCAAGCCAATATGAGCGGTCCTCGATTTTGAATCAGCTCTTTTACTCATTTTTTATTTTTCAGCTTCTATTCTTTGTCCGAACTTGTTGAGAAAAAATACCAAAGCAAAGCACAGATGGAAATGGAATTGGACGACGCGCCGGAAGAGTTCAAAGGTTTTTTTGTTGTTGATCGAAGCCTCGTAGATTTTGTAACTACTCAGTCATAAATTTCATTCTTCAGTGAAAAATGACTTCCATTTTCACTTATGAATGAGCTACTAATTTTTTTGATCATAATATCGAGACCAAAATTATCAGATCGATCTATTTCAGAATTCCAGTGTTGTTTTATAGCATATTTTCCACGAAACAATCTGACCTGCCTGCGTTCCTTATTCCTTTATTAACATCGATGTCATAGAAACAGGAAACCTTTACAGCTAAGGACTAGAGAGTCGTAGAGTGAAAATAGATAACAGTTGGGCTAGACGGATCCAAACCGCGGCGAAAGATAATGATAGCTTGAGAACCGCCAGTTTTCAAAGACTGACTGAACTTGAAAAATAGTTTTGGTCAAAAAACGACTTTTGTGAGGGAAGTACTGTAGAGTGAGACTTGGTTTTCAGATCCGGTGATGGACACGATAATGGAGGACCCAGTCCTTCTGCCGTCGGGACACGTCATGGACCGCAAAATAATCGAGCGACATTTGCTTACGACGCCCAACAATCCGTTCAATCGCGCCCCATTGAACGTTTCTGACCTCGTGCCACGTTTATTTTCGCTTTTTCTTCTCAACCTCGACAATATGTTTCAGAGCCAGAATTGCTACAAAGAATCAAGGATTGGATCGCCGCAAAGAAAGCCGCCGCTTCTTCCAGTTGAAAGACTTCACTCCAATTTGTTTGTAAAAAAAAAGTTCCTTCTTCGCCTTTGTACAGTATTTTTGTTGATTTTGTATTTTGTTTTGTCTCTTTAACTCCATAAGGGTCTCTTGACATTTGCTGATCAACGAAATTCGTCGCAGTTTCTTTCTTTTAAGGGCTTCAAACGATATTTTTTTCTTGTCCGCATGTATCTTATCGCGCTCAGGGTAAGTCGAGAGAAACTCGTGCGGGATTTATCGTGTTTTACTTGTATTCCTCTGAGAGTTAACCACATTCAAAGATTTTTTTATTCCATAGTGGAGCAGCATTTTCTTCTCGTGTTTTGTGAACAACTTCGTGTGAATTTTTCTCTAAGTCCCTATTCATTAACTTATCCTGGTGAAATATATTATTTAATAAATATTTCAGCTCAATATGTTTTGTTTGGATTTGTTGAAAAGCGTTATAACAACGCTTCTATACTTTCAAATCTCAAAGCTCCTTGTCTTTTAAGTCGTTTTATTGAGAGATTTTGGTAAACTCGACATGGCTATTTTTTCGTGGGTTTCCTTTGATTTTTGTCGTTTTTGTGATGTCGCGTGACTAAAAACTAATTTATTCAAAGTTCTTTCCCATCGAAAATCCGATTAATTATATTAGCCCCGCAAGCTTTTACAATGCAAATGAAGTGATTAAACTTACTTCGAAAATTTTCTTGAAGGGTTCCATCTCCATTTGTCGCACGGATCCAAGAAATAATGGCCTTCCTCAATCGACAACTTCAGGTGGATAAGGAAGCGTTTCTTTCCAAAATGGATAATTTAAGGCGGTTTTCTCCAACGGAGTTAGGGCGCAGCAGTCGCGTCTGGCCAGCAACGACGTCACTTTCCAGACCAAGGCTCGTCCAGAAATCTCAATGCACCATTTTTCGCATCTTTTTAGCCTTACAAGTTGCATAAGCTTGATGATGGACCCAACACTTCAGTGACTTTAAACCGCGAGGATGCTCTCAAGTTCTACCGAGAAATGCAGGTTGGCCTAGTTTTAAAACGTTTGTGTTTTTTTTTCTCGGAGACTTTCAATCGATATGTAGCAGTAAGGTCGTTCAAACATGACCCCTGGTATTTCTAAAAATCTGTTCAAGTGCTCTTCGATGTACTAATTCGTCATGTAGAGAAAAAGGCTCGAAGTTGTGAAGACCAATTAAACCGAATGACTGTTTTCTTTCCGATCCTCAGGCGGTTCGCGAAAGTCGGAAATTGTGAACTATTTAGTTTCTGAGCGGTTTTGCAGAGTCCAAAGTGAAATAGCTGTTTTTGAAAGATTGATAACCCAGGGCTTAGTGTGAATTGGAAGAAAGTTAGTGAGATCTAGGTCATCCGACGAATGGAGTCTGCGGCTGGCAACCTGTACAAGGAAAAGAAGATCCGCGGGTTCTGCCATCTGTACTCAGGACAGGAGGCGTGCGCAGTAGGCATGAAGGCGGCGATGACCGATGGCGACGCCGTCATCACGGCCTACCGTTGCCATGGCTGGACCTACATGCTCGGCAGCACCGTCACCGAAGTTCTGTCCGAGCTGACTGGTTGGGGCTTCCTTCAGACTCCTACTCACTTCGACAACTTCAGGACGCATTTCTGGAAACGTGCATGGAAAGGGTGGCTCGATGCACATGTACACGAAGAGTTTCTACGGAGGCAACGGCATTGTCGGCGCTCAGCAGCCTCTTGGCGCAGGAATCGCCTTGGCCATGAAATACCGGTCGGTCACTCTCCTTTAGTTCAAAAGATTCAACCAGAAATAATGTAGAAAAAATTCACTCAAAATCAGAAAAACACAGGTTAAATGGATCACCAAAGCCCATTCGAATTTTTATGCTAACACTTTTAACGTTTTTTACTTTTATAACCGTTCTTTGTGAAACGTTCTCATTCGTGGGCTTGTAGTCATGGGAGGGCTTCTTTTTCAAAAAGATTGAGAAGTATTGAGAAGTATTTACGGAGAGGGGAAACGATTACAAATTTTCAAATTTTGTTGATCGTTTTTCAAAAAATGGTCTTCTAGAAACTTTTTATTGAAAGTATTCATTTTCATTTTTCAATCAGGGATGCTTTTAATGATTTTTCGTTTTAGAGAACAGAAAAATTTCTGTATAACTTTGTACGGCGACGGCGCTGCCAATCAGGGCCAGCTTTTCGAAGCGACCAACATGGCCAAGCTGTGGGACCTTCCTGTAGTGTTTGTGTGTGAAAACAACGGATTCGGCATGGGAACCACCGCCGAACGCTCGTCCGCCTCCACGGACTACTACACCAGGTATCTTCTTTTTGTCCTTGTTCTGGCTTTCAAATTTTTTATTGCTTATAAAATTTTCACAATAACAGTTTTTTTTTTACTTTTTTTTCTACTCTGCACTAGAAAAACTATAGACGTCAAAAACAAATGTTGGTATAATTTTCCTTGATGAACTTTGCACAAGAAGCAAACACATTAGGTCTTCGAAAAGAAAGGCTTTTTAAGAGGCGACTATGTTCCCGGAATCTGGGTCGATGGAATGGACGTTCTGGCGGTGCGCGAAGCGACGCGTTGGGCCAAGGAGTACTGTAACGCTGGCCGTGGGCCTCTCGTCTTCGAACTGGCCACCTACCGTTACCACGGACACTCCATGTCCGATCCTGGTACCAGCTACCGTACTCGCGACGAGATCCAGGAGGTCCGCAAGACGCGCGATCCCATCACCGGCTTCAAGGACCGCATCATCACCGCCAACCTTGCCACTGAAGAAGAACTCAAGAACATCGACAAGGTCTGCATCTTTCAAAATGATAGGCGAAAACCCTTTCTTGCTCTCTTAATCAGTTTCTCTGAAGTTTAACCTTTTCTGCTGAGTTAGAAGCAAAGTACCAAATTTTCTGATTTTTGCTCTAAAATTTTTCAGACTTCTAAATTCAAAAATGTTAATCTATTACTAGTGTGTGCTTCTTCAGGTTTCAGAAGTAATCTAACGGTTCATTTTATAGAAAAGAAGGCACATTAGTGACTTCGTCTTTTTAAAACCTATTAGTACAGCTTTGGACATTTTACGGCGTCGAAATCCAAGTTTTCGCATAGATTTATCTTGATTTTGGGTTTTTTGAGTTTTATCGTAATAGGGTATTTATTAAAAATATATTAATAAGACTAGTCGAATATTTTTAAAAAGCAAGTTGTCCTTGGTACCGTTCGGATTCGTTCAGGAAGTGCGCAAAGAGGTCGACGAGGCCTTGAAAACGGCCACTTCTGACGGGGTTTTGCCTCCGGAGGCTCTCTACACTGACATTTATCACAACACGGAAAAACAAGTGGTTCGTTGTTTTTTTGAGTTTTCTGAGATGTCATGACATTTTTTCAGATTCGCGGCGCAACTATCGATGAAACTGTCGTCCAGAAGTACAAAAACACGGCCGAACTCCTCAAGGAAAACAAATAGAACCAGAAAATCTTTGTGAAAAGTTTGATTTTTATATTCACTCATCATATATTCCAGTTTTTGTGAGAAAAATTTAGTCACTTTGCATTCGTGACGCCTGGGCTTGATTCTTTTAATTTTAGGTATCATTTTAGTTTTGTCATAGTTTTGATCGGTTTTTTTCTTCATCGAGTCGGTGGTTATCTTCGATAATTATTAAGTGAGCGACTCTGTTGCAATAATATTCTGATTGTCCCAGGAAGGCTTATAGTAGGTTCCCAAAATTGTTCACTTGTTTTGTTGACAATTTAATGAATCCGTTAATCCTTGTACATCGTGATAGGAAGATTTCAGAATCTTCAATGAATTAAGTCCCGTTAACGTCTTGAACCGACGCGAATTTGTGTTCTTTGATTCTCGATTGGCAGCGTGATCGGCTCGCGTTCGCTGTCGTTGTATAAATAAAACAGGTTCGTTGGGCAGGAGTCTTGGGCTTTTTCCTTCACGCAAATCGCTCAGTTGACTCGGCTATCCAAGTTTCGTTGGAGTGGAAAGTGCTCGAAAGTGATCTTCGGACGCACATTTCCACAAATCCTCCCTAAGTTCTGTGGGATCCTTCAGAAATCATCAGCTTTGATGATTTCTGAGAGCTTTTCTCGAATAACTGCATAATCGAAACGGTTTTGACAATAAATTAGAAGAAAGCCAACTTTCTTTGAAGTCTTTCGAAATATGAGGCGAAAACAATAAAATCTCAGTAGTTCCCACCGGAAATGCTTGACGTCGAGGATTATCACATATCTTTTTTCCCCGTTCCACACAAGATTTTCGTCTCTTTTCGTTTAGTGTCATCTTTGTTGAGTTTTCGGCTTTATATGCGTCTGGCGCTCGATTTTTTCACGCATTTTCACCTGTCCTAATCAGAATTTAAGTCTGAAAATGTGCAGGGCAAATTCATTTTTTAGTTCTAATTTTTCTTTCCATGAGATTTTTCCCAATTTCGAACTATGTGTACATTCTGATTCTTAACTGATTTCTTCTCCTTGTAAGGAAGGAAATATCATTTTTGTTTCTGATGATTTTTTTTTCTACTAATGGATAATAAGTGAAGCGTCGATATTTGAGATTTGATTGATACTTCGGAGTTTGGAGGAAGTCAAGACATTTTGAGATTCATGGAGTCGATTGGAAATGTATTAATGTATTCTCATAGAACACTGGCCCCAACACGTTTTTGCAAGTCCCAGAACCGCTGTTCGGGGTAAAAATACCTCGGTTTCCGGCCGATCAGAAACCTCCCAGTGTAATGTTGAAACCTCTAATTCGCTTTCAGATAGCTAGTTGATTGAGATGAAAAAAAACTCATTCATAGTTGATCTATTACAAATATATTGACTTTTATACTGTCTATTCTTACGCTTTAAAGAAAAGGAAATTTTAATTTCAAATTTTTCCTTTTCCCTCACGAAGGTGTGGTCACTTGAACGTTTCGAGAAGTTTTCAAAAACTGGGTGTGGCTGTCTTTCCATTTAATCACCCACCAAACCTTTTTTCGGTTGTTTTGTACGTGAACCTTTTAAAATTCCATTCGCCACGTACTTATGTTAACTTGTAAATCAAGTGATTTTCGAATCCTTCTTTGATTTTTTACTCCCAAAATAGGACACAAACCAGAATAGTTGTGCCGAATTTCAGCCACTCATTTCTATCTTTGGAAGACGTCGCAAATATTTTCTTTGTTCTTGGTCATCGAGTTTATTTTTAGTTCACTTGAAGTACAATCAAAAATGTCTGTGTATTCTGTATTCAATACTAACTTGATGGTCAACCAACCTACCAAGGACTGGTTGGGAAAAAAACTTCTTTAACTTTTTTTGAAACTTTTTTTTTCTGGATTTATCTTGTAGTAGAGTAAGCAAAAAAGGTGGAAGTGAGGTAAGGCTTAAAAAATGAGAGTGCAAAAAGATTTACAAGCAAGCAAGAAAAAAGGGGGAGCTTTATGCGCCTTTCTGGAGCTTTTCAAGAAATCTTAAAATATAGGAAAGATTTCTTCTTCATGTTTGGATTCTGACTTCGAACAGAGAGCGAGCGTTGAATCTCCACTTGGGAAAGCTTGTATCTGCATTATTCGATTTCCGTACAGCCGATCGGAGTACATCTTCGCCTAGGTTATCGATGGGAACAGCGAACGGCTTCCTGTCCTGTGTTTTTAAACATCAGCGGTCGTTTTGCGTCGCAACCCGTTCGATACCAATCTTCGCAGGGGATCGTTTTCGATGCTTCACCGCCCTACGTTGCATAATTGGCGTTTCTGGCGTTTCCTGCCTAGTTATCGAGGCTTTCGTCTTTAAAATTTCCATCTTCTGAGCTTCAATCTTTTCACTGCTTTTTTCAATTCTGCGAACTGGTATTCTGATTTCAAACAAAATTTCTGACACTTTTTTTTCGCTTGTGGCAAAATCAAAATTTAATCGGAATTTTACATTTGAAATCTGATTTCGTCGAAATTCATTCAACTCTGGTTGTCTCGCCGCTCAAACACCACTTTTTGTCGGCCACAATTTACACGTTTCAAAAAAAAAAAATTGCTTTTACCATGGGGAGAAATTTAGGAAAGAGGAAAATAGGACGAGAACGTGTTGTTCCGACTCTTTTTTGTGACTTTGAAAACAAAGGCTCTGAGTTGTTTTGATTGCGACTTGAATGGACATAAGATGAGAGGAATTGGAAGTTGCAAAGTTTTGATTTTGACTGAGGTCTGCGATTCGCAATACAATTTCAAGTTGTCCGTGAATAATGTAAGAAGTTTCAACCTTTTCCGTTTAAGATTTTAAAAAAGTTGTCAGAAGGACTCAACGCCTTCTGAGACTACCCCGGGCTCTGAAAAACGAGGTCGGGAGGACGCGAAAGTGGCCAGACACCTCCAGAAGCCTCAGAACGGACCAGACAACAGCCTGAGGGATCAATTGCGGAACGCGGCCCAATCGGCCACAAACAACAACAAAAACGGCCGATTCCGCACATCTTGTTTTCCCACGCCACTTTACCTCTTTTCCACTTGTCCCAACAACCTTCCCGAACTGCAAAGTAGGTCCGAACTGAAAAACTCTGTTCTTTTTGCAACTTGATATGCTCTCGAGTATTTCTTGGTCTAATTGGCCGCTCACTTCCTTTCGGCCAAACAAACTACTCCTGCATAATTCAATCGCTCGTAAACTATACTATGCTTACAAGCAACAAAACTTGGATCACAAAGTAAACGTAAATGTTCATTTTTTTTTTTTCATCTAATTTACTATCATAATTTTTTTTACTCTATCTACCGCTCGCTTGAGAAGAAAAAACTACAGAAAGGTGTAAGCTTTTTCTGATGAAACTTGTGAAGACCCTTCAAATAGTCAGACGGGAAACTATTTTATTATTTGATAATTCATCTGTACATTTTTCACATACATTACATCATAGACTTGTCGAAATTAATATAGAAACAGTTCGAGTTCCCTTACACACTTTCAAGTCTAGACATGAACTGAGAAACCTGAGGAATTCAAGAGAAAGAGATTTGAAGTGAAATAGTTCAAGGCAACTGCTTGATTTTTGCATTCTTGCAAAAAAAAAAAAACAATCGCTTTCTTGAACCATCGAAAAATGCAAAAAAAGCGGGAGCTGTTCAGCTGAAAACAAATCTCTAGTTTTGTGAGTTAATAAAAAATTCAAAACTACGTTCAACGCCTGCAGGTTTTGTTTTTGAAACGTCTGTGGAATCCCATTTTTGATCCGCGAAAAAAAAATAGGATGAAGCTCAAAACTCAAACATTTCAGCAACACTAACGCATTGCCGCGCAAAACATTTTGGTTTCAGCCCTCCGTCTGTTTTGGAAAAAAAGCCTTTGCAATCCGAAAAACGAGAAGCCTGTGAGTAGTAAGTGGAAAAACAATCAGAACACCATTTTTCGTTTCGACAGCTTATTGAGAGCTCTCGACAAAGTTTTCATCTGTTTAATGCCCTTAATAGATTTTTCGGAGAAGCATAGACATACATAAATATCAAGAAATTCTCGAAGCGAAACGCCGCGTTTTGTATTTTGGTCGACATGAAGCTTTTGCACATTCAAAAAAGTTTTGGGCTGTACCCATAAAGTATAACAGAAAGTTTGGAATTGTACACTTTCCGCGGGTCCTGAACTTTATTTAAAATCTCTCCTTTGATTTGAGAAAGAAGCTGTTTGTGGCAAAGAGGTTAGCACGATTTGTGTTGCCCATTATTCTCCAACCATTCATCAAACGCCGTCGTGACGTCGCCTGGCAATTCTGGACTTCTTCTTGTTCTCTTTGATGTCCCTTCTAAGATTTAAAAAAGTGTACTAAGATTTTTCTCCCATTTATGTTTTATTTGAAGGCTCGAAGGTTTTCGAAGCTTTCTCTTGATATAATGTCAGCCTTCAAGTTCCTTTTTTAGTCAAGCGACACCCTTGACGTAGGGATTTCGCAGGATAAAAAATCACGTGAGAACTGAAAGTTGATGAAAGACATTCTCAGTGATCAAATTGTTTCTGCCCTTTTGCACGAGTCGTTAAAATGCGTCGTTAATCTTGAGAAAGGAAGAAAATGCGCTCTTCCGCAAAAATATTGTCCGATTTCATTTGTTCTTGACCAATTACACTCTGACAGTAGGTACTGGCGACGTCATTGTTTACTCAAAACGTGAATTGAGTAGAAACCCGCCTATTTTCTTCTTTCTGTCTTCAGGTCATCGAGTTTTCAGAAAAACGACTCGCTGCGGTCTTTGCAACTGAAAGCTCTTGGAACATTTGTCCTGACCGACCTGCTGCCAAATATCTTTTTCTTTTAAATTCTGAGCGCTTCTGGAAATTCGTTCCTACTTGTCCCATCGGTGAATAATTCAATGGAACATCGCATGCAATATTTTATTTTTCTTTCAAATACTTTTCCGTTTTCTTCTCCTTTTTTGTTGATATTCTGTTGTCAGAATCAGACGTTTATTAAAAACATTATCAGGTTTTGGCGTAGTTTTAAGAGTTTCTTTTGTTATGATAAAGGGAATCTTCGCTGGAATTAATTTAAAACCGCTTCGAAATAGACTTCAGTTTCGAGTTTTCTAAACTCCTATTAAAAAAGATCTCGGAGCCAATAATTATATGGTTTCGTAAAAATCAAAAAGTCTCAACAATTGAAAGCTCTTGGAACATTTGTCCTGACCGACTTTGGTTTCGGCGTAGTTTTAAGAGTTTCTTATATACAGAAGAAGAGCCCCATTCGAAAGAATTTAACCTTTCTCGGTTACATAGCAACCATTTTGAGGAAGATTTCTTATGGAACAAAAAATGACTAAAAAATGAGAGAAAAGGTCGATTTTCTTTTATTTCAACAAAAACATTGGTCTTTGTTTGAAAGTATGAGCTATAATTATTGAACATATAATTCACGAGAAAAACTCAAGTTATGTCATGTTGATGGGAAAGTCAAAGTTTCTGGTTACCTACCAAAACTTTCTGATTTCGCTATGGGCATTCGAACCATCTGAGATTATTTTTCCTTTCAGCAAAAGGGGATTTTTTTATAGCAGTTCTATTACATTTTCTATAATTTTCAAATACTCGAAATTGAGTAAGGAATCTGAAAAGCCAGAAAAGGTCATCCGCGATCTTTTCGCTTCAAATATTTCCAGGTTTCTTTTCGATCTATCTGGCCGGCAGGCAGTGAGGCAGAAAAACGGAAGAAGAGCCCCATTCGAGAGAATTTAACCTTTCTCGGTTACATAGCAACCATTTTGAGGAAGATTTCTTTTGGAACAAAAAATGACTAAAAAATGAGAGAAAAGGTCGATTTTCTTTTATTTCAACAAAAACATTGGTCTTTGCGTGGGCAGAAAAAATTTTCTAATCTTCTTTTTCAAACCAGTTTTGCATATTATTTCAGTTAGCTGTAAGGTTTGGCTACCAGGTTTTACCCATTTGTGTAGGAATTGATCCAGATGAGGAATCTCTATTAAAATTGGACAATTTCTCTGATTATTCTCTGTTCTCTGAGATAACATTCAGTCAAAAGTCACCAAAAAGGCGATGATAAATTCCTATTTATATAATATTCTCTCCTTCCGTGATCTGAAGTTGATGTAGGCGGAGTTGATCTGAAGAAGCCACGCCTTTCAAAAGAAATGTTTCAGTTTTTTTGTCGTCTCGACACCTCCCGTTATTTCCACTCGTGGAAACTTAAACCAATTTCTTCGTATTCAAATAATAATAATACATTTTGAGTAATTTTAAAGTTTAAAGGATGAATTAGAAAACAGAGTTCTCAAAACAAAAATTGGGTTCAAACGGAAAACTTTGAGTGTCTGAGAAAAGGAAAGTTGCTGACCAGAAGAACTTCGTGCAAACTGTGAAAGATGCTCACTTATCAAAGCTATTATAGTCTTATCATTTTTCCTTCTTTCCATTTCATTCGCCGGTTTTATTCACTTCTTTCCCGATAAGTGGCGTTTTTTTCAAACTCAATCAGGTTTTGGATTTACTATTACAAAAAAAAACCAATAATATGATTTTTAAGCTTTCAGCTTGTCGAGAACTCTAAGGTGGAAAATTAGGCTCATCATTTAGTAGAGTAGTAATCTCAACGCCTTCAACTTCAAATCAATCCCTATAGGAAAGTTTTCCATTTTTCCATTTTCACACTTACTTATAATTCTATGAAAACAACTTATTTTTGTGAGAAGTCGTTGAAATCTTCTTTTCAGTCTTGTTCCTTTTCGTCGAAACCTAGGCAGAGCCAAAGATCAGTCCAGTTCATACTCCTCAGCATGGAGTTCGAGAAAAAAAGGCTTCAAGCCTTTGAGAAAGAGCCTCTTGAAACACGCGTTCCTTCACGCAATATCTGTTTTCGAGTTCTCTCCATCCTAACAAAAAATGAGAACGTCTTCGTGAATAACAAGTTAGTAGCCGTGAGATAAAATCCAAGGCATTTTGAGTTGTTTTCTTCTTCGCTTGTTGTTCGCACCGTGAGAAACAGAGTTCATATTATTTTCTCCATCCTTTCCAGTGATCTACGCGTGAAAAGCTATGAAAATGGTGCCGAGCCCTCTGCGACGTCTCCGGCGCTCCATCTCCGACAGATTCCTCGGAAAACACCACAAGTTTGTCCCTTTTCTCATATTGAACGCTGTGTTGCGGCAAGAAGAAACGCAATTCTTCGAGTTTTTAGATACTTTGGAGCAAATGGAGTGTAGTTGGAATGTTCCTCATACTCTAGTCCAATTTTGATAACTTTCGCGAAATCCCGAAAAACAACGTCATGGCGCCATGAAGGCTTCCTGATAACCCACAGCCTCTAGGAATTTTTGTGATAAGGGCAATTTGTGTCGAAAATCGGAGCAGTGTCACCCGAACACGTGTTGATTACCCAGAGAGGAATCTAGTCTAGCATAGCTTCCGAGTGTCCGTCTAATGAGCTTTATTTGTCACAAGTTAGTTCCGCTAAGGGTCTCGTCTTTTTTTCCGAGTCGTAATTCTAAACTTCGAAGTTTTTATTTCGTCTGGAGGGAAGGCTGACTAAGGAAGAAGCTGAGAAAAGTTACGAAAAAATACCTTTTCGAAGATCTTTTTGTATTCAGAAGTGAACAGCCGTCGCCGAAAATCTCAGAAGAACGCCTGTCGGCGCAGCAATCCATTGAGGAGGATCCTTACAGGGTTAGTTCATTCTACTTTTCATTTGTTAAATGTAAGTTATGAACAGAGAGTTGAAAGTCGGCAAATTATGCGGGGTCAGCTTTCCAGAAACTGGATTTTCAAGCTTCAATACAGCTTTGAGCCTTGATATTGACCTCTCTGGAGGCATCATTTTGGAAACCGGAGCCTAGGCATGGTTTTAATAGCTGAGCCACGCTTGTCCTAGAATCGAAATCAACTTGAACATCTTTCAGGAGATACTGCGATGTCACGAAGACAACGTCTCCCACCTGATCTACCACGGCTCCTCCTTGCGCTCGATGACGTCATGCGAATGGACGGCTTCTGCAGGTGCGACCCCGACTCGCAAGACTAGGAAGAGTGGACGGAACTCGCTGGACACGCAGCACCTTGCCGAGATGAACAACAACAGTCTGGAGCTGCAGATCGCCTCGTTGACGTCTTCTGGCAAAACGGCGAAGGTCGTCGCCTTCGGCCACTAGTCCCAGCTCTTCCTGATTCTCGATGTTATCTAGTCTTTTCTGCTTCTGTCCAACTACCAGTTGGACCGCTTCTCCGACAATGCGACCAGCGCCTCGTATTCGGATAGATCTCACTTTTGTTGTTATCACTCATAAATGTAAATCTTATCGAAGTGTTAGTGATATTTCTGTGATCCACTTTTGTTCTCGATTCAACTATCACTTCTTCTTGTTCGACCGCAGCTTCGCAATTTTCGGTCTTTTTGTCATTTTACGGATTTTTCGACAACGAGTCAATCTATTATTGTCCACATTTGTTGGCTTTTCATGATTCAAAATCAATTTTTTAAATTATTGAATAAAGCATGAAATGAGGTTTCGAGTGAATTGAATTATTCAGAATAACGTCTCTTTTTCAATACTCTATCAAAAAATGGGTCAAACAAGGACTCTCAATGGAGACGTGCTGAATCCTCGGTATTAATTGAAGATTATTG
>CAJGYM010000139.1:0-156177 GCA_904845305.1 Caenorhabditis auriculariae
CAATGATTTATCCGAACCTACTTATCCGAACCACCCTATGCTTTTATGCGAACCACTTTTTTGAATGCATGCTTTATCCGAACCACTTTTGGTAAAAAGTTTATTACTTTTACTATTTAAGTACCGTTTCTTAGCTTTTTGCGATGACTAGTTGCCCCATAAGACTCAATGATGACCTGGAACTAGGGTACTGCGTAATTTCTTTTTCAATTTCTTTTACCGCAAGGTTTGATTTTTCAGCTCTCTATTTTCTGAAACATCAAAACTGATCTTTCAAACTCCATCTTGTGGCTCAGGACTCTGAAGGTGCTGAGAAAAATTGGGCTCAGGAGAACTGAAAGATATGGGCCTTGCAGTTAAAATCTGTTTCCCAACGAAAGATCAGCTGGACGTTTTTCCTTGAACATTTTCGATTGCCTGTTGGTTCATCGTAGGAGAGATCTGCGAGACGGCTCATTAGGAGGAGTTCTCTCGGTTCAGTTATTCTGATTAGAGATTTTCTTCTGAGATTTCTAGACAGCTTTTCATGTATGGTGACAGATATTATTTCTTAATATCCGCCGCCTGTGATCTTTCACTTCTTCCATGCATGTTGGTTCTTCGTGGGGGAGATCTGCGAGACAGCTCATTAGGACGAATCCCCTCGAATTTAGATATTCAAATAAGATATTTTCTTTGAAAATTCTAAGAAGGTGAAAGAAAGGCTTTTCAAAGCTAGATTAATATTAATCAGCCGTTCTAAAAATTGAATGATAAATAATAAAAATCAGAAATGAGTTCGAACTTTTTTAACATGTAAGGAAAAACGTCCAGAAGCGATCTTTGTTGGGAAACAAGGTTTAACCGGGGCATGTCCATATTCTTTTCAGCTCGAGTTCAATTTTTCTATACCTTCAGAGTCTTGAATAATAAGATGGAGTTTGGAAGATCAGTTTTTGGATGTTTTAGAAAATATGAGCGAAAAATCAAACTCATATAACAAGAAATTCGAAAAAAGAAATTGACAGAAAATTCTAGTTCCAGGTCATTGAGTCTTATGGGGCAACTAGTCATCGCAAAAAGCTAAGAAAACGGCATTTAAATAGTAAAAAAGTAATAAACTTTTTACAAAAAGTGGTTCGGATAAAGCATGCATTCAAAAAAAAAGTGGTTCGCATAAAGCATAGGGTGGTTCGGATAAAGTAGGTTCGGATAAATCATTGGTTCGGAATTTGGTTCGGATAAAGCACGGTTCGGAAAAGTATTGGCCGAAATCTCCCGTTCTGAAAACAGGTTTTTCACAAATTCTCAGAAAATGGTTCCTAGATTTGAGGGCATTTTGCCATAAACATGGCGGTCTTGTCAAACATACTTCTCGAAAAAATTCATAAATTCCAAGAAATTCTCCAGCTCCAAAAATAACGACTTCAGAAGATTAAAACTTTTTCGCGTTCCTTTTTTCAATTGAATTTTCCGCCATCGCGGTTTGGACATGTGGCGCCCTAGGCAGGGACTTATGCTGTGTTCAGAGTAATTTCCGCGAAATAAAAATACCCGTCAGAGAGAGAAAAAGATAACTGAGTTATGGAGAGTCAGAGAATTTCGTCTTTCGTAGAAAATACTTTGAACACGGCATCACGCCTACATATACGAATCGGGGTCAAGTAATAAAGGTAAAATATATGCCCGGTTTACCGTAAACCGGGCATATATTTCAAAATGGATCAGGATGGTATAATAATATGTTCATCGTAATACCTCCGGTGTATGCTTTAGCCCTATCGGAGCTCTACCGGCAGCCCTGAGTGGTATACCTCAATTGGGGTATACCACAGACTTAAGTCTATCGCATTTTTCTATTATTTCACAAGGTATAACCGTGGTACCATCGTTAGGCTTCAGACCCTTTGATAGACTGGCACTATCGCGATACCCCTGCCCGATTCGTGTTTGTAGGGCGCCACATGTCCGAACCGCTAGAAAAAACTTTAACCGTTAAAACGTTTAAAAACGTTTAGGGCAGCCATTTCTCAACCACAGGATTTTTCAAAGGAGGAAAAATGGTATCGAAAGGAAACGACTCAAAATAACAGTTAAAATGACTTATCGCTTTGAGAAATTTAAAAAAAACCCATGCACGGAATATTGAACTCCACGAAAGTGACTCACATTAACGAAATTATTGAAAGCCGTCATTGTTGAAACGACGATCGCAATGGAAATGATAGAATGATCAGCTGCTGCATTCATTAAGTGTTTTATTTCACGTAACACATTATTTTTCTCAACAAAACTTTCTAAATCAAGTAAATATTATTATATTATAATAAAAAAATAAAACAAAGTTATTGAAAAAAAAGAAAAAAACAAGAGATATGAAGGTTTTAGTGAGAGATCACAATTGAGAGTTCCGTAAGAAGTTGAGAAAGATCTCTGGGATACGTCGTAGTGAAAACTTAACCTGGAAAAAGTCCAGTGAGATCAAAATTCGCATATCCAGTGATTTTACTAGTACTCGTTAGGAGGAAACTGAAGTAACAGGTATTAAAATGAGTTATTGCACATACGAAATCTTTTCAAAACTCCTAAACTTTGAAAAAGTTTTCGAGAAAAGAATAAAATAAACAAGATTCTAGACAAAAAGTGCTAGTTAAACGATACTGATACGTGATAGAAGCCTTTCGCCATCATATAGTCATAACTCGTTGAGAGGAACGCTGAACGTCTTGGTCGCCGAGCTGTAGTTGTTGCCACGGGCTTTCCGTGCAGAGCAGGTCGTCAAAATGGAAAGCAGTCGTTTGCGCAAGAGCGCGCGGAAATGCTCCGAAGAGAGGCAAAAGAGCAGGAAGTTGAGAACCTACAAGGATTTGTGGCTCGTCTCCGAAGTGAAAACGAAAGAGCTACCTTGCCGGTTACTGCGAGGCAGTTGCAAATTGTCTGCAGCAGGATGTGATTGGCGTCCTGAAAACTTAGCCTATAGAAATACTGCTTCGAACCGTCTAATTATTGAGCTAAATTGCGTGATCTCCGTCTCTAGGTCTCTAATTTGCCTCTCCGCCAACCGGTAATTTGTAGTTTTGAGTGGGCTGGAAAGCCGGAAAGCGACCTCACAAATACAAAAAGCTTTGTATCTGACGTACACGGAGAGATTAGGGAAAAGATATTTTTTCTGCCTTGAACCGACCTGATTGAATGTTTCGTTCCCTTCTTTGATCAAGAAAACAACGGCTCCTGGAGCGTTGCAGACAATGAAGCTGGTCAAGATCACGGTCACCATCAAAGTCACCTGCAGAAGAAGATCAGTTCAAAACTATTTTCTAGAGGTTTCGTTTAAAAACAGTATTACGATTGATGTTAAACACATTTCGAAATAACTTTTACGATTGATTCATCCATATTAATGACTAGTCTACAAGTTACAACCTTTTGAAAAAAATAAATCCAAAAATGAAATGAAAAAAATAATAATTTGATCTACGTGTAAATTTGGTCAACAATAAATGAGATCTGAAATCTTTTCGTTTTCTGCAACATAGCGACTTTTCTTAAAAGACGTTGTTTCTATTCTTCGCGGTAGCATATCTTATACTGTTAATGGAGGCAAAAATGAAACCTATTATGCTGCAGTAAGCGAAAAGAATCCAGATTTCATCTATTATCCAAAAAAACCTTTCGTTCAATCTTGTTGCGCGCAGTGATGAGAGACTGTTGAACATGGCTGTCGTTAAGCATCCGAATGGGCATCGTATTCCGTTTGAGAGCCAAAATGAGCAGAATATTGAGAGCCGCAGACACAACCAGAGGTACCAAAACCACCAGCATCATGTGCAGAAGCTGCAACCGTCTCTCAGAACAGAAACCATGAAAATCAAACCATGAGATAACGCGTGAAGGGATACTGGAGGCGAGTCCGAGGAGTGAAGAAGTGAACGACAGTGAGTGCAAGACATCCGACGACGATCCCGAAAAGAGTTCCGAAAAATCGTGGAGAGGCTGACCTGAACCTTTTCTTCATCCTAACCATTGATTACTCTTCGAAAACCTTTTTCGAAGTGCGAAATGGACTTCGGAAGACCTGGACTCGCTCAATCGTAGCGTACATCATACACCTTAATCGAAGGAAACAGAAAACCTCTCACTTTATATGAAAAAGGTACCAAATTGAAATGGCACTGAACCAGTTGAGCAGACCGGCTATTGTTTGTGAGGCAATGTTTCGATACCAATGGGAATGCATGAGCACCCCCTGAAGAAAACTATTTTTTCAGCAAAAAAATCTTTTCTTTTTTGTTAAGAAAGTACAATGTGAAATATGCTACCGTGAAGAAGAGAACCGCTGGAAGATGCAGAAGAAGAAAAAAAAGAGGTCAGCAAAGGCCATGGCGGCGAAAATCTGTAAAACCTCGAATATGAAACTGAAAAGAAGGAATATATTAGCATATAGCATAGAAGTCCTTCTGTTCTACCGCCATGCAAAGACTTTCATGATGATTTTTCGAGGAATAACTTTTGTATGGGCACCTACTGATTTTAGAAATTCAATAAAACTTTTTTTGGAGAAAACATCAAGAAATTATCTTCCTGTAAAAAAGTTCCCGGAGAGTTTCGAAACTAATTTTAAAAGTTTAAATGAGCCTTTATAAGAATTAAGCATGCAATATAACCAGTGAAAAATGTGAATTGAACATAACTCAAAAAATTAAATGAAACCAAGGATTGAGCCTAGTAACTGAAACGCTGGTGTTAACGATGTTCAAATGCAGCTTGTAGATGGAAAAATCAGCGGCAGTGAACAAAGGAAAACAGAAAATAATCTAGCAAACGTATGCACCCTATTTACCAAATTGGTCCGGCTACGCATTGTCCTGCTGAGAAGCACGACAAGGTTGAGGATGTTGCCAGAGCATCCGAAGAGGATCTGAGCCAGGAGGACGTAGGTGTTGATGAAGTAGACGAGTCGACTCTTGAAAAGCGAGCTCTTCACTACCGTCACGACCGGCGTCGTCGCCTCAACCAACGAGATTTCCGTCAGAAGGTCGAGAACCGTCGTCGAATTCATCTGAAGCAAGGTGTTGAACTTGTAGGAAACGAACGAAAAAAAGGTGCGCTGGTCTGTTAGATTGAAAGTTAAAGGAATCAATAATCAACCCATTCAAAAAAAAAATTGGCTTGGTTCAAAAAAAGCCGTTGAAACTTGTGGATTCGTAGCAGAGTGACCGCGCATGATCCGCAAAGCAAACCGTTTTCAGACATTAGAACACGGGAGATCAAACAAAGAAAAGATTCTGGACCTTTTAAAATTGATTTGAAGAAGACAGTTCTATGAAGTCCCGATATACAAAGAATCGAAAATCATGTTTTCCGCTCAAGAAGGACTACTGTAATGAAACTCTCGCGGGAAACAAGTCATGTCAAAGCTCCTTTCACGGTCCTCTCCTCTTTGGATAAGACTCAAACCTCACACCAGCATCTTTCAAATCGAAGGATTTTTTTTTCTTTGATAATACACATTGGAATACTCAAAAAGACGGTTTTTTGAGAAGTTGTTCGAAAAATAAATTCCATCACAACTTATCCTATAATTACTTTTGTTTTTTGAAGGCCCTTAGTTATAGGCTAAAACTTCTAATTTCGAAATTATAATACGAAAAAGAGATTACGGTAAACCGAATGGTTCCTTGTCAAACAAGCCAAATCACTGTTTATGTAAGAGCAGAAAAAAAAGAAAAAAAAATTAGATGTTTAGCACAGGAAAATTTTTTTAGTATGTTTCGATGCTCAACCGAAGTTGATGTATCCGCGCAAATTTAACAGAAACAAACTCGTGAAGCTTGAGAAAAAACCCATTATAAATTTTCTCCAATATGAACCCTAGCTAATGAAGAAAAAGCAACCTTAGTTGTACGAAAAATAGAAAGACTAGGTATAGACACGTCATGAACTAATATTTCTAATATATCATGAGGACTACAAACTTCCAAAAACATGAAGAAAATGGCTAATCTGGCAAAACAGAACTGATCTTTGAGAAATTTCCGCCTTTTATAATATGAAAATAAAAGTCAAAGTTAGGAATAATTTTGCTTCAATCTGAAAAAGAAAAAAATTACAATGTTAGAAAAAAATCTAAAAACTAAATTGTCGGACTTGAGAGCTTGACAACTGGGAGAAAACCGAAAAATGAGATACTAGCTTAAAAATTGTTTTCAATAAAAATTTATGAAGTGGAAATGAAGAAAACGAGAAAATTAATACGAATTCCTAGAGCATTGTAAGAAGCTATTAAAAATTAAAAACAAAACGTTTCATGGTTCAAATGATGATCGCACTTAGGAACTTTACCGACTAACATGCACTCTATTCTAAGCTTGGGGCCAACTATTATTACTTCTCGGAGGCTGAAGCCTGGGAGAACTTTGGAGATTCATTATCAACGAGCTCCGAGCTCTCCGAACTGGAATTACAAAGCGAAGAGCAGAAAAGAAATCGGCGAGGGGCGGATGTTTCAGCCGAAAACCGGCGATTAGCCCGCCCTTTTCTGCTCGCTTGTGCCGTGAGCCGCGATTCTAGAGATTACGGCCTCATCGGCTCTTCTGAAAGCTTCTGAGCAGAATTCTCCTCCGTTAGTCGTGAATTCTAGAAAACTATGACTGATCTTGATGCACAACAAAAAATTCAAAAAAATTTTGTTATTTTTCGAAACATTGAACAAAGATTTTTTACTCTTTAGAAATTTTCGTTGAGATAAGTGGGAGCTGTAAAGGGATCATATGCATGAAAGAAGAACAATGAACAATTCAACATATTCAAGCCTCCGGTAGAGAAACAGAGTTCTTCAATAGCTTTAGGAGGCAATTTTGAAGAAATTTGCATGTTGTAACTGAATTCCAGAGCATAAAGATTATAGGGAATTGAAGATACGAAAATCAGCAAGGAAGTTTGAGAAAGAAGGTGAAAAAAATCTAGTGGGCGCCGCTTTGAGCATTTAAGAATCGTTCGAATTTGAGAAGTGCTCTCGTCAGCAATTTTCTCTTATATGCATTACTTTGAAAATACGAGAATGTTTTTGTCTAATGAAAACAAATTGAAGAGTTCTTACCTACTTTTGATTTCTTGAGGTTACGATTGAAATGAAATTTAAAAGTCTTTTAGTTCTATTAGGATATTCCATTGAAAATTTTCTTGAATGGTTTTGCTTTTTTTTTTAGATGTTTGAGAATTTTTGCTGCTCTGAAACTAAAAAGTAATCCTCTTCCTCTCTGAAACTCTTTTTGATATTAAAAGGGTAAATCTAATTGTTTGTATAGATAAATGACGCTGAGATAAAGGCGAAAAGATTTAAGCGAAAAAATCTTCTAGCTGTAATTCCCTGAAGTGGAAAATGTTTCACCTGTTATAGATGAAAACATTTACTTCCGCTTTTAAATTGAGAAAAGAGCGTAGAAACTCTACATTTTTTTTGGGAGAATTTTAAAAATGATAAAAAAATACCCTTCGTTATAGTCAATCTTTCGCGACTTGAAAGGCGAGATGGGCAGAATGCCAAGGGTGAAGCGTTGCGTACGCGACGCGGTTATCTGACGGGAAACTTCATTAAAAAGCAAGCAACGTTTTTTTGTGATATGTTTCTTCTTTTTCGTTTTTTTCTCAATAATTTTTCAATTTTTTTACACTTTTGAAAAAAAGTTCAGTTGAACGATCGGAAATAAAAAAAATAATAGAAGACTCGTTTTTTTCTACATTTTTCACGTAATTTCGAGTTAACCGCCAAAAGCCGCGCCGCGTACGCAACGCTTCACCTTTTCCAATCTACCCATCTTGCCTTTCAAGTGGGGAAAAATTGACTATACCAAGAAGAGTTTTTTTGCTAAGCAGTTTGTAAACAAGTTGTTTTCGATTCCTACTGGATACATGTACAGTGTTAGAAAACTTTTGATGGAGATCAAGCTAGTTATTACTTCGAAAACTCTTGAAAGTTAGGGTTCGTAGGTATCCCTCTGAGAGCCGCAGCCTAACCTGAATATTGTTTCACAGAATTTTCTGACTTTTACAATTTTAGTTGAACAACCTTTTTTAGCCTCCAAAATGACCTCAATATTTAAAAAGCTCAATTGAAAATAAAGAGATTATGAGATCCTGAGTGAAAATAAATCCTGAAAGCACAAGAGAGGCGCAAGCTTCAATGATAAATTGAGGTGGTCGTTTGTTGTTGCCGAAGCGAAATTTCTTTGGGCTCCGTGGAACATCATGTTTGTATGTCTCGAAAATTGAATTTCACACCCAATTATTGTTTATTTTTCAGTCTTGTTCTCTGGTTGCATATTTTCCCCAATTTTAATTGCGGGATTGACTCGGTGGAGTACGCATGACACCATCAGATTTTCACCTGTTTTGAAAACTCTGAAAAAAAAATACCAGCAAAAAGCGTAAAACATCTTTCATAGTAACTTATTAAGGTTTCATGGAAAATTTCGTTCGGAAAAAAATTTATTGCGTCGCTAGAAAGCTACCATTTTTAGAGCGAAATTAGAACGATTTCTATTTTTCAGTAACAAGAAAAGCAGTTTCCGGATGTCCGGTTTCGGAACGCACCATCACCGGAAAAAAAGATGATTATTTCGAAAGACCACTTATTTTTACTTGTTTTGCCTGTGTTATGCACTCAGCGGTGCCCACCGTTGTCCTTCACATGAACTAAAAATGAAAATTACAGCTACTCTAGATCGGTTTTTGTAAACTTGATTTTAAAACATTTTTTTTCCAAGTAGTAAGAAGTCCCTTTTACGAAATTATTATAGAATTGTGATGTGCATCTAAAAACTTTTTTTGATTGTAAGGAAAATTTAAGAAAAACGAAAACTTGGTAATTTTATCACCTTTTCATGAGGTCAGACGGAGGAAGTATAACTTGAAAGGTTTTTAACTTTCTTTCTGTTTAGGAGTAATATAGACATTCTGAGTCTTTTTCTGATTTTTCATAAAAGATCCTTTAAATTTCACCCTTAAAAATATTATGGTGTCGAGAAAAAAAGGACTCGGATTCAAAAAAATCATCAAAAAGTGAGTTAACTCGTAACACTAGGTTTATTGTTTCTAATAATTGTTTGATGATCTACCTGTCATAGTCTTTTTTCTTTTGAAGTTTAATTAAAATGCCAATAAAATATTCACGATTTACAGCGAACAGGGTTTAAGAAAAATTTCGAGAAAAATAAAACGTAAGAGAAATAAAAACGAAAGAAAAAAAATTTCAGGATTATCGTCATTTTTTCTTGAGAGAAGCTCATCTATTAACGTCGTATATAACGAAATTGAACGAAAAAAAAAATTGGAAATAGAAGAGGCGATCAAACAGCGGCGGCCACGCCAGCGGATTTGTGTCAATTAAAAGGGAATATGTGTAGGATCTGTACCAAACCGACTGTTTTTCTACTTATCAACGAACCGACTAACTCCTCAAAAATCCACAAAACAAGAATTTTCAAAACTTAAGCTCAACTAGTTTCACCCATTATTTTTTTTCACCCGGAAAATGAAAGGCCAGTTTTTATTTCCGCAAAGCGCTGGCGTCAAGTACTCCCATCGCAAGTCAAGCGAGAAGCTGAATAATATCTAACACTCGCTTCGTTAATTCTATTTTTCACTTTTACAAAACGGCCACTGAGCCTCGCCAAATAAAGATCACAAGTCACTACAAGAATTTTAAAGAGTTTACTTATCCCTTTCTCAAAAAAAAACTGATGCTTCTAATGATAGCATTGCAGAGTACGTGAAAATATGAGTGGATAGAAAATCTAGCTTTTTGGGCCGAGGATCTTTCCCGGCAGTCATCGCTAATTGCCGACTGAGCTGTCAGAATTAGCAACGCTACGGTAGTTTCCAACCCTGATTATACCTAAGCGAGTCTATAATCAAACTGGTCACGTCAAGCACTTTTCAGAGAAAATCTTCGCCCCAACTTTCTGATGAATTCAGCTCAAAACGATGAGCTCGAGACACTCTTATTATGTTTTTGAAATGAATGTTAATTTTTTGGCTGAATATTATGCAGTAGTGGTATCTCAACATTTTCTATCAAAACGCTTCGAACTTTCGGTCAGATTGCTTTCCAATTCAAGTTTTTTTTTTCTATTTACGATTTTAAAAATTAGGAATGAGTAGAAAAAAAAAACATAAATTAAGTTCCATATGATAAGCATTAGTATAAAATTATTTTCAAAACTAGTTTAACTATTCGTTTTTTCTGAACGTCCCATATATCACTTTGTTTTTTTCGGGAAAATCTTAATTTTTTCGAAACCGTCGAATACAATATCCGAGTCTATTATTGATTTTTCCTCTTCTCCACAATACTTTTCATCAACCTACCCTGAAATACAATGAGGTTTGGAATACTGAACAAAAATTATCACGACTGTTCAAAAACGGCGCTCAAAAGGCTTTCTTAATCGCGCCATCCTCGAAGCTTCTTCATTTTTGACGCCACAGCGCCTGAGGCGGCAAAAAGAGAATCAAGCTCATTCCACTTTTAGAGTCCACGCTCTTCCGCTTATGGCCTTGCAAAAGAAAAAATAACGGAGTGCGAGTAAAAATGAAAACTTAATTGAAAACTTTCAGCCCAAGAGCCAATATTTTAATATAGATATTTTGAGATTTCATTTCGGTCTAAGGATGTAAATTAAAAAGCTTTACTGAACAAAACAGGAAAAAAAATTTCCTCACTTTGCTGCATTCGACCTCATTTTTTGTTTTTCATGAAAAAAATAAATCATGAAACAGAAGGTTGAAGGCTCTTTTTTCCATTCAAAAGCCTAGCGTCTAAATAATAAAATATTTCAACTTGAAAGAACTTGAGAAAGTCAAGAAATCTTTTTTTTCGCAAACTGACCGCCCAAATACAGCTTCCAGAGGCGGAAAAAACACGATGACTGATGTATGACTTCTTGGAAAAAAGGCGTGAAGAATTGGGCTCGAGAATTCGGTTAGAGGCGCCGAACAAACACGTCCCATCAAACAATTAAATACACTGATGTCGTCGACTGGAGTCTCGGAAACTCCTGTATTACTTCGAACTGAAACTCTTTCTGCATTTTCCAATTCAATGGCAGGTTTTCAATAGCGTCTATCCGCTTCAATGCTTACGCCAAAAATTTCAGGAAACACATGTCTATTTTTTTTTCCTAGGGGTCCCTGAATGTGTCATTTCGGAAAAATTATCTTAAAGAATTCCTAGTTGCTGCTGAGAATTTCGCAATCATTTTTTTCCACAAAATTTTTCAAAGATCTTTATTTTTATAAAAAAGTGAGCAACTCGATCGAAAAACAGACATTATACTCGAAAAAAAGTAAAACATTATCCCTTCCTGGTTGCTGCTATCAAATCTGCATTAAGAAGCTTTTGTTGCTGAGTGAAGTTCAAAAAGTTGTCTTCAACTTTGTTAATACCTAATCCTCTGGCGATACATCCTCTGTAGCAGCTTCGGGGTGTAGGCAAAGATTGAGGCCCCCAGGGCATCAAGTATCTCTAATCCCGAGTTTGCTCATCGTTTTCGTTTCCCAGTTGCTCCCGTGAGATCAAGATGCCTCTGAAAAAAATAGCTGTGCAAAGAAATCTTCGGAACGCAGAGCAATCAGTTAAAAAAAATACTTAAATCACACCTGATCAAAGCGTACGGCCGACCAGGCTTAAGCGAGGGCAGGGCCGTCAGCCTATCAGCCTCCGGTCATTTTCGGCCTTATCGGAGCTCAATTTTTTTTTTTCTTAAGTCGAAAATCAAGCTTTTTTATGACAAAAGTAAAGTTTTCGCTTATTTTTTTTCACTTATAGTTCCACGAAAAAAATGATTTACAAACTAAAAAGAACTTTTCGGTGTAAACTTTCTCAATGAAAGTACTTAAACTCAGAAGATCAAAAATTAGATACATGACGGAAAGAAAACAGAAAGAGGATTCTGACGATGATAAAGGAATAAGCGATCACGGGATCAGCCGCTCTTCGATGGCTACACGGCTTTTCTCTTTTGCAATTCCTTTCCTAAAAAATGAACCTCAATCAACTTAATGGGTCAGCAGGGCAACAAACTCTAAATATTTGATACAATTAATTATAATTAAAAAAAGTTTTTTTGATAGCGCGTTAGCGATCTTTGAGGAATACTGTAGACGGAAATCTTCATTCTGCACTATTGCGTATACTTTTTGAGCGCCAATAAAATGTTTTCAAACCATTCTTTCTTGCTGGCACAATTGAACTAGGTTAAAATAAGTTTTTTCTATGGTGAAATAGAAAAATCTAAATAAAATTTCTGAACACTCATCATATTCTGTAGTTCCCGACTTAGACGCTGGCTCGAGACACTTAAATAGGGTTGGGGCGTATGTGTCTTTAAGTTCGTTGAAAATTCTCTCCTTTTACCAGAGAACAATTTTTCAGCAAAATTTCAGCGAATGTTCAACCGGGAGGTAAAAAACGTTCCCTAGTTAGGCTTATAGCCAATGAAGTTGCTCTCTTTAATTTTCTTTACTTCAAGACAATATGAATTGCATTTCTAAACTGTCCTTGTGGGTCTCGCTCTCTTGTGAATCGATTTTCATGAAATTTTGATTTTTTTTTTAGGTATGTCTTCCTCGTCAACTTCAAGCACTTTGCGAGGGGCATCATTCTTTGTGAAGGATTTTCCTGCGTCTTATGATGAGGTTTTTTTCGACTCGCAGGTCTTTTTTGTGAATATCAATCGCAGTTTGATTTGTTCAACGTGTTCGTGAAGTTCGGTCCTGTGGACATCGTTCGCTTGGGGAAAAATCGTTCTCCAGCTGAAGATGTCTTTGGGTAATTCATTCTCTTAGTGAAATTCTAACTAAAACGTACACAGATTCATTTCGATGCTGAGTTTGGACGCTGCTGACAATATCCGTACGAGTTTGAGCGGAGGTCGTCTCTACATTAACGAAAAGATTTCAATCGATGTTTCTAATGGCGAAATTTTAAAAAATTTTCAAGTAAATATTCAGGTGAGTGAAATGAGGGAAAAACGTTCCTTCGAGACAAAAAAGCCGCGCAAATCGGACGAGGCTCTGCCAACGGAGCGAAAGTCTTTTTCTGAAAAGTCTCGGGCTCAAAAAAATCGTCGGAGCAGAAGCCGCGGACCTTCGCCTCTCAGGCCTATCATCACCAACATTTTTCCTGTGAATAATTCCTGTTCGGTGATCTATCTACTTATTTTTTCTCATCCCATAACTTTCTTAGGTCAAAGTAGTTGAGCATCTACCTCGAGAGCTGAAAGATCAGTTAGTTTTTACCGTTCTCCCGATTAACGATGCAAAGGAATCCATTTTCACGGAGCTTCTGAAGGAGATGAAAATTTTCTATGAAACTCAAAAACCAATCAAAGATACCGGAGATATTATAGCGGTTAGTCGATATTAGGCCAAAATTTAACTCTTTTTTTTTCTTGCAACAGGTTGGTAGTGATTGCATACTCTTCATCGGTGGAGAGGCACATAGAACGCGCAGAATTTCTGAGAAGACTTTGTATTGTCTAGACAGTGGAGAAGTCAGAGATTACGATCCTCAAAATACATTTACAATGCAGAAAAAGTTCACCCTTCTGCCCTGCAAGGTTTATCGTATATCATTTCATATCAAAATCTTTTTCAGGTCGCATCCTGCGCTTTAGAAGGTGCTGTCTGGGACAAATCCGTCATCCCTGCCCTCAGTAAATTCCGAGAAGTATGTGTCATTCTACAGTGTTTTGAAACTTTTGTCAATCCACCTCTATAAGAAAAAAAATGTATATGAAAATAAAAATAACAAAACGGCGGTTGCGCCGTTTCAACAACGATATTTTTTGTTGTTTCTTTTTCAGTGGTCTAAAAATAGTTGGATAGTAAATAAACAGTAGAAATTGATATTTGACTTGAATATTTGAAGGCGAGCTATCAAAGGTATCTTAAGAGATAAAAAATTTCGTCGTCAGCCGTTTTTGAGACTGCTCACACTCTTTCGCTTCCCAAAAAAGGGGGAAAAGAGGACCACCACCAGTAAATCCCCTACGTTTAAAGTTGCTCCAAATGATTCAAAAACTTTACTGAACTAGCTTGTAAAATCAGATAATCCACAAATGGGGCGAGTTCCAAGGTCACTTGGAAGCTGAGACCTTCGCGTACACCTCAGGCATCAACCTTGTGAAACTTCATAGTGTTGGAGGTTTCATAAATAAACAGTGAGACACCAAAAGTTATTTATAATCCTTCCAGAAAGTCTTGTTGATAATCTAGCGAAGAGAGGATACTGTAAAGTCATACCCCTCGGTCGAGAACTTCACACTTATGATCGTTGTGCGTTGTTGGCGATTCGAAATATCTGTCAGGTTAAAAGGGCAAACGAGGTACTTCCGAAGGGTTGCGTAACAAAAATATATGACATTTTCAGAACGTCGGGGAAGCTTCAGATTTGAGAAAGTCTCTTGATCAAATGAAGATATCTATTTAAAAACTCCGTTTATTCAACTTCACTTTACTATGATTTCGTTCTAAATTTCACTCAAGTGGATTTTATTTTGATGATATTCTTCTACCCATATTTTTTTAAAGATGTTTTTCGATTTTTCTCGTTGTTTCTTCATTTTTTTCCGTCTTCCTCAAACGGATTGATTCTTTAAAATATCGAAGCGTTTCCTTTAATAAACTTTTTTTCGTGATGAAGGGGTTGTCAACAAAAAAAAAACGATGAAACGTTGTAAAATCAAAATCTATTCATTTTCCGTTGAAAATCAAAAAAGTCAAGAAAGTTCTGTTATATATCGAGTTTTCTTCACGATAAATTACTAAAGCAATGTGTTGGAAAAATGCTCAAAAGAAATCAAGTTACCAACCAAAGTAACTGATTATATTGCAGGTGTTATAGCGGGATTCCTTGCTGCGACCTCGTAAAAGTCTCGCTGACACATCGTTTTCTCTCATAAATATGAAATTTTAAAAACGTTTTTCACTTTATTTCACTTCTATAATGAAATGAATAAAGTTGAAAAAAAAAAATTTTTGGAAGGAAATTTTCCAGAAAGAGAGATATAGCGCAAGACGTTTTCGAGGCCGCAGCGGGAGGCATATATCCTTAATAACCGGGTGGAATTCCGAGCATCAAAAATCCAAACTGCAGTTTGATCTTCTCTCTATCGCGGGACCCGTTTTGGGTTCCGATCTACTGTTCTCGGCGCGAAATCTCCTAGTCCAAGCCGTTGAGCTGTTTTTTCATGATTTGCTGTAGAAATTTTTATGCCGTGTTCAAAGTGATTCCGCGAAATTCAAAATAGCTATCAGAGAAAGAGAAAGATAACTAAATTTTGGAGGGTCAGAGACCATTTTGCATTTCGCGGAAATTACTCTGAACACGGCATTATTGCAAACATTAAATTTCTCTATTTCCTTATTTCTGTTGGAATTCGCGCTTTTGTTTGATACTTCTGTTCATTAATTGTTCATCAAAAACATTTTTGCGGTTATTCCGTGTAGCTTGTATGTTGTTAGAACTTAAAAAGACAAAAAAATATATTTGAAAAAAATTCATGTGCGAATTTTTCAGATTTGACAATCTGCATTTTTCTACGCACGTTTGATTTTTATTGTTGTGTGTTTTGATTTGAACTTTTCTTTTTAATCATGAATTTTTTGAAAAATTTGATTTGTCCTTATCAAATTATTGAAAACGCATGTAGAAAAGCAATGATTGAGAAAATTATTAGTCTATTGAAGACTCTTTTTTTGTAAGAGTTTTTAAAGGCGCATGGGCTAGATTCATAAAGTTATCAAGGCGAAAAGCCGTTTGCAAAGTTATTTTGGGTCGTGGAATACCAGCACCTTCAAAAATCTAATCAGAAATCTTGAACGCGTGTTTCGAAATATTCAAAACTAGTTTTTTTTTTTCAATCAATGTCGTGAATCACTCCAGGTAGTTGCGAACATGATGCAGTCGTGCAGCCCACCGACGTTCGCTTCCTGCGACTCCGTAGTGAGTGGAGGTTCCTCACCGGACCGTACACTGTCGATGCTCTCTGGGAGCGCCTCTTTGTCTCCGAGCCCCAACAGAAGATTGGAAGATCTTTCTGCCGCTGAGAATCTCTGTAACGTACAAATGGGATCCGCAGAAGAATTCCGACACCTTGTTGAAGATTCGAAACGATGGCCCGGAGTTTCTAACTGGCGTAACCCCACACATCAAGTAAAAATTTCCACTACTAGCGTTTTTTTTTGTTGTTGGAAAAAAGTGATTTTACACTCTAAAGTTATAATTTTTTGTGCTTCATTTAGTAATAAACCATCAAGATATCTGTTTCAGGGTTTTTCGCGGCCTTCAACACCGACATCACGACTCACTCCGCCGTCTTCTTCTGGTTACAAAAGCGCTTTCCCATTCACTCACAATCCGAATGTAATAACAAATCCATCTGTGATTACGGCGCGTTCGCGTCGTTTGTCATCTACAAACATCACAAGCTATAGTGGGAGCAATGGATTCAGCGGTTTCAAACCAATCAGCGAGGCTCAAAAACTGAAAACGCACTGTACGTTTTGTCTAACCGTTAAACAAATACTAAATTGTATTGAGTTGCATCCGTTGGAAATCATTGTCTGAGCAACTGCGAGAATGAAGTCACCCTCGAATACCTTGCTGACTTGGTCAAGGAAAAGAAGCACATTGCGCTGTTTCCCCACATGTTCAACCACGTCGACCGACTTCTCGATGACGGTGAGAACTCGAGTGGATAGTTGAACGAAAATCTTAAAAAAAGCACTTTGAAAATTATAATTCCCTGTTCAAAATGATCCCGCGAAATGGGAAATAGCCGTCAGAGAAAGAAAAAATTAATTTCGGAGAGTCAGATAATTTTGCATTTCGCGGAAATTACTTTGAACACATCATAAAATTGAAAGCTCCCGAATTTCCGGCTTTTTGAAATTTTAGTTTCTGAGATTCGCAGCAGTTTTTCTCTCTTTCTGACTTCTGAATATAATTTTTTTTTTACTGGTTAATAAGAAAACTGACTTAAAAAAGAAAAAAAAAACAAAAGTTGATGTCGCACAAAGGGTACAGGATTTATATTTTCCTAAATGTAAAAGCTCGAAATTTAAAGATCAGTTCAAAAATGAATTTTCGAATTGTACTTTTTTTCAGAAATTGCACGGGTGCGTGTTACGCTTTTTCAAACGGACTTTATCGCGGGAGACATTGAGCTCCCGGAGCCAATTGGAGAGACTGTCACCATCACCGAAAAGATTTATGTTCCCAAGAAGGAATATCCGGATGTGAGTATTGGTAAAGCATTCAAAGTGGCAGAGAATGGTTCCTAGTATAACTTCGTTGGACGAATCCTGGGACCTCGCGGTATGACTGCCAAACAACTCGAGCAGGAAACTGGTTGTAAGATAATGGTTCGAGGAAAGGGTTCGATGCGCGACAAGAAGAAGGTAAATTTCAAACCAGGACTTGTGGCTTTCAACTCTTTGCGACGGCTTTTCCAGTGACCCGGAGAATTAAATGTTCACAAATCATCAGTTTTGACCGTTTCGTTGACATTTATCAAGCAATGAGCAAAATCAAGAAACTAAAAGGTGGAAAAAAATTCTGAGAAAAAACTCTGTTTCGAAATTCTATAGTTTTCTCGAATGACTTTAAACATTTGTATCATTTGCTTTTGAATTAAGTTTATGACACAAAGGCATAATTGTGTTTCTGGAATTTCAGGAAATAGCAAAAACTGCCGATATTTCCAGGGACAATTCATTTTTTTTTTCCCTGTAGGATAATGTTTCAGCAAGAAGATAACAATAGAGGACGTCCCAACTGGGAGCACCTCGACGACGATCTTCACGTACTTCTTCAGTGCGAAGACACTGAAAATCGCGTGCACATAAAGCTCCGGGCTGCAATCGAGCAAGTCAAAAAGCTTTTGATTCCTGCGGTAAAACAACTTTTTTTTTCTGTTTTTTACTCAAACCTTTCCTTTCAGCCTGAGGGTACGGACGAACTCAAAAGAAAACAACTTATGGAGTTGGCCATAATCAACGGAACCTATCGTCCTCTCAAGTCTTCACAGAGTAGTTATAAGAGTTTGCGTCCGTATTCAATACTTCGTCTTTCATGTCCTACGAGAGTGATGACCGCAGTTCCATTGCTTTCTCCTATCCGCACGACCGCCCCAGCTGTTCTAATGTCTCCGTCACCGAGTCCTACCGCTCCACCCGTTAGTTATTTGAAAGAAAAGACGATAGACTTTTCTTCAATTTTTCAATAGACAGCATCGATTTTCTAGCAACTTTTTCTGACTACTCATGAGACCAAAATAAAGTGAGATCTGTCAAATAAGTAAAAATGAAAATGGATTGCGCTTTGAAACAATAAACGGGTAGTACAGGAGTAAATTTCTTCGATTAAAGGTGGTTCACCTCAAGGATCTGTTCAAGTTTGATTGACTCAAAATTTTCATGTTTTCAAATGGCACTGATCGATCAGAAGTCCGATTTGAAATACGTAAAATCTTCAAAACGCGAGTAGGAATACCAATTAACGTTCTCACAATGAAATAAACCGCGCGTTTAGAAACGGTTTTTGAAATTTTAACGCAGTTTGTATTTTTCTGAGTGTTAAAGATTCGGAGATATTTTTTTCTGAAATGAGTCCTGTCGTTTGCAGTCTCCAACTCTTCCAACATCAACGACCAACTTCATGAATGCTTCGGGATCTTTTGATTACTCGGCTTTTTTGAAGTATCGTACCTTATCTGCGATCAAAGTGTTCGAAATTTCTTCAGCTCGAGTCTGTTCGAAACTGCGTTGGCGTCGATGCAGTTGACTGGCGACTTGCACATCCCCAACTACCCGACCACGACTTCCTTCGTCAACTCGTTCCCGTCGTTGTTCGCCTCGCCGAACTCTCAGCACGAAAACTCGACAACGAGTGCTACTCCGAGTCGCAGCAACTCTGCCGGCTCTCAATCCTCATTCTGAATAATATTCGTGTCATATAGGTATGTTTTTCTTCATTTTCAGAAAAAGTTGAGTTAGTCTGAACCTTCAGACATTCCACTCATGTACCATACTTGTAAAACGAGATATGCTCGTCGATCCACATCATTTGCTTCATCAAATAATTTAGCAGAACTTCTTATCCATTTAATAAATGATAGCCATTTTGTATAAACTAGGACGGTTAATACGGATAAGACACTGGTAATTTCTCTAACTGGTTCCTCCTAAATTGTCTAATTGATTTTTTTCACGGCTCAATTTACTAAGGCTGTTAACCCAATACCGAACTAGCCATTCGTCAACCATTTAAAATATTTACCTAGTTCTATGATAGCTTCTGTCTACAATTTAATAAAATTGCTCATAATTTCTTATTCTGTATGAGGTGCTCATCTGTGTTCTACGTGTACCCATCATCTAATACGTGTAAATGATGTATGATCTCAATGTGATTACGTGTTTAAAGTACGTTCCGATAATTTTTGATAACTTGGTATGACAAAATGAGAAGTGAAGGATGTAATCGATCTTTTATAGCACTTTTGCTCTTTTTCTTGTTTGCCTTACTTAAAATCAGTGATTCGGACGAGTTCATACTTTTCGTTAATAAGAAATGTTTATAGTTGAAAAGTATTGACTTGTTCGTCTTGCATGTTCTCTTACTTGGCGTCAGAGTTTCACGCCAGTGCCTTGCTGTCGTTTTCACTCGTGTGCCATATCTGTTCTCTGTATTCTAATAACTTATAATAATTGCACCAAGGGCCAAATTTTTGTTGATTGTTGCTTTGATAACCAATTCTAACGCCGTGTTTGTTCCTTTTATATTATCTTCGCTTTGAAATGCACTATAATTGCTGATCCGTACCCGGTCATTTTCACGAAATAATTTCGGGCGTGGAGCTTCGTAAAACGCACAATTATTGTATGCATTCGATAAAGTGTTTTATCGAAATTCAACGTTTATATTGCTGGAAAACACAAAACTACTAGATTATTTGAACAGGGAATAGGAGAAGAGATGATTTAAATAAAAAATTATCCTTTTTTTCGTGAAACTTACCATCAATTTAAAATTTAGGACTTTTTAACTTCCGAAAGTAAAATTTGATTTGTAAATTTTGAGACGCTGATTGAAAACACGGACTTGGCTTTGACACAAATATCTAGTTTTACGTATTTATTGCCGGTGAAAAAAAAAACATGAAGAAGTAAACCCTTGAGACGCACTAATCTACTCGATTAAACTTGCGTTGAAGTTCGCGAAAACAGCAAAAAAAAATTTAATGGCCTTGAGTGAAAAGTAATATTATTTCAACTGTAACCAGTTAATCACAACACTACAATGGACTGAAGAAATAGTATTGATCACTTTGATTATCAAATAAATTAAAATTGAATCGAAAACTTGTAGCGCAATAAGTTTCACTCAAGTAGCAGGGAAAGATTAGAAATATGGAAATGTTGGCTTCTCAGCAAATACATGAGCGAAGCCATTTTACTATTAGGGAATGGATAGACTTACGCGTGAGCAGGAGAGAGGACAACTTTCGAGGAATAAAAAAATAAAAAAAAGGAAATGTTATTAATTCTCAAAGAAGAATTACTTCAGTTAAGTACAGTCTTTCCGTTTACAAAAAAATCATGAAAACTTGAAACAAAGAGAAAATAAGTAAAAGGGAAAAACTGATGCCTCTTTTGAATGGTTTTTATCGCAAATCTTCTTCGTCATCTTCCTTGCTGATAGCTCGCTTGGCTTTGACAAGCAACGATGTCGCCCATGGGTCCAAACTGAAATCCGGTATATTCAGTAGAATAGGACAATGAATAAATGTTTAAAAAAAAAGCGAGCAGACAACTAACCGACTGATTTTGTCGAAATTTTTGACTGTTTCCGTGAAAACTTCTTCGTTCTGTTCCTCAATAGCCGTTAGAACTTCCTTAATAGTTATGATTCATATTGAACTCATAAGCGAGAGAACCTTGATGAATTTTGCTTCGCGAGAATCAGAAAACGACGGCGACGCTTCTTCATACTTTTTCAGAGCTAGCTGAGCGTTCAGCTGCAAAAATTTCCAGTTTCAATCAAGAAAAATTTGAAGTGAAATATATAATGTAGGGAGAAGCCAAAAACGTTCTGCCGAACTTTTAATGAGGTTTTACTTACTCTATCAACGACCAAATGGCACAGTAACGCTTGGAAGAAGTGGTTTTTGGCCGCATACTTTAGAGTACTGTGGTCGGCCTCCCAGTAGGCGATTTCCTGAGTTTCGAAAATACGGGAAAAAAAATTAATAAGAAATTTCAAATTCTTTCGAAGAGAAGACGTTCAAAAAAGAAAAAAAAAACTAATTCCTTTATTTCGATTAGAAAAAGTTTACTCGGAAAAGTTTGAAAAGATTCAAGCTGAATTTTTTTGTAAGAAAAAAGCTGTTTTTCGGAGATCTTTCCAACAAGCTCTCAGTAATTTTGCACCTTGTCAGTAAAATCTTGAACAGCTATCTCTCCCTTTTTTTTCTGATATACATGAGAAACGAGATTTATTTTCTCTACGCTTCACATGTCTTCTTGCAGTTAACTAATATTCATTCTGCTTCGTACTCATAATAAAAAGAAAACCTCAAAAACGGCGATAGCCTGAGTGTAGTGCTCTAGCTCGGCAGCGTACTGAAAAAAACAAACGTTACGAGGGGAAACGTTTTTTTCAGTAGCAGGTAGTATGAGAATTGACTTTTTGAAAAAAAGTTTTTTTCATTTTTTTCAACTTGAAATGTCACGGATCCCAAGACCGATAATGGAAATGAAGACGAAAAAGTTAGTTTTTTATAGTTTTTTTTTGAAAAATGTTTAGTAGTTTTACACACGGAATCGCAGACCTTTTACAACGACTAAAATGGAATGTGAGATCGTTAATTATTTCAAAGCAGACAAAAACCTTTTGAAGACTATGCGAATTTCGTAAGCTGAGAATGTTAATGTTTAATGAAAGTATAATTCGAAAGTTTTCTCTCTAGAAACTCCTTTACACTGCGTAAATGATGCTCATGGTCTCAAGTAGAAAACCATAACAAGAGAAAAAATATAACCTGAGCCACTTTGAGAAGACATTTGGTAGCGCTGCTTTTCGCCTCCTCGCCTTTATAGTAGTCTGCGGCCTTCTGATAGTGCTCGATGCACTGCTCCTTGTCAGGACAGTCCGTCTCGAAACTGCAAAATGGAAGGATTCTTGAACTTCTTCGTGAAAAAAAAACAGCTCGGCGATGGTGATGTGATTCTTGGCTGCCATGTTGAACCGCCCCATGTCTGTGTAGATTTCCGACGTCTTCAACAGACAATCGATGGCTATCTGAAAGTTTCGAGCTGCCTTTGAAGCTTCCGATCTAGCTAACTTGTGGATTGATTTTACGATAGCAATTGGCGGCTTCGGCGTACTGACTGGCACAGTCGTGTTTCGAATCCCCCTGAAAAAATAATGAACCTACGGTTTCATTAGCAAAAGATATCTCAAGGAATCGACTTCAAAAAACAAAAAAATTCGAGATGCATTTTCCGGTCCTTTCCCTCCGTTTCTTGCTCATGGATTCCTTTTGTCCTCTCAACCTCTTCCCGTTTCGAAGAATTTTCTTTTTAAAGTATACCTTTCAGTTAAATTCCTACTTTTCACATGACCAGAAATGATAGTTGTGGAATGAAAAGGGAGAATGAAAGAAAATGAAATGAAAAACTTCCGGTTGGCGTCCCCTTTTTTTTTCTAAAGTGTTCAAATTTTGCTTCGGATAATCGACTGTCAAGCTCAGTTTTTTATAACCTTTTCTTTTAAGTTTCTACTATCTAGATTGTTCTGAATTCAACGATTAAAGAGTTAATACGAGTTTTCGAGGTCGAAAAGATAACTGGTTTCTAGTCTAATGCACAAAAACTCACTTGAGATCCGTGAAGTTCAGCCGCGCGGACGAAGGCATCGCCGGCTTCGCGCCACAGTTTACCCATTTTGAACAAATTGCCTGCCTGAAACCCTTTCAATATGATTTGAGACTGTAAATGCGATGAGAAAACTTGGATTAAATAATTTATTGAGCATCAGAAATAACCACGAAAAGAATGAATCGATGAAAAAAGTCAATCAAGGTTTCAATTAACAATGAATGAGAAGGTTGTGTTATCCTAGAAAAAAAACTGATACTTGAAAATCACTTCGAAATTGCTCTGTGGACTCTGAAACTCATAATGAAAGACAAGAGCAATCAGGGAAATGAAGTAAACGAATAAAATAACACCGAAATAAGATTTGTAAGCCGTTATATAAATACCCGTTGCATAAAACTCCGAAAATTGAAAAAAAAAACTTGGACACATGTGAATAAAAGAAGCAGTGAAACTGTTATTTTCGTTGAAAAAAAATTATATAGAAAAAAAAAATTTTCTCGGTAAACGTTTGGAATTTTTGAGTTTCGAGCAGGAAGAAGCGAATTATTTTTATTTAGAAGTAAAGCTAACCTCGTCAGAAGCCACAACTCAATAGAATGAAACGTCTAAAGATTGATAAATTTTTTTCTAATTAAAAAAACTTTGCTAAATATTTTTGAACGAAGAAATAAAAAAATGTAAAAAAAATTTTTTTCAAAAAGTTGAAGCTCAGTTATTGAAGATGATTCTCAAACAGCTTCTTCTCAATCAGTACGGTTTTTGAATCGACGCTTCGCCACGGCAATGGTGCGTCGCTGAGAAGGAAGACCCTGGGCGACTCTCCAACTAGAAGGCTCCGGCTGAGGTCGAGATGAGAGGCTGAGCCGCTGGCCGAGCTCATCGCTGAGGTCAGGTCTGCAGCGTTTTCCTTCGAACAGCTGGATCTTGTGGATGATACGCGAGTGTTCGTCTCGCGACCTGCGGTTCGTAAACTTGATGGGACAGTCGACATGGAGGCAACGGAAAAGCAGCGAGCCAGGAGGACTGCGATCGAGTCGCGTAGCGAACATTGGGTCGTGCGACTCCTCGAGATGGATGTCGAGAACGTGTCCGTTGAAAAAGCTCTTGCCGCAGACACTGCACTGGTGGGCGTGCACCAGAGCGTAGTGCTGCTCGGCGTCGAACTCGCTGCGGAGAGAGGCCAGACAGCCCTCGACGTCGCAGCAGAACGCCTCGTCTTCTTGCGCATAATCCGACTCCGACTCTTCATTTACGTAGTTTTCTTGTTCACTTGGCCCCACCTGCGAAACACTCCGATTGGAACATTTGAATCAATCCCCCAGCTAAAAAAAAAAGCTCGAAATTACGCGAATTATAGCTTTCCTGGGGAAAAATCACAAGTTTCTACGAATTGATAAAAAATTAAAAAATTACTTGAATGAAGAGATCAGCTGCGTCTGCCGACCCTCCACCGCTGAATAATCTTCCAAAAAAGCCTCCGCCGCTCTGAAATAAGTTTTTTGACAAAATTACTTCATTTTTTTGAAATTTCCATCTTTTATTATTGAGTTCGCACAAAGCTATCGTAATTGATTAAGTTCGTTAATTTATTTCAGTCACATTCATTGTAATGTAGCTTTTTATCTTAAAAACATCTCAATTTAATCCTTGAAGCTTATATGATGTTTCTTTCGTTTATATTCTTCGTTTCGAAAAAAAAAACTTCATGCGTTGGATGCTTTATATGAGAAAATTGAGAAAAATGTTTTTATTTTCTTTTTTCAACTTTCTCTTGCTAAGGAACCGATGCATAAATAACTTTTCTCGAAGCAAAAAAGGTCCGAGGCTACCTGCTACAAAGAAAAGTTTGAGTGCACTATTCTTTAAGCTCAAACTCAAATCAAAAAAATAAAATTTAAACCTCCTATTTTTGCTGCAAAAATAAATGGATTATTACAAAATGCTGATATAAAAAGATATTAAATTTTTTTGCAAAATTTTTGCAAAAAAATTTTAAAAAAACAGAGAGAAAAATACCCGGCATTTTTTTCTCGGCCTCTTCTAGCTTTTTCCGTGCTTTTGCTTCGTTGTCAGCCATCTGATTCTAAAAACGAAAAAAACTTTGAAAGCGGTAAAGATACAGAAAAAAAGTAGCGAAGGTCGCAAAAAAAATAGGAAAAAAAGAAATCAAAACGAAATTTTTCTCATTTCGTATCTTATTTGAAAAATGACCGTTGAGCTAAAGTTTAAACTATCTGTATCAATAATTTAATGAACGCAATAGAAATTACGAAACCAATGTGAATGTGAGAGTCGCGTGTCGTTTCACACAAAAATCAATGAAAAAACGCGGGCGTTAAAAATGTCGGCGCCAAAAATTTTCGACTTCTAGGATCCTATGAGAAAAATAATAACGGTCATGATCACGTGTATCATCAGTTAAACTAGAAAAATTTTCAAAGAATCATCTAGAAATTTGGAATATTTTTAAAAAAATTTCATATACATAAGTACTTTCCACTCAAATTTTTAACTGTGAACTTGAAAAATAGAAAAGCTGGCAACTGGACACAAATGATTGCTGAGAAAAAAAAGGAGCAGGGCGTCCGACTGAGCGAGCAGAAAAGCTAGTTGCCCATCGATTTTTCGCTGCCAGCCAGAGAAAAAGAATGAAAGTTCTGCGCACAATGATTTTTCCGCTTTTTCCCACCTTTATAGTAAGGTTTCTAGAAAAATTATTTCCAATCACGTGTCGTGCCTGAAGTTGACAACTCATATCAAAATAACTGAAACAATTCCCAACTTGTAAAGTTTTGATTTCTTCAAAACTAGTTGAGAAACTTATAAGAAAAGAAAACTTTTCTAATTTAAATTGATTTGAATAGACATGATAAACTTTTGTTCCAATTTTTGAATGAAAATTCTTCTCTTTGCGCATTTAATGAATAAAACAAATGAGAAAGCGCACTGCAGTCTAAATTACGAAAAAAAAAAACGTAATAATGTACATTAACCTTGAACTTATATTAGTGTGCGTAATACTCTACAAAATTTTTGCAAAAGGCAGTGCCTATGCCGGCATTCTGCAAAAAAAGCTTCATGCACTTGGCAAATCAGTGCTTTGCATTTTGCACAGAAGTACCTCGCATTTTGCACTTTTTTTTCGTCTGTACAAAAGTGAGACCAAAAAGAAATGCAAAATGCGAGGTTCTTCTGGGCAAAATGCAAAGCTCTGACCTGCACAATGCATGCAACTTTTTTTGCAGAATGCCAGCATAGGCACTGCACTTTGCACGATTTCAGTAGAGTAATGTACATTGATTTTGATCTATCACAAAACAAAACTTCGTAGAACTTACAAATGAAAGAAAAAAAAAACAATACAAGAGGCAAAGAAATAACAATTAAAATAAAAACAAACTAGGTTTAGCAAAACTCAATTTGGAGCGGAATTTGATGCCGCTCGGTGAGTCAAAAATCTGTCGTCGTTTAATGCGTCTCGTACGCAAACGGCACTCTTTCATTCGTGCGTTAATCTTTGCATGACATTTCAAAACCAAACATATAGGTGATTCACGGCTGGCTTGAGATATCAAAAAGGTTCTGACACGATAATAAAATAGCCGTGAGCAATATCGCTCTTTGATAAATTTTCCTTCGAATGTAATTTTTAATTATTAGTTCATCTACTAATGAACTTCAAAGGCAAAAAAATTTGTTTAAAATCTCTAATTTATGGAGGGAGCGTTGTGGAAGCAAGACTTTGACGAGATCGCAGCAACACAGGCGAATCGAGAAGGTACCATAATGTGTCCTCAAAGGTACCTCTCAAAATGGGTCGTGAAGACCCCATAATATGTTCATCGTGAGACCTCCGGCATACTTTTTAGCTATATCTGAGCCATCTCGGAGGTACTTCAGAGTCTCCCTCAAGCCCCTCTAATTTTGCTCAAAATCCTTAGAGGTTTACTCGAGGTACCATCGATAAACTTCAGAACTTCTGCGATAGACCTCCGAGGGTCTCGCGATACCCTTTCTCGATTCGCTTATGAAATACCCTTGGCTATATTCTACCGCCCGCTGCGGCATAGTCTATATTATATATTATCGGATATCCGGCTTATTTGAATACTATTATATTAGTGAAATCTTCACAATATATTTCATAGAAGTTTTAGTCCTGCCCTGAGTTCTTTTTAACAAGCTTTTAAAGACAAGACGTCATTCTTAGTAAGAATTTCTTACGATGACTTTAGTACATCCAATCAACTGAATTGTCTTTGGTCAAATGTTTGGATAAGACGTTTATATCCAAACGCATTATACATAACTAAATTAGTATTGTGGTTCCTGGTGCAAAACATGGGGTGAATTTTTTTTTGACAAATTCTCCTTTTCAAGCAACTGAGAGGAAAGTTTCTTGACGTTTTAGAAAAGGAGCTGTGCAAAGTTAAGAGAAATTGTCCTCGAAAAGGTACTCGAAAAAAGTTGAAGAGCGAAATTTTTCTTCTTTGCGGTCGGTCAGTCTGGTATTCCTGCAGCAAGGTCGACCTCATTCTCCCAAGTTCGCCTCAACAATGTCGCTAGTGCTTCTTTCTTTTTTGTACTTCCTTCCGGCCACATTTGCCGCTATCCAGTACGGCGGCGGCTCTTTCGGTAGTCTGGGCGCAGTTCCGTACAGTCCATTCGGAGGCAGTCCTCTCGACGGCCGACAGTACTACGGCGGGTACGGTAACTCCGTGCCGGTCGTCGTTCCTGTTTACTATTCGGCGATGCCACAAGGAGACTCCGGCTCTTGCTGCGGCGGAACAACCGGTGGCTATGGAGTTTGTTTTATTAGCACTTTGCTTTTCGATTCTTGATTATCGATTGTATGAAAATACCAATGAATTCGGGATGAATCAAAAAATAATTGAACTAAAACTAGGTACTACAGAACGGTTACAATTCTTCAAAAAAGCAGGCCCTCAAGGGATTTTTTGAAATTAAATATTGACAATAACTCCGTCAGTGTGCCAGCGGTCGCGCAAGCTACAGTAGGACGGCGCCAAAAATTGAAATGAATTTTAAAAAAATCCACGACGAACGAATCGTGATGGACATATATTGGATAAACACGATCTATTTCGATAGGCATACTCTAGAGCTCTCAAAACCAAACGTTTGAACGAACGTTCAACCAAACATTTTTCAAACTTTTATTGAAACCGACCTTTGAAAAACAAACATTTGTTTTCGTTTGAAAAAAGTTTGATCAGAAAACCGAACGGTCGTTTATCGGTTGGAAAAATCAGTGGACGAGATCTTACGAGACTACAAGATTTTGGATTTTTCCCGAGAAGCAGAAGCTGTTTCTGAATGAATAATAGCCTATAGCCTGTAGTCTGTTCAATTTCAGATGTCAAATCCTCGCTCAAGCTACGCCCCTAATAATGCGATAAACCAATCAGAGAGCGAGCCATCCACAGAGCGTTTTCGAATGACGTCATTGCACTTGACATTTAAAATCCGAACAGACTATAGTCTGAACGCTCTTCCGGAAGAGCGTTAAACTTTTTACGACGGGTTTCTGGGGTAACGTTAAAATCTAAATAAGAAGTTAGTTTATTCCAAAGAGGAATAGTTCTAGTAAAGAAGTCATTAGAAAACTGGCCAGTAGTCCGTAGTCGAAGTGGATTGAAGAAGAATTTATTACGGGCGAGAAAATGATCAGAGCCACAGATGATTTTATGCAAGGTGATAATGTCACAAATTTCGCGACGAATGAAAAAAAACCTAATAATATTTTTGTCGTCCAAGTTGTTTCAAGTTGAGAAAAAGAAGGTTGACAAAATATCACTTTTTGGGTTCATTTGATACTCCTTCGGTTCACAAAGATCATTCGGTTCGCAAAAATCACGGTTCAAAAGATAATTGGCCGTTTTTCGGTTGAAAAAAGTTTGGTCAAAATAACAAACGTTTGTTTTTCGGTCCGAAAACGTTTGATCATAACTTGAGCGATTTGAATGTGGCCGTTTTCGATCAATGTTTGAAAATGAAACTTTTTCGAAATGTTGAAAACAAAATTTTTCATGTTTTCAAAATTTCATTTTTTCAAACGTTTGGTTTTGAGAACACTCGTGGTATACTCGTGGATGCACTAAATTATACTCCGATTCGCTTGTGTCTGTGCATGATTGTAGCTTTCAGGTTCAGACATTCGGCCGCGAGGGCAATTTCCGACGATTTCTACGAGGCGCCACCGAAGGCTTCCTGATGGGCAGCGTCGGAATTCTGACAGGATAACTTGGAAAATATCCATAGATCTTATATTCTTCCAAACTTTTTATCTATTGGTATTTTAATTTCATTTTGAATAATATCCCGTTTGATGATCGGGTCAACTTCTTTTTCTTTTTGCCAAATCACGCGCTGTTTTTCCACACGTTCAAGTTGTTTATCAGTAAAAATTTAATTTTTTTTTCTCAAAAGCAGACTATCGACGATTGTAACCGCGGCAGAAGACGCACCTGGAAAAAATTTTATACTGAAAATGCGGGAAAAAAAAACAGTTTTTACTGTAAAAATTTAAATTCTCTCAGAAATGGCTAGGAAAAGAAAGGATAATTAAATGGTACTGGTTGGCATTTATAGAAATTTCCTTTCTTTTACTGAGAATCTCGAGGTGCAGAAGGTTAAGCACTTTAGTGAAAGGAATAGAACAGAATTGTACTTTCAGGAAAAGGTTTCTTAAAAGGTTGGCAGTACCTGCGATGGACGTACTCCGGTTGGACGGCGACTTGCCGCGGCATCGGAACCCACATGACGTCTCCTGAGCCGACGTCCACCGTTGCCATTCCCTGAATCTCATCCTTCACTCTCAAAAAACCTTTTTTTAGCTGGTTTCAAAATCATCACGAGTTTTTAAATTAATAGAGAATGATTAGCGATTTTTCAAAAAAATATTTTCGTTGGTTCGATGAGAAATTCCAAAGACCAAAAGATATTTTTGTGGCCAGCTGTTAACCCTTGAGGAAGAACGGAACATGGCGAGAGCCGAAGACGCCAAAGTCGCCAAAAGCAGAGCAGTGAAGAAACGCATAGCCTCTGCTTGGAACCCTGAAACATTCAAGCATGATGTTTTGGATACGACGCATCCGCAAACAAAAGATAGGGAAAACCAGATGAATGAGAAAGGCGGAGTCTAATCATACCTCTAATCGACTTTTTTTGTTTCTACAATTCAAAAGTCATATATCCTGTGGAGGTGAGTTTCTTTTTTTTGCGTCAAGTCAAAATAATTCGGAGGCGAATTCAGAACTTTGATTAGAAATAATTTTTCAAAAAAGGAGAACGACTTTAAAAATTGTTTTTCCTGAGATACATTATGCTTGATTACTTGAGAAAATCGTTTTCTTGAAAATAATTTCAAAAAAAAAGCAGGGCAATGAAATATGGAAATCCCATTTTGGAGCATGTTTTCCTTGACCTTTTTTGAAATCGGAGACCTCGTCGCCAAGTGATTTTTGAATTTTAATGTACACCAAACTTTCATTGGACCTCACATGGGAGGTCATTTTACTTTGCGGTTGGGAATTTCCTGAAAATTGGCCAGAACATACCTTGATGTACCAGAAGAATATTCTAGAAGTCTCAACCTGCACAACTCTTTAGTTTTCGAGAAATAAGGGCTCAAAGCCTCAAAATAGTCTATTGTAATGGTTTTTTAAGTGTTTTCTTCGACTTTAAGGCGTCCTTTCTCAAAAACTAGGAGCTTGTGCAGGTTGAAACTTCCAGGATCTTCTTGTTTTGGGACATCAAGAAGTTTTTTGACCAATTTTCAGGAAAATCTTAACCTCAAAGTAAAATGACCTTCCTTGTTGAAAGTAAGTAAGAAACATCTGTGTGTTTTTTTAACAGAGTGCGAAAACAAAATGTTGATTATTAAATTAACACGCCCGATGCATGTGTTCTAATCATCTGAGCAGCCAAAAAACGGAAAAAAAGGACAAAAATAATTGAAATGGAATGTTTTCAGCTGAGCCACATTCCTTGGGGCTAAAGGACGGCTTCAAGCTGGAATAATTTTTAAAAAAAGTGTGCAAAGTATAAACTATCTAAATCTCCACAAAGGCTTCTAAAGTAATTTTCCGTCCGAGGTTTCATGACAGGATACCATGACGAGAAAACACATTTTCACATCAAATTGTTTTTAAAGCTTGGAAAATTTGAGTTAAAAAATAATAAGAGAGGAGGTAATGAAAAGACACGTAGATGGTTCCTTGGTTCTTCGGGGCGAAGAAATGACAAGCTTAAGAGGCGGAGCTGGACGAAGAACGACGAAGCTTAGGAGTAATTCTTTTAGACCAAAATAGACCTTCTCATCTCTTTCCTTCTCCCATTTGCAACAGAGAAAAAAAAAGAAATGTTTATTGGACACGGTTAAAATTCGAGAAATGCATTATTCATCTTGTCTACTGAGCGGGAATTTCAATAAGTCATTTTCTGCCCAGAAACGTCGGATTGTACGCTCCGTAGCCGCCCATCAAACTGCAAAAAGTGATAAAGATAGAATCTTTCGGGAAAATAGACTTTCTGCATCGCCAGTAGTCCGAATAACCGTACGGATTGTACATATCGAACTGGCCCATACCTAGTCCATAGCCGCTGTATCCGCCTGAACTTACTTTCTCATCAAAGATTCAGCTGTTCTTTTTACTTTTCGAATTAAGTTAGTAGTTTCAGTCAATTTTTCGTGAGTTGAAAGACGAGGGAGGGGGAGAAGGGGCGAGACGCGTACGCGGTTCTTGGCACGAGTTCAATTCAACCGCCAGCGACTATTTGGAGAACTCCTTTATAGCTCTTTTCATTTCTTTTTTCATTCTTTATTGATCTTTTTCATTTGTTCAGTAGAATAGATAAGAAAAGAGCGGCCGAGCTTTTCGAATTAGTGGCTGTTGAATTGAACTCGTGCCAAGAGCCGCGTACTCACACGCTACGCGTACCGCCCACTTCTTCGCCTCCGTCACCTTCCAAGTCGGGATGGATTTATTATATCTGAAAACAGCATATTTTGCAATCCAAAAATTCACTATAATTCTCCAATAACTTTTTCCAACACACTTCTGAAAGTACAAAAGGAAGATGGAAGAGCAAACCGATGCCGCCCATGCCATAGCCGACTCCGTACGGATTGAGCATGCCCAACTGAGCTCTCAGGACTCCGAGAAACAGGAGAACAAGCAGAAAAGAGACTCGACTCATCTGGAACGTCGGAAACGGCAAAGTTGTTACAGGTTGCACGAAATCGGATTAAGGTGTTGTATTCAGATTATCGGTCGTCACGCCTCCACGTTGACTTTTCCAGAGAACAAAAGCGAGCGACCTCTTCAGACCGGCTCATCGTTTCGCTTTCAACTCGTTCTTTTTCTCTCTACTTCTATAAGTTTTTTTTTGTCACTTTTCGAGGATTGGAAAATTTATTGAAAAAAAAAGAGGATTGAACCCGTCGTATATATGGCAGAACAAACAAAGCCGCGAAGAGTAAAAAGAGAGATACTTTTTCAATTGACCAAGACTTAGAAGTTTTTCTTCAATAACCTAGAGATCTTTGAGAGAGCATCTTGGAGAACTATTTAACTATACAAGTTATCAAAAAACCACAGGAATTCTTTTTCGACTATAATTAAACAAAAATTATCAGATCAAACGAGAAAGTTCCGATTCCCGCGATGAATCGGCAGCTGACGGCCGCCTCGAACTTGACGTCATGTTACCTAAAAGAAAAAAATAACATTTCTGCACATTTACAACTGTATTGAGAAGAGATTCTTGGCTCAGAACTCTAAAGAAACACACAATGACCTAGATCTGAATTATATTGAAGCTTTGACATGCCGACAGAGATCAGAGAAGAAAAACGAACCATTTTGGTGGTACTGAGCATAAAGATCGGCTGTTTCAACGTACTCGGAGTACGTCGGCGGCGGAGTTTCGATGTCTTCCAAGTCGTCCGCTCTGCAATCCGCTTCCGTTTGAAATATTCAAACCATGTAAGAGAAGAAATGTAGAAACCTGTTTCTTTTTCAGTTTGGGTCCGAAAAAAGTGTGGAGGGTGCGCATGAATCATTGCATCAAGTTTAAAGCCCGTGTAAAGTCTTAACTCGAAGTGCCTGCCCTCATTCCGAGACTCCCACCTAGAACAAGGCCTCCGGGCTTCATCCGCAACATCCGCTACGTTCTGAGCTCTTCAAGGCGCAACTGAACTACGCGCAGAAGAACGAGAAGAAGAACCGTAAGAAACGCTTTCAACTTTATCAACTACACGTTTAGACTTCTAGCTGGCCAAAGGTCGTTGTAGCTTCAGAAGTCCTCGTTCACCGTCTAGTCAATCACATTCATGACTAAAACAACAAATAAATTATATCCTCATGAATTCACAACCGGAAAACTTCGTGGCAACAATTTATGCGCTCCCTGGTAATATGGAATCACAATTTGGCCTTTATTTTTGAAAAAAAAAAGCAGTAGTAGTACTATTTATGGCCTAAAATTTAATAGTTGTTTACCCCTTCAGCATCTTCCCAATTATGTTTCTGTAAATAGGACAATTATAAAAATTGGTTTTCTGAGTATCTTCTATTTTACCAAAGCGGATTTTCTATGAATAAAAACCCTAACTACAGTCGATGAATTGAAAAAGTTGAAAAATTGAAACTGTGACCTGTATACGCGGGATTCTGCTCTGCGGAAGACGTTCTTGTTGTACCAATCTCGCTGACGGTCGAAGGCGGCGTTTCTGTTCGAGAAGAAGCGGTAGATGTGCAGGGCCAGGTAGACGCCGATGACGTCAATGACGAATATCACGATTAACAAAATCAGAAGGTAGAGCCATTCTCCGGGAAACTGGGACAGATAGACTTCGAGCTAGTCTCCCACTAACCTTGTCCGAAGTCTGCACAATGTCTCTTTGAACTGAGTTTACTTTGGAAACCACCATGTTTACCTGAATTAAGTCACAAACGAAATCGGAAAAAGAAATACCGTGCGGTCAAAAGTCGTGAGAGCTGAGTCGAGATTATCCATCAGACCAGAAAGACCTTGGTTCATCTGCGAGAAGAAGTTGATTCATGGATATTTCTGAGGAGTACCGTGAAAAGAGTTGAATTTATATTGTAGATGCCTTCATAAATGTTTGCAATCTCAGCGTCCACTCCCATTTCTAAAAAGAATTGGCCACTTCTACACTCAGAGGACAACTAGACAAAAAGAGAAAGTAATGAATCGATGTGGTGCGCCGGAATGCGTGCGGCCACGATCCTTTATCAAAGGCCAACTGTTTGCTCAGAGTTTGAATCACTTCCATTTTTGGCCGTCTGCCAAACATCTACGACTGTTCGCGCCATCTGAGTGAAACCTCAACACAAAAACTTGATTTTTGATAATTTTCCTGCAAACGTTGATTGAAAAATGTGTGAAATCTTTCAAAAAACTTCGCCACGCCTTGAATGAGAGTTCAGAGAAGAACTAAATGGTAAATAAGTCGGAAATTTCTGATTATTAGGTCAAAGAGTTGAGAAGAAATTTCTGAAACGTAGTTTAGACTGTATTCCTGTACTTCTATTTTGAAACGACGCCGTGAAAAAGTGAAAAAAAAAGAATTTATTATAAGAATCGTGGGCGGATGAGTAAGAAAAAAATGAGATCATGAAAAAAATTTCCGTCAGGGGATTTCATCGAAAGCTGGACCGCTTTCAGTGTCATGCAGAAAAGATCCTGAAAAAATCAAGAGAGACAATTTTCAAGAGGAGTAGATCAAAGTCGGTACCTTTGACCATTTAATTGAGAGCTAGAAAGTAGGCAGCCGCTGGCAAATAGTGCTTATAACAATGAATCCTACGAAATCAAAACAGAACACCGGTTTATCGATCGATTGAGCTTTTGAAGAATAAATAAGTGAACTTGCACAACTCTAGAACGTATAAGGCATGAAAGGAACAATACTTTTCACCGCAAAAAGCTTCGCTAGTGGGGTCTAACCGAAGGAATGACTGCTTTGGTATGTGACGACTGAAAAAGTTGAAAGACAGAAGTAGACGAACGAGATACACAGGTGGAATTTTATTCGAAATGGGTTGGCATCGGGAGAAATATACACGTGGGACTCGAATTTGGCAGTTTTCAGAGCAACGGTGTTCCCAAAATAAACAATCCAAAGTAAACTCTTTGAACTTTTAGCGAAAGCTCATTATAACCAAATGAAACTGCTTTCTTAAGCGAGAATGATTTTTATACCCGACCGAAAAACGTCGAAATTCTTGGACCAAGACGGACAAGACAATTTCAGTGAAGTGGAGACTTCTGGAGACTCTCAGACGTCGAGAGTCCGAGGAAATGGCGTCATCGTGCCGGACTCGACGTTGTACTTGCCGGCGTCGTCGCCGCGTCGTTGGTAGGCCCGTGGACCATCCGAAGATGACGTCACATTAGCTCCGTTCGTATCTGAATCTAGAAATCATTGATTCGGCATTTCTGAAAAATATCTTTTGAAAGTGCGGAACATTAGTTAAAAAAAATAAAACATCTGTAAAACCACCACCTTGCCTTATATTTTGCACATTGAAAAAACATGTTTCCGATTTGCGTGTTCAAAATCTATGAATTTTCTTTTACAGCGAAAAAAAATTGTCAACTCCCGCGAGTGTTGTAGAGCTTATAGACAGTTTTGTTGAACGTAATCAGAATTTTGGAGGGATTGACAGACTTTTTTCTTCGTAAAGATAATTATCCGAGAAGAAAAGCAGCTTCAAAGAGACCGCAGAGCCACGCCCACTTCTCTTCAAAAAGCGCGGCATTCTTTGTCGCAAAAAACGTTTTTCCGTTTTTCATACGCTATAACAAAACAAAAAAAAGAGAAATATTGTACAACTATATCTAATCGACATTGCTTAATAAATATAGAGAGCTTTTTAAACTTCTATATATATATATATTTTTTTGTGATTTTTTTAGGACTGTTTGCGCCCCTGAAAAAAATCGAAGCTTACAAACATTCATAAAACTTCACAGTCGACAGCGACATGCCCATGTTTTTACTTGTTATAAAATTACTGGAAAAGCAATATTACAAAAACCTACAGCGCCACGACTTATTTGAATTCATCGGCAGAATTAATCAAGCGAACGATAGTAATGTCAATATGGAAACATGCACGTTTCATGAATAGAAGCTCCTTTAAAACTGAAGAGGGATCAAACAGAAGAGGATGCAGAAACCTCGTCGGAAGCCGAGACGTCGTGGCTCCTGCTCCATCGCGACGGAAACGTGGCGGAAGGAGCTGTGCCGGCCTCCGGTCAGAAGCGACGACGTGGTCGACGACGGCGGCTGCGTCGGCGGCTTCTCGACGACTACCAGCGGCTCCCTCGCCATCAGTCTCTGCGAACCTGTGCACGCCACACTAGTTCTTCTCACAACAGTTAGAAACTCGAGAAAAGTTCGAAAAAAATGAAAAAGGCTTCACGTGTCAGAGAATACAAAAGAGTTCAGCGAAACGTGATAACGAACAGCTTCTCACAACATGCCATTTCATTTGATTCAATTTTTGAGATTTGGATTTTCCCTGGACTTTCTATAAATGCTCAAAAATAGAGGGGTTTTCTTTTGCTGTTAAGAATCCTGTCAAAACCACTTTTTTTTTGCAAAAATAGCCGAAAAAAACTCTCAAACAACTAGAATCTATTCTTGAAAGTCTGACAAAGATTTTGAGAAAATGGACTCCATTCTAAAAATGGCCACTAGCTTTTGATAAGTTTCATTGTCTTCGAAACAGCACTCGAATACTGGAAAGTGAAAACTTCCAGACTTTTTATCACTTTTTGGCATTTTTTAAATTCCGAACTAAACTAAAACTTTCGGTGTGACACTTCAAAAAACTATTCCAAAAAATAAGTCAACCGATGACCGAATTAATTCTCCCACTTTTGAACTCGATTTGATTAAAACTCTGCTAGACAGTAGGTTTCTAAACTTTCTCATTGCTTCAAAAATCTTTTTTATGAGTTTTTTTTTGTTGTGTTGCAAGAAAATTCTAGACTTTTTCAGTAAGCGGGGAAAAAAAAACAAGGGATAGTGTGAAAGGCGACAGAATAGAGTATCTAAGAGCAAAGTTCTTGAAGAAGTATTGGAAAAACACATCGAAAAGCTTCAAAAAAAGCAGAAAAGAGGTAAACTAACTGTCGTCATCTTTTCTTTTCATTATGGAGTAGATTGCATGGGCTTTTGTGACCAGGTTCAACAAAAGGACGATCGAAAGCAGGAGGAACACGATAATCACAGTGATGAACAGCAGGTAGAACACCCAAGAGTTGGGCACCTCAATAATTCCTGTTTTCTTCCGGATTGTAGTTGTGGAACTACTCTTCGCCTAATTTATTTTCGAGAGGAAACTTGAGAAAAAGCCAAACTTGTTGAAAAGTGTCTCCAACTTGGTAAGTGACGGACCCCGCATCTTTCGCGATGTTCGCCACTGCCTGGAAAATGGAAAAAGTACAAATGTTCACGGTTCATTATTACAACACCATCTAAAAGGTCGATCAAAAAAAGTTTACACCGGTTTAGACCCATTAAAATTTCGAAAAATCCTACTTTTTTCGAAAAAAGAATATATTTTTATTGTCTGTTCAAGACGGCCGGTCGTGTTAGGGTAGTGAAAAGCAACAAAAAAAAAAAAGAATAAAACAAAACAGACTTGGTCGAAGTTGTCAAGGGTGAGATTTATCCGGCCTGTAATGCCAGATATCTGTCCGTTGATGTGCGAGACCAAGAGACTGAGCTGGGAGAGTGTCCCGCTCAGTTCCGATATCGTCTGGTCGACAGACATCTGAAACGTGTGTCTCGAATAGATTTCTCGCTGTAAATCACAATCGATCGAAGAAATTGCTGGAAAAAGGCTGCAGGATACCAAAAGCTGACCAAACAGTGAAGTTTTTTGAGTGAGAAAATACTGGAAAAAAGTAGAGAGAACTGGCGAGTTTATGATAAGTGAAGGGAACAGGGAGGGGAGACCAAAAAAGGAAAGATTCTGCTCCGCTTGTATGGTTGTAACGGCAAAATATAGCGGTGGAGCGACGGCGCGGCGCTCGTAAATTTCCATTGAAACGTTTTGGAGCGCAGATCGGGATTCCTGGAGTACGACAAACAGTTTTCTTATCAACCTCACAAAAGGGTTCAACTGGTAAGAGTTTTGTTAGAAAAAAAAGACAAAAATGTTTCGAAAGGTCTTCGAAAAACGACGAAACTTGTGTTTTATTTGAAGGCGGAGCTCCATAGGAGTTAAGGAAGAAGTAAGAAGCAAAAAAGATGTAGGATGTGTCATCCTTTTCCTCTCATAGTACATTGCTTTGTTCAGCGAAGGAGGGGTACTGTTTGCACAACTCGTGACGAATTTCTGAGTTATCACAGCTTCTATTGCATATCAAAAAAGTCTCCTGAACGAAATTCTCCTTTCATCTGCCTAAGAACACGAGTTTTTCAAAGCAACGATTTGAGTCAGTTCAAACTTTACTCCAATTCACAAAACGAATTAAGGAGCCTGATATTCCCTGTGTAAAAAAAAGCCTAGAATCCCGGAAAAATGTGGGCCTAATTCAAGAATTGAGACGTCCTGGTATTGCGTCCTTCCTATATGGGCTTTTTTGAAGGACCAGCAAAAAAGTTTCAAAATTGACAATCTAGTAGGGATTAAACGACTTGATGCAGAATCTCTTTCAAAACTGTGAAAAAGCTAATTTTCTCATCAATTTATTAGACAAATTTCCCATTTTCCAATTAGAATTAATTTTTAAGTTCCAAATGCTACCTCTAAATCAACGCTAATACCTCATTTAGGATTTGCCACGACTTGAAACAATCTGGCTTGTATACGCCCTCCTGTGAGAAGAAGTAACTGGCGGTTTGAAAGCTGTTGTTCGAATAATTGCAAAAAAGCACGGAGAATGTTAACAAATCGATAGGAACTTCAATCGGAACGCGTGGAATACCTGTAGCAAAGGCTACACGATAAGGCACGGCAGTGACGTGTCGCCTTAGTCATCTTCTGCTCCAGGAGAAGACAAACAGTTTGGTCGGTTCATTAGCAGGATCTTTCGGCTCGGCTTGTTGGACCTACCTCAGATCATTCGTTACATCGGATGGATCCGATTGAACAAACAACAACACGACACCCAATATCTTGCAAACAGCTACCGACAATGCTGATTGTCCTTTCCAACTCTTCAGATGAGCAAACAAAATTCTTTTCACACAGCTTGAACTTTTCAACAGATAAAGAAAAACGAATATTTAAATTTCCCATGGCAAAAATTATGAAAATTTTTTTCACTATTTGCCACAATTTTCAAATGTCTGATTTGTCTGTGTTCTCCTTTCCCTCCTGGGCAAGGTCATAGAAAACAAAAATAGCAAGTAAATACGAGAGCGTCGATTAGTGGCGAAAATTTTCTTTCGTAGTTATGTAAAAAAAAAAACACCTTAGATTCTAAGGCTTAGAATGGATTTTTCAAAATCACAAGCCCGATCGAAAAATGAGCTCGGCAGATAGAAAGACGAGGCTGCGATTTTTCAAAAATATATCCACTAACAAAAACTTGTGATAATAAGACTGCAGTACAATTAAGGTAATAAAATCTTTTTTTAAGGAAATTCGTAGCTTTTTTTGGAGTTTCTGAAATGTTAGCTGTGAGAATGACGGACATTTCTATCAATTAGAAGAGTTTTCGATCGTAAATTTTTTCAAACGTGTAGAATGTCTTGACGTTACCAAAACCAGTACATTCAGTTCAAAAAACCCTTCTTCGAAAGGGACTATTTCTGAGAGCCTCAAACTCCTACTCCTACTCATAAGAATAAACGGATAAGCATTCAAGGACCCAACCAGACTTATTTGATGGAAAAGTCCGTGAAGCTGGTTCAGCTTGAACCTGATCGATGGAGTTTGATATGAAAATGGGATAAGAGGTCGATGACGGCGAGAGGGACACTGTGTGTGCACCGGGAGCACGCGCAGGTCGTCGAGTTGCGCCTATTTGCATTTTCCGCGACTCCGCTTCAACCAGTCTCTCCAGCTCGTCTAGGTTTCCCGTCAAACAGGTGCCAGCTCCAGAAGCTCTTTCGAGGTTGAATTCAAAGTATTCCGAGAAAGTATTTCATCTGATTCGTTCACTTCGAGACGACAGCTCATGCTCTTCGACATATAAACTTTGCTTACTAGTTAGATTTGAACGTTTTCGATTTTTCGCAAAAAGTCAATGATGGAAAAGTTAGTGGTTCTGGATTCAGGTTCTGGATTCCCGAAAAATTTTTTTGTACTGCCGGTGAGATTTTTAAGTTAAAAATTGTCGAAAAAGAGGTTTCACTGTTTTTTTTTTCTAGAATTTTGTTTATATTTCTATTTCAAAACGAAGATCTGAAGTCTTCCTTCGTCGATATTTTTTCTTTGCTGGTTTCCACTTCGGCTTATCTCGGTCCGGTCATATAAAAGTTTGGTGTTGATTATTACGAACAAGAATCTGCACTCGATTCTTATCAGATTGTAAACAAGCTGACCACCTTCCAAACGTACGAAAAGATAATTATCACAGTCTGAAAGTACGGGAGGAAACATGACGAAAGAGGAGAATAGAAATAGATTCGGAAAGGCAGTTCGAACAGCGTTCTGAGGGATGAACTCGAACCTTTGAACGAAGAAAAAAGTGAGGTAAGACTTTGAGACTGTTTGACCTGTGGTCACATGAAAACAAATAACGAGTAGATAAAAAGTACACAGGTTGGAAGGAAGGAGGTGCTCCGCGGAGCCAGCCGTGTGCTCCACGGAGCTACCGCCCGTGTTTGTTCAACGGGACTGAGCTCCGTTCTTGCGTATCAAATAGTAGCCAAATAGCCTTGAGTACGACATTGGACCGCCACCATCAAAGCAGCACCAATTATTATTTTTTTTACATTTTGCCTACCGAGCCTGAAGGTCCAAAGCTTTGACTGAAGTCACATGGATGAATAGATGAATCAAAAATAAGTAAATGAACTGACCCACATTCGGAATACTCTCAAAAACATTTTCCATCAGACCGATGGATAGAAATTGTGATATGTGCTATGAATAAAGTGCAGCATGAAGTGAGTCCGATTACTTTTCGGGTGAGTCCTTTTCCATTCTGTTTCTACTTATTTAAATCCCAAAAAAACCTAATGCTTTGAGAAATTGAAGAACTCGTAAAAAAAAAAAAAGTAAACCCTGTTCACTTTAACATGGAAAGCCTTGCCGTCCGTGAACTCAAATCGAACAGACCGCACCCTGACGTTTTGAGCCATTCCACGTGAGATTTCTACGTTTATAGTTTATGTTGACAAATATAATCATAAATAAAAATTACTACAAACCTATAAACATTATTTTTTTCCAAAATAATTATCTAAATTTTTAATTGATAATAATTTATGCAGTCTCGTCCTTTACCTTACTACTAAAAATGGGCCGCTTCTCTAAAAGTTTTAGATAGTAAAAAAAAGATTTTTGATTAGAAAAACGCAAAGACACATAGTTACTGGAATCCGGCGCCTGAGACGCCAGAGGCAATAAAAAAAAAATCAAGACCATCCGAAAAGAGCAAAGACAACGATCTATCGGGCAAACAAGGGAACTCCTTTCTTCCGCGTGGGAGCTCGCGTCAAGTGTCGGGCTTATTTCGTGTTTTTGTTGGCGTGAGAACTCGCGGATTAAAAAGCCGTCGGCACGATCGGAGGACTTTCCAGGCGGAACTCAAGCAACAGTCTGCGCTCATTGTTTTCAAAATGACGCATGACTCCGGTTGTTTCTGAAGCGTCGATGGGTCATCGTCCTTTCGTTTCTTTTTGGCTGAAACCTCAGCTGTACTGATCGAGAAACATTTCAGATTGAATAAACGCTGTGCGCCTAGACCAACGTTCAACATTGAAGGCGGTTTTCGAAAATAACACTCGTTTTTATACTCACAGAAAAATTAGGATTTGAAGATCTGGGGCTTCTCAAACTCTTTCTGCACACTCAAAGCTCAACTCAAACACAACGATGAACACTTCCTTCAGAATTAAGTCCAAGTGATACTCCATTTTTTTCGAGCAAGCTCGATTGGAAAAATCTTTGCAGGACAAAAAAGTTTGTAGCGAAACGTGGCAAAGTTGTATCGTGGCAGCCTGACTCATTGAATATTCGGTGCCGCAATATCACGTTTTCAACAATTCTCTTTTGCACACTACCTCTGACGCTCCAATTGTACGATTTTCGGAAAGATTCTCAATCGAATGCGAGAAGAAGGTGCAGTTTACCACGCAAATCAGCCCACGAAATACTTGTCCACAACAAGTGGAGGTCCGAAAATTTCTCCTCGCTCCTAGTAAATTTCGTTCTCATGATTGATCTTCTGAGAGAATTCTGTCTACTTGACAAAGTGTGAACTTCATTTACATTCAAAAAAAAAAGAACTTATTGAGACAATAAAACGACGAGAAGAGATCCAAACAAAAAAAAAACAGAAACCGTGTGTAGGAAAGACTTGAAAGCGTGGACAGAAGATATTCAGATATTCTCGATGTCTGAGTCCGCGGATAAGCGTTTCTGGTAGCGGTACTCGGTGATTCTTTCTCCCAACTTTGCGCACAGGAACACAAGCTGAAACTTTCTGTCCGTTCGGAAAAGAAACTAAAAAGAAAAAAAAATGAAGGTTTGAATGAAGATACAATCGCGCAGTTTATCTTTTGAAAGCCGATTGACTATAAAAAATTTATTTCCAGTGCGCCACTGGCAATGCCGATAGAGTTTTTAAAAAGATCATTCCTTGGAAACTGACTAATTATTCTCTTCACAGCCTCGTAAAATTTAAAAAAAAAACCTTAGAAATAAAAAAAATGATCCCAAAAAAGTTGGAATGATCTCAATTTTCAAAACCAAGTAAATATCGGCTACGGAGAGTTTTAGTTCAAATTTCAGGAGACCACACTTTTTGACTTTATTTGGACTGTTCTACGTTTTGAGTGCATAGACTACTTTTTAAGAGATACGTGTTCTTATATGGTTTTCTTATTATTCTCATTATTATGATTATGATTATTATTACTCAAAAAACTTTATTAGATGGAAATATCTTCGTAAGAAGAAAAAACTGACGGTGATGACCACGAGGACGGCGCCGCAAATGGCGAGGACGATGAGCGGGACCAGAGGCCAGTCGTGAGTCTTCTGTCTGGCGATTTCCTGCAAGCGAGTTCTGATGAGCCCTCCGTAGACCGGCTCCCACCAGAATTCGTTCGACGTTCTGCACGGTGCCATTCTGGAACGCCGTGCTCATCACATTCCACGTCATTTCGCCTCGATCTTCAATTTTGTTCACCATCACCTTGCCCTGCAACTTTCCTGTAGATTATATCTGTTTGAAAACACCTCTAAAACTTTCAAAACCATCAGATATAATATTAGCTTTAATCAACGCTCTATTCTTTTTCTTGGGCAATTTGAAAGAATAGCTCACATCCTTTTGCAAAGCCTAGTATGCAATATAGCTGAAATATTTCTTGTCCACGACTTGAGAGAGAAAATCTGAACTGAAAAGTGAATCGTTAAAAAAAACTCACATTGCCACCGAGATCGTTGATTTGACCAGAAAGCCTTTGAATCTGAAAAAAAAACGTTGGTGAACTTTTGGAAAAATTGTAACGTGTATTGCGAGATTTAGTGAACAAATTTGAATAGAAGGTCGAGATATTCACAACTGAGAAGAGTCCGTTTTGGCTGAAACTGTGCTTCGAAATGTCGTTTTGGAGTGAAACAAGCCACAGCAGACTCAAAGATTTTCGTTGTTTCTACTGGAAGCTTGATCCACTTATTTTCTGCTAGGCTTAACTGTATTTCATTTTTTTTTTCATTTTTTCAATTTTAGACTTCTTTTTCCGTTATCAATGAAGTCCCTAGAAAAAAACATCTTAGATTATCGAAAAGCTGAAGCTTGGTAAATGAAAACTCAGTTACAAAAATGATGAAAAGTAGAAAGAAAAGATTGAACCTGGAAGATGACACGGTCGATGGAGGCGTTGGGATTTGGATTGATGGTGGTGGTGAGAAGGTCGACGTCGTCGTACTGCCACATCCGACCACGAGTGAGTCAGGAAGAGTTGCAGTCGGAAAATCGATAACGGGCCGGTGACGTCGTCGACCGTTTGGCAAACATCCAGCGCTCCAGGCGCTTCGTTTGTTTGTCTACCCACCAGGTGTCTCTCCGACGAGAGTATTTATCAGATTATGCAGGAAAGAAACCATAAAAAAGTTTGAGTCTTACCATAGGAAAATGAGAGTCTGTCGTGATCAGTCAGAATCAAGTCTCGAATTTCTTGCAACAACGAAAGAACAAAAATAAAAGTTTTCTATGTCCTTATAAAAAAAAATGAAAAAAACCTATAATTATTCTATACAGCTCATGTTCAGCAATTTTTTTCCATTTATTCTTCCGAAAAAAAGAAGAAAAGCGTCGAGAAAATGAGATTAAAAACTCTATTTCTGCTCAACAGCAGAAGGAAATATTGAAACTAAAAATGGTTTTCGAATTTCAAATAATAAAGAAGTTTGAAAGAGGCAGCATTCTTCAAAACTGAAGAAACAGCTTCAAACGAATCAAATCAAACTGAACTTTCTGTCATTTTCTCGAATAAAGGATTTTCTTTGTGTTTTTGTGGAAAGTGGAAATTTCTTTGTGATTACAAGAGGACTCAAGATTTATCGATCGCCCGTTGCTCAAGATGATTGCGTCCGCCCTTTTCTCAGCTATTTCTTGTATCCATAGCCGCCGTAGCCTCCGTAGTAGCCGTAGTGGCTGCAGGGCGCGTAGGTCGCACAGCCGCAGTCTGAAACTTGCTCAGTTTCCAACTTCTTTGAGCTGAAGTCGTACCGTAGCCTCCGTAGTCGTAGTGAGGACATGGGGCGTAGGTTCCGCAGTTGCAGTTGTATCCTGAAGCTTGGTTGGTTTCAAAATAACAAATATTTCATGGAATTTTCTTTGCAGAAGAATTCCGAATAATGTTATTTCGTGGATGATGGTAGTTTGAAGTTTTATGCCCAAACTTCAAAATATATCTCATAAAGATTTTGGGATTTTCAATCTTTATAACTTACAAGCTTCCGAGAACATATATATTGAAGTCGAAGAGAAAGGCTAATGAATCGGTTAAAAGAGCCTTTTTTTTTTGAAGTTTTCTCCCAAAAACCGATTTTTGTAGAGGAAAACTTACTTTTCACAAAACTCTACTTTCTGTTATCCGCCTCTGGAAATCCATGTATTCCAGGGAAATTCTCATTCTCTACATTTCTTTGAAAATGAGAAAAACTGATCAAAAACCGCGAAATAGTGCGACTTTCCAAATATTTCATACCGTAGCCATATCCGCCGTAGCCGTAATATTGACGTTTGAGACGCCTGGCGGGAACTCCCGAGGAGTCGACCACTTCGAGGAGTGTCCACGAGACCGCCACCAACAGCATCAGCATAGCCAACACTTTCATCTTGAACATGATGAATATTCGCAAAAAGAAGTTGTGTTCTTTCAACTCGATGGTTAGCCAATAAAAATAGTTTTCAAATTATGGAAAACTGATCAAGAGGAAAAAAGTTCTTGATTCAAAGTTTCTTATCGATAAAAAAGTTCCTCTTCGAAGTGAACTTACTAAAGTTTCTGAAAAACTCGAAAACTACAACGGATTTCTGAATTATGAGTCAGAAGTGGTCACCTTGAAGACAGAAGCGTATCGGCGGACGCGAAAGTACCGAAAGCCGCTGCGGAGAGTCCTTTTGAAGCGCAGAACTGTTTGCTCGCCATTTGCATAGCTCTGAGCCGACCTCCAAAAAAACTCGTTTATTTTGAATTATCAAGAAAGTTTGTATGAACAGTTGTGCAGGCAGATCTTGCTTCACTGTAAAACTTTGTTCTGAGCTGCAAATCCCACCAGAAGAGTCAAAAATACTGAATGAACTCACAAAAACCGTATCATTTCGAACAGCAGCAACAAGAATTCGTTCAAGAGTTTTTATTGATTCATTTTTTATTATCCGGATTTTTGAGAGCCATCTAGACCCTAAAAAAATGTATTTATGGAAATTTTTCCGTTCGTTGAAGCTGAAAAAGAAACAAATTCACAAAACAATTTCATTTAATTCATTTCTGGTTTTGGAAGAAAAAAACTGTTGTTGGTCAAACGAAAAGGAAAAATGGGGAAGAAAGCGCGCAAATGAAGATCTCAAGAAGATTTTCCGTCCTGATTACATTTTTTGGTCATCGTTCATTAGATTTTCTTTATGTTCTCATGAGAAGAGACGATTTCTGAATTTCTTTTCGTTGCTGGTAGTATATGCTGGAATTGGATAAAATTTGAAGATATCGGTCGCCGACGAATTAGCCAATTACGCGATGATAGATATCAGCCCAAAGTTTGCTTTTTTGCGCCCGCTTTCTCTTTTTCCTTCGACTTTTACCTGACTTCTCCAATCATCCGAAGACCAACGTGATTCCTGAAAACTTCTCACGCATTTCAAGATCGGATCGATTCCAGATCTCTAGCAGTTTGGAATTGATTGACCTTTCACTTCAATCGCGACAGCTTGAAGAAGTCTACATCTCTTTTTTCTCTCCAAAGAGTAAAAAGTAAAATTAAAAACATTGTTCAGAAATGAAATATTCGCTAAGATCAAGAAAGTACAGACAGACTTGAATGCTTCATTTCGCGGCCGTTAGGAAACGAAAGAAAAAAAAAGAAAGGGTTTCGGAAGAAACTTCTCAACTCGTCTGTTTTATATTTAGACTTTCAATCTATGTTTTCGAAAATATCACGTCAACGGTATCGGATGGGAAATTTCTTTTTTGAAATGATTCATGATATTTTACAATTCACGATATTTTTCTAAGTTCCAAATTATTTTTCCTCTCACTTCAATAAAGAGATGTCTAATAAATTTTATGTTTCGACTGGCATAGATGACTTCAAAATTCTTCAGCAAATAAATTTCAAATTACCGTACTAAGATAAAATTGAAGAACTTTGGAAAAACCGATAATTACCTTTGAAAGATTGTAGGGAAGAATTTTCCATAGACTCGTTATCGTCATCGTATGCCCTTTAAAGACTACCCAAGAAAGGAGCTTATTTCAGTTCGAGTTTTGAAATAGTCAAAAGTTTTTTTTCGAAGAACTTTCTGACAAATTCGGAAATTCTTTACCTGCGAAAATTCTCGATTTGAGAAACCCTGGCCCAATGTTTTTGAAAGGCCCATTCGACCTGTTTTTTCTGAGTTTGCAGCATCTTTTTTCAAAAGCTAGACAGTTGTACAGTTTCAATTTTTGAAGCTCTCCGTTAAACATTTCTATTTTCACTTTTTCAAAACATCAGCAATAACTTTTCATGCCAGTTCTAGATACGCACAAACCCCGCTATAGTTTCTTAGAAACCAAAGACCGTCCAGCCGTTTTACAATCCTCCAGTTTTATTGGACTTTGAGAGGGACAACGACTGTTTCAAGTAATGGGAACTGTTGCAACAAGAGGTTTCCGTACACCGAACACGCTGAATTCCCCAGAAACATCTGAATTTCCAATTTCGTTTCTTTTCTTGGATCCTTCCTTTTTTTCTCCTCGCTCTTTTTTCTCTTCGTCATATGGTTCACACAAGGTTTTAGAACAATAAAGGAATGCCAAATCAAAAACTAAACGACATGAGAACCAGCGAGAGGGAATTTCTTTTTGTTATCATTGAAATGCCACCGTTGATCATCGATTTTTCCTCGTTTCCGGGCTTTTCCCTTTTTGTCTTGTTTCTATTTTTGTAGGCTTCTACTAGTTTTTTGTTCCCATCTAGAAGATTCTAATAATCGTAAATGAAAGGAACAGATTCAGAGCAAAGTGGACGTTATCAGAGAGTTCGAATCTAGGCTTCAGCGCCACGTAAAACTCTCCACCCTATCAATTTTTGATACGGTCTCTGGCCGGCGTTCGAAATGTCTTTATGAAACTCTGCTTATAATTATGTACCTCTTAACAAATATTTTTGATGTTAGTTCTTTTTTTTACAACTTTTTCAATAGTAAAATAGATTTTTCGACATTTTGAACTGTCAAAAAAAAAGGCGAAAAATGTATTGTTTTGAAAAATGAGTCAGCACGGTCCCGTGTCACTTTCGTATTACGTTTGAAATAATATAGTTTTAATTTTTAGAATTCTTATTTCTCTGTTCATTGTTCTGCATCGATGAAAAAGAAAACTGTATCTATTTATGGTTTTCCTTCCCATCAAAAGTCTCTGTGATCTCTTCCCAGACTCCCAGTAAATAGCTAAAAAAAAACTTTTCTAATGTTTTCAGTATTTATTTTGGCAAGACACACACCCAAATTCAAATGAACGATCACATTCTGCAAAAAAATTTCTTAAGATCATAGAAATTTTGAATTGAACCCGCAGCTAAAGTTCATTTCTATCAAAAAAAAATTCCTCTAACATAAGAAGAGCTGCGCTAGGCTGAGTCACAAAAACCATAGAAAGCAAGTTAAAGTACGTATGAAAACCCTTTGTAAAGCCTAAGTTTAACGTGACAAAAAAAACCGTCAGTACAATTTTCAATTTTCAGAAAATGTACTAAAACACTCCGTTTTCTTTCTCAGAAGCATAACTACCCCACGAAATACTAATAACTTTCATTTCCCTTATTTGGTTCTATTTTCTTGTCTCGTGGTATTTTTAGCTATTTTTTGTTTGAAAATGTTTCAAGGTACAAGAGGCCACGAAAAATATGACGCATGTTTTGAGGGAGCGTCCGTGGACAATAGAAAAAGATCATTAAACGAGATTTGATATCTGCCTTTTTCGAGAGCGTCTGTATAACGATTCCTACCACTTGAAAGTTCATATAAAGTCGGATGGACCCATTACGGACCCTCTAATTAGAGAACTGAGCAAATTCTTACACGCGGATCCAGTTTCGAGGAAATTCTTCTCAAAAGTCTTTTAGGTTGAGCAGATAATCTCTTCTGTTTTCAGTGGCTCACCCAGGTCTAAAGTCACAAAAGTTTCAAATCTATCCACGTGTTAAGACCCGCGCAGTACTCTAGTAAGTTTTCTGTTAACTGTTAACAGAACATGTTCTTTAAAATCTGGAGAAAAAAAAGTTTTATTATTTCGTTTTTGAGCCCTTTGAACAGCCTATACTGACCCTTTTTGCTGCCTATTCCGTTTTTCCCTTTTTTTCTTGAGCCTTTTAAATCCTGACAAAAGTAGGAGGTTTGATGAAGGCTTCATACAGAATTCTTTTAGCGACTTTTCCAGTCGCTTCCTTTTTTCACTCATTTTCGGTTCTTTCCAGAGCTTCGCTTTTTCAGAACCACCAGCAGAGAGCCACGGCTCGCATTCCCATGTCTCTTGATGCGGTCAGTTACCGATATTACTCACAATTACCAATTTCAAGAAGAAAAAAGATGGGGGAAAATTTTTTTTCAGTAAACTTACTAGGGAATTACCTGCTCAGCAAGATTTGGCGCACGGTGCATTCTGCTTTTTTGCACGCCAATCTTAGACCGGCCCGTGCAATTTCGGTAATCTTTTGGTGCAGAGGTGTCAAAACAGTGCTTTCAGCGTGCGGCACCAAAAATACGCCGCAATTGCACGGTGCAGGCCCAAGTTTAGCACTAGAGTGCAAAAAAGCAGAAGAAGAATGCTCCATCCTTACTGAGGAGGTGGGCTGGCGCCGTGGCTTGAGGACCAGTCTCATGATTGACTTTTTTAAGTAGGTTTGAGGGTTCGACCCTTGTTGAGGGCAAATTTTTTTGGCATTTTTCTATAATCTGTGTGCCACGACTTGAAATTTCATCGAACGACATTCCGCTGTTCAGCTGCGTGCGTTCGCGAAGCGTCTTTCGAGTCTAGGTCTTGCTTTCAATTGATTTTTATTGATGTGGTAGCGCAGGAAAGTAGAGTACCTTAATAAAAGAAAGAAACAATCAAAAGAGCGACAAAGGTTTGCAAAGGCGCGCAGCGGCACAGCGGAATGTCGTTTGGTGAAAACCCAAGTCGCGGTACACAGGCTATAAAAGACAAAAACCTTTGTAAAAACTCGAAATTCGAAAATATTTTAAAGTTTTATCAATATAGATGGCCTTTATTCACTCGTTCCGTGTATTTTCTTCACTCGAGGGGGCAGCTCTCTCACTTCAGTCGGCCGAGGCTGCCCTATAGTGTACACGGCGTCCGTGCCCGAGCACCACCATCACCGCCGTACCGTACCCGCGAAACTGAGGGATCTAATTGTGGAAGAACGAGACGAATGACCGTAAGACCATGCTTTCAATTCAATCGACTACACGTTTTGACTTCTTTTTCGCCCAAGGCGGTGTTAGTGCCGCTCAAAAGAGCAATTTTTTCACCGCCTAGTCGATTCCATCTGACTAAAACAACCAATAAATATTGAAGTGAAAAAAAGATTTTTGAATAGACTCTTCCTGCCAAAAGTTCCAAGGAAAATTTACCTAAATTTCCAAGAAGAAACGCTGGCAGACATCGTTGTTGTTCAGAAAATGGTCTTCATTCACTCTTTTGATTTTTTTCGAGAGCGAACGAATCAATAAAAAAGCGTTTTCATTAATTTTATGACTTTTAAAAAGGGGCTTTAGGAAAAATGCAATAAAGATTTGCACTCAACACGGATCGCACTCACTCAAAAAAGTCAATCATGAGACTGGCGCTCAAGCCACTGCGCGAGCACACCTTGGCGAGAGGGGAAGGTCCAGGCGCGTTCAAGACTCTTCCCGGATTTCTTCAGGATTTTTTTCCCAGAAGCATATGCGATTCAAGAGATGATCTCTCTTGTTTCTAAGATCTCTCGTCCAGGCCTGAAAGCCACCGAAACTTTAATTCGAAACTCGTCTCCGAGTAGTTCCCTGGTTAGGACTAGACTAGACCGAAATTAGACATATCAGTGGCTATGACCAGACTCTCTTTTCATAAAGATGAAATTGCATTGGAGCTTCCCAATATATGTCTAGAGTCGAGTAAAAGAAGAAAAAAAAACTTGACTTGGGGCTTCAGACGCTAGCCAACCTGAACCAAACGATGACGCAAGTTGCGCATCTTCTGCGGGCCATCGAACTCGCCGTCATCGTCATGGCAGTTGTTATAGCAATCACGCTCATCGGTAAGAAATCATAGTTTCTTTTTTAATCATTTTGATTAATTACAGCTTGCACGGGAATTTTTTACTACTCCAAGTGCAAAAAATACAGGATTCTTGGCGAAAAAACGGAAATCGTCGTTTCCAGGGACGGAACCTACAAAAAGGGAAAATACGACCCAGAGGTTGTATGATCCCCGTCTGGGCGTTTCTCCCACATAACTTTCTTGTGCAAACGAGCCGCTGTGCATTACCAGCTTGGACCAAAAATATTATGGGTTATCCTCTTTTTTTTACTTGCTGAACTGAATAAATGTCGCATTTTGTAACATTTTATATGAATAAAAGCAAAAACCAGTAATGCTAGAGGAAAGGATGCAAAATAAGAAAAGGTTTTTTGTTGACGAAATTAAATTATGAACGCAGTTATTGAGATAATGCATTTTCCATTAGAAAACAAACAAGTGGTGAGAAAACACGAAATGAAAGCTGTAAAATGCACAACCGAGTGATTATCGCATCTGGATGATGCCGGCATCGCGGAGTTTCAAAAGTTTCTTGCGAATTTCCGGGTTCTGGAGATGCTCTCTAACCGCTCCGGGATCCTAAAAGTCTTTGAATGTAGTGATGGAAGTGTATAATGAGAAACAGTCCGGAGAAGAGAAAAACGCACCTGGCTCATCTGTTCTAAAAGGATACGCATTCCAGGATCGCGCAGAATTTCTTGCACTTCCGGATCATTCATCAAGCGTTCACGTGCCTATGAGAAAAAAGCTTAAAACTTCAAAAAATTCGAGAAAACCTTTTCTGGGTCTTCGTCATTGTTGCGGATGCAATTTCGGAGTCCTTCCTGAGCTTCGGCGTTGGTCGAATCAATGTTGAGGGCGTCTTCGTAGGCCCTCTGAGCCTGGCTCCATTCTTTCATTGCTGTCAAAGCCGCTGCTTTGCGAATGTAACCCTTGACTGAAAACAGAAACGTCGTCTTGTTGTTACAACGCACGGCTTGATACGAAAATTGATAGGTGAGATACTCACAAAAAGGGTCAAGGAAATGAGGGAGATAAGGGCATCAAATATACATTTTCAAATTATGTCAAATCAGCCCGATCTCGATTTAAAAAAGCTATCTTTGAAACTCATCTTCTTGTTGTAACTACGGGCACTACGGAATATATGATTAAAAATTCATTTTTTTTTAAAACAGGTCTAGTTTGTTTTATATTCAAATGCAACTGCCTTGTATGATCCAGCTATGATGAACATTAACAATTTTTTCCAGCAAAAATGATAGGACGGAGAAAAGCAGAAATTTGACTATTTTCAAGCCTGAACTGTTCATTTTCAACAAGCTTTTTTCTCGGTACCTCATCGGGTTCGATTCATGATTCAGCAGAGAACCTACTCTGAAGACTGAATAAAAACTTTCAAACTTTCAAACTTTCATTGGGTTCAGCAGATAAGAAATTCTGTTTTCAAGTACCCTTATCTAGATCTATAAACCACCAAAGTTTGAACTTTATCCGCGATTACCAGTTCGCGTTGTTTCCCTAGTGAGCCTTCAAAAAAAAAACTAGTAATTTCGAATTTACAATATAACAAAAAAAATCAGCTCGATAAAAACTTTCGTATCAAAATTATGATGTTCGTGGTCTTGAATTTAGCCAAACTTCTTGAAATTTTCTGATATGCTGACCGCATTTCCTATATACTCGGGCAAAGTTACAATGGTAGGTGGTGGCCAAAAAGGAGAGGCTCAAAAAAGGCCGCAGAAGGACAGAAAAAAGAGTCTCTTTCCATTTTTTTTTAAAGAATCATCAACGACTCAAGAAATGGTGGAAGAAGGGAGAGGCAGCAAAAATGGTGCATAGGAGCTGATAAAATGGCGCAAAAAATGAGCCTTTTTTTAACCCTAAAAGGAACATTCCTATGGATCCCTTTTCGACATTGCCTATTCATGCGGTTCCCGATCTTGACAACTCTGCGCCGAGTGGAAACAAACGGACTGAATTTGGGGTCGAGCTTGATGCAAGTGTCACAGTCCTCGAGGGCTCGTTGGAACTCCATCAGCTTTGTGAGACAAGCGGCTCTGTTCGAGTAAAGAATCGCGTTTAGCGGATCTCTTTTCACGGCTTCGTTGTAATGACGCATGGCGGTCGGATAATCGCCTTTCTAAAAAAAATTATCGCACATTTCTTCTTTGAAATTGGAAAAAAAAACCTTGAAAAATTCATTTCCTGACTCTTTTTCCTTCTTGGCGATTTCAGGATTGACGTAAGCCAGTCTTTCTGCTTCCTTGATGTTCTTCTCCAGGGCTTTCGCCTTCTTTACAAGTTCCTACAAACATTTTTCCAGGTCGAGTCGTTTCAATGTGAGTAATCAAATATTTCCAAAGAATTATTTTTCATGATTAATGATATATAGCCGATTGGCGTGTGTCTGCGCTCTCCAACAACCAGGCACTGTTTCTTTTTTTATCGTGCCAGGTCCTTTAATCGATGGCTCAAGTCATCCGTTAACAAGGGAAAGTTGAAAAATATACGTTGAACTTCTAATCAAAATGATCAAAATTACAAAAAATTATATACAGTAAGTGATTTACTATTCCACACTACGAGGATGTTTGTGAAAAGCAAAAAACCAACCGGATCCCGAAACTCGGACAGAGATTTCTCAAACCAGCTCAGGGCCTGCTTCAAGTCATCCTTCTTCTGGAACGCATTGCCAGCTCTAGCCATCGCTCTGAAATATCGAGGATAAACAGCAGAAATCAATTTATAATACTTTGCAATTAGCTTGTAATCCGCTCGTGTTTCACGACCAATGTCGATCGCTTTATTGCACTGTTCCACACATTCATCCAGTTTGCCTTCTTCGTAGAACACCGCTAAATATACGAATTATCTCATACCTGAGCTGAATACTGATTCAAACACACTGGCTAGAGGATCATTCGGTCGTTATCGTAAATATAATCCTGACTTCTACTGATGCGTGTGCCTCGGTAATGAGAGTCATGAAGCACTCAGAAAACCCCTAGTCTAAACTGCCTCTTTCTGTCGAAAAAAAAAAATCAACTCCAATGTGTTTTCTAGGGGAAAAAAAGAAGTTTCTACTTGGGCAAATAACACGGTAAAGAACTTAGAGTATGACAAATTTGGAAATTGACTAGAAACAAAATATTCTCGAAAAACACAAACAAACCTGCTTTATTTGTGTAAAACGTAATGTTTTTTGGATCCAACTCAATGGCTTTATCGTAATGTTGGTGCGCCTTGCCAAAATCTTTAGCTTTGTAGGCAGTGTTGCCGAGATCTTTTTTTCTTGAAGGGCCTGAAACCATCATTAAAAAGAAAAAATTAAAAAAAAATATCCTCACAGCTTCGGTCATTCTCTTATTTTCAGGATGCTGCAGAAATCAGAAGAAAATTAATCCCTGAAAAATATGACTTTAACAAAAAGGCAAAGAAGTGAAGCGTTATTAATTTCCGAAAAAAAAAAACGACAACAAAACGCTAAGAGTTGTGTAACTCAAAATACTTCCTAAAACTGAATAAATTAAATTAAGGACAAAAGGTTTTTTCAAAAAGTCTCTGGTAGTTTTCATCAGATTTGTTCCAAATAATTTCCATCAATTTATTTTATGGTTGTAACTAAACAAAGCATTTGGAGGAATTTTAGAGCACAGCAACGTATAGAGATGAGACCTAATAACATATTACATTAGAAACGCCGTGTGAGTGATTTTCGAAAATAGCCTTAAGAGAGAAAAAAGATTAGGAGATCACAGATAATTATGGATTTTGCGAAAAGCACTTTGAAAACGGCATTCATCTGTTGAATTTATGCCGTGTTCAAAGTGATTCCGCGAAATTCGAAATAGCCGTCAGAGAAAGAGAAAGATAACTAAATTTTGGAGGGTCAGAGACCATTTTGCATTTCGCGGAAATTACTTTGAACACGGCATTACATTATCGCAATTAATTTCGAACGCGGCAAAAGATGGCTCACGAAATGGTCAAAAACGCGCCACAGCGAAAGTTCGAGAACCGTGTAGAAAATTCGAAACGCGCGTTCACGCTCTGAGCAGAATTGACTTGGCAATTTCATTTCTATACTAGTTTAATTTTTTTTTTAAATAATTTCAAAAGATTGTGTACCAGTCTAATAAATATAAAAAAAAGCCAGTAAACTTTTGTAAATTGATTTCCGCTAGAGATAAATTAAAATTTCAAAACTGATTTTCGATATTACGATGTCTAGATTTCTGACTTGAACAAAATCTATGATTTTATTTTTCCAATAACCATAAAAATATGGCGTCTCTTAGAACTTAAATATCTAAATTGAGAAGGAAGTTGAGCCAATAAAAAATTTAATTGATCAGAAGAAAAAAAAAATGAGCGAAGGAAATTTTGGAATATTCGGCAGGCACCATAATTAAATTTCAATCTGGTGTTGACGGGCTTCGATTGTATATAGAGCGAATGTATTCGAAACTGCTCAGGACACCGGGGTTGACGAAACTGAAAAAATTCCTGTCTCTCTCTCTCTCTAAATCTTTCACAAATGACCGAACAAAACACGGGGAAAAAAACCTAATGTAAAAAAAAAAACTGCGAGCGCATATCTTCGAAGCATCCGTCATCCCCGCCATCTCCTACGCGACTGAAGTTTGGCCTGACACGAAGAACACCACGACCGCCCTACGAACATCTTACCGCGCATTGAAACGTGCGCTCCTCGGTACCACTCGCTTCGAACAGTGGAAAAAAGAACAGACGAGCACAGACCTCCGTCAGCGGTCCCAAATCCAGGACCTCGAAGAGCACATTCAACGCGGGAAGCATCGCTGGGGAGGCCACGTCATTCGCAGACAAGATGACCGCTGGTCGACGAGAACGACCCACTGGATCCCGAGAAACATCAAGCGCCCACCGACCAGATGGACGGACTACTTTCGCAAGAACATCAGTCAACCAGGCCGCCACTGGATGACCGTTGCGCAAGACCGGGCCGCCTGGAGAACGTGTGGTCCACGCTGAGAACATCGCCAGCGAAGATGGACCATCAAAGTATCAAAAGTAAGTAAAAAAAAATATTATATGAAAACTTTTCGGTTGATAAGTACTTTGAGTTGTCCCTTTCTCTGTTCGTTATCTTTGAATATAACCGCAAAGAAAGTATAGACCAAAAACCCAAAAATTTAAGTCTGTTCAAATTTTGAATGTCAAGTAGCTAACTCCGCCCCCAGGGGTACAATATCTTTCGCGTCAATGTTTTATCTCCAGATGACGATGAACCTTTAATATGGCTGCATTTTTCGACTTTTACTATATTTTAGAACGAAAAGGATCAAAAATCATCCCGCGCGATTAAATATAGACTCGAAAAGGTACTGCGCCATCCGGTTGACATTTAAAATCTGAACAGACTGTACGCTTCTCTTCAATTGATAATTTTTAACAAATGTGAGATAAAAATGAATTGAACTTCGTTTGATTTAAGAATGAAAATCCGAAATGTGTGAATAAAAATTTATTAACACACTTTGTGAATATAAATAAATAAAATAAAATATTACATGCCCATGAAATTTTTAGAAATTATATATACTCGTTCAAAAAAAGTTTATAAAGACTCTGAGAGATATTAAAAAAATTGCGGAAGTTTTTTTAATGAAGTATTTCACCCGTCTTGCTATTCGAATCGAACAATTTTCAAATGAGTTTTAAAAAAATCAAAGATCTGTGGTAGGAGAGTTTCGGTCCAATCGATTTAGCAAGCTCTCCGCTCGATCCAAAATAGCCGAAAGTCGTTCCTAAAAATTAACAGAATGAATGAAAAATTAGAGAAAAAAGTAGAACCTGATTCTCCAGTTCTTTTCTGTACACGTTCATCTTGAGAGTACCAAGATCGTTCAGATCTAGTTTCATCTTTTTCGCAAAAGGCATACTAACTGGTTCGCTAGCTGGTGCAGGCGTTTCAACATCGTCTACAAAAAAGAAATTGGTAACAAAAAAAAATAGTAAACCTTGTTGCGTGTCAATGAACTCGTCGTCATTTTCCATCCCTTCTAACTCCTTGTCTTTGTTGACGTGAATCTGCAAAATGAAGCTGATCGGACATAAGATGATCATCATCTGCTTTTTCTGATGAAAAACTGCGTGAAAAAATACTAAACGCGTTTTGCCTCTCAAAATTGTTATTCAAACTGACTTTTAAAGCTGAACGACGCAAAAAATAAAAAAATAAAAGTAAACTAACACGTATAGGTGTAAGAAGGATTCATGTTTATCCCCCTTCGCATACATTCTATAGTCTGTTCAGATTTTTGCAGCTAACTCCACCCCCATGGCTACAATATCTTTCGCGTCAATGTTTTATCCACAGATCACGATGGCCCTCTAATAAGGCTGCATTTTTGATTTCTTTTTCTATCTTTTACACTAAGAATAATGGACGACATAAACGCGAGGTCGGTGGCAATACATTGACGAACTCGCAAACATGTCGCTTTCTTTCTAGGCGCGATCTCGCATTCTTCTCGGCGCGACCTCGCATTTATCTTGCATTTCGGAAATTTTCAAAATGCGAGCTCGCGCCTAGAAAAGTGCGAGCTCGCGCCCAGATAATGCGAGAAAGAAAGCGAGATGTTTGCGAGCTCGTCAATGTTTACCGCCAGCGTCTCGCGTTTATCTCGGCAGTTATTCTTAGGATGGTAGGAAGGAATTTTGGGTTCCCGAATATTCGTGAGCGTTAATTGTGCATACACCAATCTTGGAGGCTCGAATCTTTGAAAATTTGAATCTTTGCAAACGATTCTTGGGAATATTCCCATCTTTTTTGAGTTTCCTTCTTTTTTTCCTACTTTTTTTTTCCTTTGTCTTTTTATTGTGAAGATGCCGTGTTTCGACCAAAAATGAACACTGTATGATTTTTTTCAACTAACTTTTTATCAAATAATGCGTCTTTCTCGCATACACGTAGTCAAATATTCGCTACAGAACGGCTACCACATTTTCATTCACTCTGTATATAATCTCCATCAACTTCTGTTACCAATATATTGGAAAAATTATAAAAAATCAGAAAAGAGGTGAATATTTCCAAAAATCGTTTGCAAAGATTCAAATTTTCAAAGATTCGAGCCTCCAAGATTGGTGTATGCCCAATTAACGCTCACGAATATTCGGGAACCCAAAATTCCTTCCTACCAACGTTCTTAGCGTAGATCAAAAAAGATCAAAAGTCCCGCGCGTTAAAACATCGACGCGAAAGGGTACCGTCTCGGCAGGGGCGAAGTTAGCTGCTTGATATTTAATATCTGAACAGACTATACTTCCACTCACTTGACCTCCTGTGAAATGGTTTTTTCTAGTTACTTTGTGACACAATTTGAAGAAAAAATTCAAATGACAATTGAGAACGTTTATTTAGGAAGATTTTTGAGTTTTAGGTTCGGTTCGTGTAGCCTGAGTGTTGTAAGCCGCAACTAAACCGATTTCCATGTTTTCCGTCAACTTTCTCTATATTAGGTTGGTGAAAAAGAAATGAGCCATTTGTTCATTTATTCGTACAGTGCGGGACAAAACTATAAGACCCCCTGCTTTTTCAAGTTTTTGGGGATCGCAGGCGTCCAAGAAAAAAACTGTTGATATAAATATATTTTACTACGATACCAACGTTCGTCTCTGTCGGCTGTTGCTGAAGCAAATGAGAAATGAAAAACGAAAAATCAAGCGGGACAAAACTATAAGACCCCTACATTTTTGATTATATAAGAGTATCACCGATTATCTTTCCACAGTGAGAATAACTAGAAATATACTATGTTCATTTTAAATTTTGAATTTTGGGCTTTCTGGCTATTTTTTAGAGAGCAGCCAGAAATGTGTGTTTGGTTATAGTCTTTTCAGATTTTAAATGTCAACTAGCTCACTCCGCCCCTGCTGAAACGGTACCTTTTCGGGTCGATTTTTCATCGCGCGGGACGATTTTTGATCTTTTTTGATCTACAAGATAGAAAAAAAAGTCAAAAAAGGCAGCCATATTAAAGGAGCATCGTCATCTGCGATGAAATATTGACGCGAAATATATTTTAGCCTTGGGGGTGGAGTTAGCTGCTTGACATTCAAAATCTGAACAGAGTATACTACAGTTTGAGAATGATTTTAAAGCAAAAAGAAAAACCCCGATCATACATTTTTAAAGAACTCGAAAAAAAAAAATGACTTTTTGATGATCAGAATGGGCCTTCCATTGTTTTGAGGCTGAAATTTCGAGAATAACTCCATTTTTACTAATAATAATTTTTTAGAAAGTCGAAAGTAAGAATGTTCTTACGGAATTCTGCTTGAACATAGGGTTAAAGGGAACCGGTTCTCCTTTCCAGAAATAAGTAACCACTGCAAGGAAAGTATTTCCAGGAAAGTCTCTGTAGAAATTGTTGTCAAAAGATCTTGGAAACAAGCAAACTCAGCGCCGGTGCGTCCTTTTCCGGTGTAGATTTTTCGCACAAAACGTTTATTCACTTGGGGATGTTCGTATCGTTTCATCAGGACCTTAAGAAACCTATGGCAAAGAATATATCAGACACCTCACTTGAATATCATACTCCACATTCTGGGGTAGCTTATACGCTTTGTCCACTCTCACAGCATCGCCATTTTCTTCGTCAATCTTGTAATAACTGAAGTAGACACTCTTATAACCGATTCACGGGACACCTGGTTTGGGACGCTAAAGGGGCGTGGCCTGCCTGCCCTCTCCTTCAACCAAACACTATCTTTTCTTATCGTGTAAGCTAGCCGTGAATCAGGTATATAGTCGATCCTCTTCGAATTTAAAGCAAGTGGGTAGATTGACAAGGATGAAGCGTTGCGTGCGCGTCGCGGCTTCTTTGCGCAAAACTGGAGTGCAAAAGCGGGCTACTTTTTCTGTGAAGTTATCCTCTTTTTTTAAATACTGTCTCGATAATTTCAGTTTTGCGAAAATTCATACGAAAGAAAAAAGTGTGAAAACAATATTCATTTTTTCAATGATTAAAGGCATAGGGGCAGTAAAAAAATGGGGTTTCAGGTGAAAGCAGTATCTTGTATAGTTTTTCTTTGCGAATCCAACGGTGTACTCAAAAAAATTACAAATGTGACATCTCTAGTAGAAAAACGCAATTTCACTTTCGCGCCTTTAATTTTGAAAAAAGCTTTGGATCGGTGCTCAGACAACTGATTACAGTAGCTGTGCACGCGATGTTGCGGACGTCTCATTAGACTCGCATTTTATGAGAAATAACCGGATATCTGCTTCAAATGAATGGTTTCTTCTCTGGAAAATCGATTAAGAAAACAGAAAACACACATTGATAATAAAGAAAACACAAATTAACGCTATCCCAATCGAAACCTGTGTAAAATCATCATTTTTCACCAGAAAAGCATTTTTGCGATCAAAGTTTGCAAATTATACATGAATAGAAAGCTGTTGTGACGAAAAGAACTTTGGTAACAACAGAAAAAATTGAAATTTGCAAGAAACGAAGAAAAAAGCGAAAATGCGGAAGATGGCGAAGCCTGTTGTCCATAGAGCAACTTTACTGCAAAGCGCACTTTTCGCGGGAACTCAAGCTTTCCTTTCTCCGATTTTGAAGTATTTTTTCTTCAAAACTAGGAAGTTCGGTACGTTCCCAAGTTTACCGTTCGATTCGCAATGAAAAACTTTACAAAGTACTGCTTTGAACTGAAACACCGTTTTTTACTGCCCCTATGCCTTTAAGTTTGAGATCGAGTTTTCCGGCAAAAAGCAGCGTCGCGTACGTATTAATTCTCCCTTGCTAATCTACTGATCTCGCCTTACAACTCGGGAAAAATTGAATATATACTTTTTTTTTTCATGAACAAGAGAAAAGAAATGAACGGATACCGCGAGTGACCGGCCGGTTTATTCCAAATCCCATTCGAGTCTCTGCGTATCTCAAGATGAGTCCACATCCTTTTTACATCTATCACAAAGGTACCGCATGAACGAAACCCTTGTGGAACACTTTTTGAAACCCTGAAAACAGAAAAGTGAATAAAAATTGCGATTAGCTAACTTAGAAGGTTCGACAATCGTTCCTCCTAAAATAATAGATGCAGCATCATTAAAATCAATAGCCCCATTGGCGTATAGAGGGCACCCATCAAAATATTCAGAAACAGCAGCAGGAAGAAGCGGTAGATTCGAGTTAATCTAAGTATAAAAAAAAAATTATGTCACTTCCTTCGAATTTTGTAATATTATGTTTCGCTTTTCAGTATTATTTATTATTTATGGAGAGCAAGAAAAACTGTTTTTCCACGCGCGTCATATTAGCTTTGAACGTGTAAATAAAAGATGCGATGTTGAATAGTCGTAAAACAGGAATATCCTATGCCCGCTTTATAAACTTACGAAGGAAGCTTCTTCCCACGATTTCATAGAAGCTGGTGGTGCGAGTGAATTCGCAAATCGCCGGTAAGCTACGCCAACTGAAAACAAATTTGATAAATAAACAAGGAAAAGAAAACGTACGTTGAGCTGGAAGCTCGGCACGAGGTCCTCCGACCCAGGCATACGTCACAATTGCTATTCCGACCGCTGCTTTCCGATGTGCTGGTAGAAGCGCGGTGTAAATCTCAAAAAACGATGAAATGAAATACTAATAACTAGAAAAACCTTTTTCTGAAACTTTCCCGTTCCGTTCTTCTGATCAATAGTTGCGGGATGATCATATCTGTAAAGAGAAATTGAGAACCGGAAGAGACAGGATTTCCGACTTCTTTAGCATACACTTGAAAGTATAATGCGTGGCCCAGGACAACAATCTTCCTCTTCCATTGTCCGCTCGTACTAAATTGCCATCGCGTTCTTCCATATAATACCGCACTTTACCACTCGGTCTCCCTAATGAACGTTCAGAATGAAGTTTATCCAGTCGTGTATACATACCCCAATTTCCAAGGTGGTCGAACAAAACTTCATGCCGACTCCGCAAATCCCGGATATCAACCACAAAAGTGCCTTCATCCCGAAATAACTTTGGAACCGTACGGCACATTTTTTCGCTAGGCACACTCTGCGCTCCGATCAGAATTTCACAGGCTTCCTAACAAAGATAACGTGTTCAGGCCATCGAAATATAAAATCTATTTCTCCAAACTCACTTGAAAATCAATGGCCGTGTGCCAATACATTGGCCATTCTTCGTATTGTCGATCACAGGTTTCTCGACGGCGCCCTTCACTTGGCATCATTGGAGTTTCGGTCACCGATGTGTCTATTTCCTCTAGCGAGTTTTCATGCTCCGACTAAAAAGCACAATGAACGAAGTTAATAAATTCGTTCCGTTTAACATCAACATCTTCATTGTGATCCTCATCTTTTTCCAAATCCAGAACATCCTCTGTTTCATCAGTGCCGTAAACTTTGCCCACATCTTGCAAGAGAGACGATGTTGAAGCCTGGAAAATATGATAAAAAGGCTCAAAAATTTATCAAACAACTTTCAGTAATGCTGATTGTGAAAACACTTTGAAAGCATTTTTCATTGTCGGGAGATTCCTGTTGAGCTCTCCTGTGTCTGCTGAACCATACTGAGTTCTTTTTTCGAGCTCTTCTGTTTCTGAAAATAAAAGCTTTCTAATTTAGATTTCATTCAGATGGTCTATATTTAGTTTATTGGAAACTGAATCATCAAGTGAGCCAAACAGTTAAGATTTCAGAGCTCAATAGTATTAAATGAAAAAAAAAATCAATAAACATATTTCAAGATACATTACGTATTAGAATTAACCTTCACGCCCTTTTCGACCAGCTTTGACATCCAGAACGGCATTTGCTTTGAGACTTTTTGCAGTTAGAAGAACCTGAATCTTTTCGATTTTTATTTGCAGTCGTAAAAAACTACAGTTGGCGGAGCAGCGTTATTCTTAACGAAAGTTCCCCGACCAACTCTCACAAGATTTATTGGTGTTTTGTGCGCCAAAGGAATGTCCCAACCATTATTTCGAGCCTGTAAAAATTAATGCTTCATTGAAAAAAAAAATTGGTAACTAACATCTTCGATATCCACTTCGCAGATTTCTTCTTCGACAACTTCTTCAATAACCTCATTGGCGGGGGTGTAGGGCTGATGCTGAACTTCATAGAAAACTGTATTACCATGTTCGTCGATGTGTAAAGAACCAGGGGGTGCTGAAATCGGAAATTGATGTTAATATATAGATAGTTTTGAACCTTCTATGAGAATCGATTTCCCATTATTGTCGATTATTTCGTAAACAGTTTTTTCTGAGCATGGCTGTGCAGTGGGCTTTGAAGAGGTTGATGCCACCGCATCTTCAGAAGGACTACTTCTTTCAGTAGCGTGGCTGTCCATTTCGCTTTTTGGATTACCGCCAGAAAGAATAAAAATGCGTGTTTGTACACTTTTTATTTTCCAAAGCCCGAGTGTATAGAAGCGCGGTAGAGCAGATTTACCGCAGCATATTTACGCAGTTCTTATAACTAGTTAACTTATTGTGGTTATTTTTTCAGCTTTATTTTATTTTGGATGTAAAAAAAAACCATATTGTTCGTGTTATGAAGCCGTATGCAATAAAGTGGAAAATGGTTTCCGCCATTTTCCTGAAACTCGTAAATGACTACAATTAGTCTTTATCAGACGGAAATTGTTTCTTCTCTATCCGTATCTTCTTATGAAGCCTTATTACATCAGATAAAATCGAAACCAATGATATCCTAACTAGTTTCAGGCTTTTTCCATTTTCAGGAAAATGGCGGAAAATCATTTTTCACTTTATTGCATACGGCCTCAGAACGTTGTCTTTTCGTTGAATATAATGCCGTGTTCAATTTGATTCCGCGAAATGCAGAATGATCTCTGACTCTCCAAAATTTAATGATCTTTTCCTTTCTCTAACGGTTTTTTTTTTGCATTTTGCGGTATCAAATTGAACCCGGCATGAAAATTAGTTGAGTACTGAAAAACTTTCTTACAACGTTTGTTTTCTTATTACTTGTTTACCGAGATCAAGTCATTTTTATTCTTTATAGAAAGGTTTAAAATCTAATTTATTTGTAAACGAAAAACCTTTGATGATAAATATTTTTTTAATAGTAGGGGCAGTGCATCTTTTGGAAGAATTTATGCTATTGATATCTAGAAATTTTTTTTTTATTTGCTTCCGACAGCTTTGCTAGAATTTCCCCTCAGAATTCTTAGCATTCAAAAAGAAATTTTTGAAACAAGTTAAATAATAAAAAAGTTTAGGAATAGTTAGAGAGTCTCATTTTTGATAGTTGTTTGAAATGTTTTGCGAATATAAGTTTTTCTTTTCAGGTTTCTCGTTAATAAATCCCTGCTCAAAAAAGCCATTTTTGTTGTTAATTATGACAGGCAAGTTTTCAAAGAAAGTTTAGAAAAATAAATGTATTATTGAAGACGCAGGTTATGAGGAGATGTCCCAAGCAGAGATTCTGACAGGATCGGTCGGCTGGCAACGGAGTCTTCCGGCGAACATCAAGTTCCGGGACAAGCCAATGAGAGACATCAGTGACCTTGCCGTTTGGACTCTGTCTAGCTGCAAGCCGGGTTTGTCGCTTTTACCAATGAGAGCGAAAATTGAATTGAGATTTCAGGTTACGGAGTTCATGAACTTCTGAATGATAGCGTCGATAAGTACTGGCAGAGCGACGGTCCTCAGCCTCACACCGTCACCGTCGAATTCCAAGTATTTTGAGTCTCTCGAGACTTCAAGATTGTTTTTTTGAAGCGAAAAACGGATGTCTCCTTTCTTTTCCTTTATTTGGATTATAAGAACGACGAATCTTACACTCCTAGCAAGTATGTTCTTCACATTGTCTATATCACGGGAAGTTCTCTTATTTAGAATAGTAGTAAAGACGGGAAGTTCGCTGCAAACTCTTGAGAACACAGTGTCCGTGACGTTCCATGAACCGAGCGGCTGGCAAGTTCGCGCTCTTTTCCGATTCGAAGCGAATTACTTATTTCAGAGAATCGATTTGAGAGACTCCAACATTGATCCGGCACGGGTGATGGTCGTCCATCTGCAGGTTGTCCAAAACCATCAAAATGGACGCGACACCCATATCAGGTTTGTTTTGCTGATTTCGTAATTACTGTACTCAGCGACCAATTATCTCTTAGAGCTGAATGGTTTTTTCTGACTGTTTTTACTGGTCGCCAGTTTTTTTTTTTTGTGATTTCTTTATCTGTGATTTCGTAACGTTCAAACATCGAAAACAAAAAATAACTGCTGCTATGGTATCAGTCTTCCTTTTTTTCGTAATTTTTTTGCGTCTTCCCACCAGGTCATGATTTTTGAAGTTTCGGAAGTCTCTGTAAAACAGAACTTTGTGAAACAAATAAATTAAAGTAACTAAGAATTTCGTTCAAAAATTTCCAAGAAGTGTTTGTTTTTTGGTCGCCAAAGTCCTATGGAATGACCAGAAAACTTTTATTTTTAAGAATAAAGATTCAAAGCAGAAAATAAATCATCAAGATAAATAAGTGAGTCTGAAGTCTTACGTCCCGTCTTGAACACTCAGAATTTGAGCAGATTGATGCTTCCAAAGTTTCCATCCAATACGCCTTCAAGCTTTCTGACTGAATTCTCACAGTTCCAAAGCTTTGAGTGGAAAAAAAACTTTTCAAAAATTTTCATTCGTGTTTAAGAATTTAGTACTAGTATTTTTTTGCCATTGTCAAAAGAGTAATTTTTTCATAAGTTTGGTTTCCATGCATTTCATTCATTTGTCCTCATTCTCAACTGAGCGGGGGCCACTCCTTCAAATCTCGGGTCGTCCCGTCGGCAGCTCTACCACTCAATTATTTTTGAGAACCTTTTCAGGCTTCATTTTGCAGCCGTCGGTATTATATATCTGTTAGTGATCCTTCAAAAGTCAGATTTGAAAACGCTATATTTCCCTGTCTTTCATGAATCATTTTCAAGGCACATTCGTGTGACCGGACCGTCGACTTCAAGGTTCTGTGCAGAGGCTCGTCTCATCGCAGGAGATCCAATCAGGGATTTTAAGACGGAAAACTTTGACATGAAACAAATCATGCTCTCGGCTATGTCGATCCGGTAGCCATTGTCTGGCCTACGCAACATCTCCTTTTAATTGTGTCATATTCTCTCTTTTTTTTTTTGAATGAATTTCCATGCTGAATCGCTTCTCGCTCTACCGAACACGTCTTCACAACTAAAATATTTTTTTTTTTCATTATCTTTCTTATAGTTCAGTTTTTGGTAGATAATGGATTGGCTCCCTTGCTCTCTTCCTGGCATAGAAATTGACTCTTCCAATGTTCGGATTGTCGAAACTCCGTCGGAGTTCTACCAACTCCTGCTGGTAACGGAGAAAGATTCGAACCATCCAATTTTCATGTACTTGAACTTCTAGGAACGCTCGGAAAAAGCGAAATCACGTATCACCCTGAGCAGCTTATACCTGGGCGATGGCAAACTGGAAAAAGATTTGGTCAGCAATTTTCTTGAAGTATTTGCAAGTCTCTTCCAGGTGACCGCCGTTGAGAAAAACATGTCGAGAAATCCTGATTTGGAAGTGTCAGTTCTCGTGGATTTTCTTCGTGGAACTCGCGGGGCGGGCGAAGAAAAGAGCAGTACAACCCTCCTACATACCATTGCAAAAAGGGCCAAGGTTGACATTTTGCGAATAAGCAGAAACTGTGGTTTCAGATCTATCTCTATCACACTCCTGACTTGAGAGGATTCATCAAACGACTCCTTCCTGAGAGGACTAATGAAATTATTGGATTACAGCACATGAAACTCTACATTTTTGACGACTCTATTTTGATTAGTGGGTCGGTTGGAGCCTATAAAAAAATCGAATTTTTTACCTTATTGATTCAGGGCAAATTTATCTGATTCCTACTTCACCAACAGACAAGATCGATACGTTCTGTTTGAGAACTGCAAGCCACTTGTCGACTTTTTCTCCGACATCGTGGAAGCTGTCGGTAAGAGTTGGTCTCATCGCCCGTTTTCCCAATTTCCTGTAGGCAGTTGTTCGTTTGTCTTGAATTCCGATGGAACAACGACTCCACACAAGGATTGTTCGGTTCATCCATTCCAAGGTTGTCTTCTTGGTCATCAGTTTGGCCTCAAAGCGAGTTTCCCAGGAAACGCTGAAGACTACCGAGAAATGATGCGTGGACGAATCAACACTGCAATCCAACGTTACAAAGAGAAAAGTTCCGCGAAGACGTCTTCTGAATCTTGGACGGTGGTATATCCTGTAGTCCAAATGGGTCCGCTGGGAATTCATCAGGAGTTCGACCTTCTCAAGTCCATTTTTTCCAGAAAGGTACTTCCTTCTCCTTTTCAAAAACATGTTTTGTTCTAGGATTCCGAGATGAACCTCACAATGGCGTCCGGATATTTCAATTGCATTCGCGACTATGAAGATATGATTTTCAAAGAGGGCACCTTCAAAATGGACGTGATCACAGCGGCTCCCGAAGTATCTGATTTTGATTCATTAGGAAACGTCCTCGGTACTAGGAGGCTTTCAGATTTTTCTGAGAGAAAATAAAATAGTCGAAAAGCTTTTCGATTCAATTAATGAATATTCGACAATAACTTCAAAATCCTTTCCTTTTCGAGAATGAACATAATCTCTTAAGAAGGTGGGCGAGTAAGTTGAACTATGTAGCTTTTTTTTGTTTGTAATAGTGAGATATCGGGCCAGATCTGGAAGTTATGATAAAATATACCAAATTTTCAAAATTCAGGCGAATGGGTTTTTTGGCGCACGGGGCGTTTCTGGCTATGTACCAGCAATGTATTCGGACGTCGCTAAAAAGTTTCTCGAATTGCGCTCCAATTACGAAAGGGAAAATCTCGTTCTGCATGAATACGCCAGGAAAGACTGGACCTTCCACGCCAAGGGCCTTTGGCTTCGGTCCAAGACGCAGCTGGCCACTCTTGTCGGCTCTTCTAATTACGGTGAGTATATCCTCATTCTGATTATTGCGCTGAAAAGGATGGGCGAGAAAAAAAAAATCGCTTTTGTGATCTAATGAAATATTGATCATTGCCTTTTAGTTATCGATTTATAAGACTCGAAACGGCGCGTGCGAAATGTGATGATTCTTGGATATTTCTTTTATATTCCCTTTTTTCTCCATTTTTTATAATTATGTCCTCTTTGAACAATAGTAGTTTTTCTAGGCTATCGCTCGGTTCATCGCGACCTCGAAGCACAGGTGCTTTTGGTGACCAAAGATGAACAACTCATCGAGAAACTGGAAGGAGAGAAAAATCGTCTTTTCGAGTTCGCCACTGTTCTAGATGCAAATGCCCTTCGGAGAGCAGAACATAATGTTCCCACTCTCGTTAGAGCTTTTTCCCGATTCATTCGTAATTTTTTCTGAATTTTTTTTTTTTCGAACTTCGGATCAGCTCTTTTTGTTCTAAGGGCGTTGGAACTAGCTGTTTTTTTCACGGGTCTAACTTTTTTCAGCTTTTTATTTTGTCGAATCACATAAATTTTGAAAAGTTCTTCTGCAAATTGATTCAGGAAGTGGTTCTTTCCGAAATATTGTATTCTGACGCGAAAAAAAGTCTCGAAGAGTTTGATTCTTTGAGATATATGATACCAGGGCTGATATTAGGAAAGGCGATATTAGAAAAATTGCCCAAAGCGACAACTTCAACCGCCCAGGTACTGCTTTTCTCCGTTATTTTTTTCAAAACGTCCGAAGGTGGCCCGAGCATCTTCATCGCTCTCCCAGTCGACGTACAACGGTATTCCACGTCGGAAAGTTGTCAGAACCTCCGAAAAACCTTTCGCACCGCACCAAGTCCTTCCGCGTGATGAAATGAGATTATTCGACTTTTTTAAGCTTCTAAGAAGGTTGGGTGGAACCAGCGTTCGTCTCACTAACGAACAAGTGCGTAGAGATCAGGAATTGCTTGTCGATGCCCTCAAAAACACTGATTGGTGAGTCCCGCTTCTACCACACATGATCAGTCGACGACTGGAAGGAAAATGACAAGATTCTTAATGTTTCCGGAATATAATTTATTTTGAAGGGTGGCAGTGTACCGTTATCCTGGAGTTCGAGCAGCAAAACTTCTGGCTCGTGCAAAATTAGTACAGACGATCGCCAGCCTTCTCTACCTACCTTACTCCACTTTCCAGGTGACGTACTCTTTAGTGTCAAAGGTAATCTCCTTTTCTAGTACTTCTTGGGTAACGCAGAGGCCACATGGTACTACACTTGTGCAGGACTAGCCGTAGTTGCGCCTCTCATGCTTGTCGCATTCAGCAGGTTTTTCATTGCTTTGCTTAATTAAGAAAGATTCATTATTTGCTGGCTATTTTTCGATTCTCTTCATCAACGTTGCCTCAGATATCTCAATCGGTTGATTGGCGTTATAGCGATGGACCCAGACAACGCCTACATCCGCGTCGGTTATCTCACTTTCTGGGGCTCTAGAAAGGACGCGTATGTTTTCTCTTTTCTCTGACATGGAAGGTCATTTTTGCGTAGGGTTTGGAATTTTCTGAAAGTTTGCTCAAACAATCTTTGGTGGACTGGGAATCGATTCCCCATAGCCGCTATCTGCGCAAACTTTTCGTTTTGGAGATATGATTTTTTAAAGTTTCTGTCCTTAAACACGTGACAATGTTCGGAAGGAATGTGTCCGCAGCACAAATCATTGCGTGGCAGCTATGAGCGTGAGGCAATGGCTAGCGCGGTAGACTGCGAAGCCTATGATGAAGGTTCGAATCTTTTTGCGGCTATCGTTTTTTGCCATTATTTTTTGACGGATTATGATGAACAGTTCAAAATCTCATGAGATAACGTTCCAAAACCGTTCGATGACCATTTTTCTTCCAAAAAAACAACTTTTTTTAACAAAATTTTTTTTGAAAATTACTTATAGTTGCCGCATGCTTCGCATCATCAAAATATTTTTTTCTCCAAATTTATTTGTTTAAAAACGTTTTGGACTAAGTAATTTTGGAGAACATCACTTCTATTGAAATAAACAGGAAGATGTGAAGAAAATCTTTTCAATAAAGCTCGTTTGTCAGGTATTTATTCATGTTTTGTATGGACTTTTCTGTAGCAAAAAGGCGGAAGTTGCCTTTTGACATAGTGAAATTCTACCAAACTCTTCTTTATTTCAACCAGGGTGTGCGAAGATCTTTGATGATGATTCATCGCTTTTTTCAAATGGCATCTGCTGCCTTTCAAAAGAAAAGTAGTCTCTGATGATGTGATGGTCGGTCATAACTTCAAGAAATTTTCAAAAAAAATTTTTGTTAAAAAAAGTTATTTTTTTGGAATAAAATGTTCATCGAACGATATTGGAACGTTTTTAGTCATGAAATTTCGACATGTTGATCATAATCCGTCAAAAAAAAAAATAATGGCAAATAACGATAGCCTCAAAAAGATTCGAACCTTCATCATAGGCTTCGCAGACTACCGCGCTAGCCAGTGCACCACGCTCCTAGCTGCCATGCAATGACTTGTGCTGCGGACACATTCCTTCCGAACATTGTCACGTGTTTAAGGACAAAAAACTTTAAAAAATCATATCTCCAAAACGAAAAGTTTGCGCAGATAGCGGCTATGGGGAATCGATTCCCAGTCCACCAAAGATTGTTTGAGCAAATTTTTAGAAAATTCCAAACCCTACGCAAAAATGATCTTCCCTGTGAGCTTCCAGAGTAATAACAAAAACTTAATACGAAAATTAGAGCAATAAATGCTGCAAAAACTTGACTTCGTTTTTTTGTCTTTACCCTTCGACAAAACTACACGAGCATTCACCACCGGCAGGAACTTTATTAATTCATGAAAGGTACCGCAAAATTCCAAAAGAGGTTTTCGACTTTTCGTCAACGCGGATCAGAGTTAGAAACGAAGGCGGCGAAATGATTATTTGAGTAAAATTTACCCACGCTTCTTTTCTTCATTCCACGTGCAACAGCTGGAAAAACTGTAAAGATCAATTTTCAAAGTTCATATCATGATCACATTTTTCAACCAATTCAGTTGATTCGTATTTTTTGATCGATACCCTAATTTTTGTGGTGCCTTGAACGTGGGGACCGCAAAGCCACGCCCACTTCGGGCGAAATTTTTTTTTTCATTGCTCTGCGGTTTTTCTTTTTTTCCATAGCGCGCGTATGGAAACAAAATTATACTCGAAATACATGTTCTGAGGCATAGTTTAAGGCCTAGATTAATATTTCAACGTCAAAACTAGAAAAAAACCAGTGCAAGAGCAAAAAAATTCTGGAATATCAGTTTTTTCAGCGACGACCCTATGTTTTTTTGTGCTGAACACGATGAGGAGCATTTACTAATAATTTTAAAAACAAAAAATTTCTGAAAAACCCTGCAGAAATAAAAATCACGACATCTTGTTTTATAAAGCGTTAAAACGACGATTTCTTAATCTTTCCACACAAAAAACGTTCTTTCTCCGAAAAAAGGAGTTGATTGGAACACATTAAGAAAAAAATGGGATTTAGAAAACAAGAAATATTTTGTGCAAATTGTTTCAAAAGCAAGCATCCACACGCGCAAAATTTCGAAATTTACATGTGGAAAGGAGAGTGGTACGCCCGACGGCGGTTACTCAATTTTTAATATCTTAACTGTTTCTCTACATCTAACAACAATAAAATCAAAAAACGAGTCGCGCACCGACGCGCATTAAATATAAAACATTGACATTTGTATTTTTTTCTCGATGAAAAAAAGTGTGCAAATGCGCGTGAGGCGTTTTGCGTATTCCAACGAAAAATAATTTTTAATTTCCAATACAAAATTCATTATTTTTTCGAATGTAAAACGTTTATCGTTGAATATTCTTTCCCAATAAATTTAAAAAATATTTTCACAGCAGTCACGAAGGAGAGTTTATCAAGGGAACGCTTGAATAATGTTTATCATGCCCTGTTATTGTTGACTAAAATAAAAATATTGAAAAAAGGATAATTTCGTTTCATTTTTCATGATTTGCGCTATTTTGGAATTTTTTTTCGAACTTCAGGGATGTTTTCGACCTATTCAAACTAGCAAAAGTATAAAATTTACTCTTTGCTTCTTTTCCGAAGATTTTTTTCTTGTTGCATTGCTCGGATTAGAATGAACTTGAAGTTTTAAGCTTCATTTCAAGAAGTTACCCATTTTATATGTTACAAAAACTATCAGAGTAAGAATTGGAAATTTTTTCATATCAATTAACTTTTGTTTGAATTTTTATTGGTTCGATTGAATAACCTTATTATTTCTATCGATTAGACTTTGAATTTTTCATGGCTTCATTGTTTTTATATGGTTCTTCACATGGCGATTCCATCGCAACATAAAAAAATCAACAAATAGTCTTATTTCATTTACAGAATCGTGTTTCAAAAATTTTTCCGTCACAATTTGTAAGCGCGCCCGAAAATTGCATAGACTCCTCCCATTTTCCCTCCTGCATGCAGGCTTGTGCGAGGGCCGGCCGGACACCCTCCCGGCCCCCCGACTATTTCTTGAGGCCCGGCCTCAGCGGGCCTCAAGAAAAAATGGCCCGCCCGGCCCGAATCGCGCAATTTTTTTCTAGTCGGATATCAAGTTTTTTACGACAAAAATTACGTTTTTGCTCATTTTTTCTCTTAAAGTTTAACAAAAACTATGATTTCAGAAGTAAAAGTCACATTTCGGAGAAAAATTTTTTTAAATAAAATTTTAAATTTTTTTTTGAAGCCCGGCCCGAGCCCACGCGGGCTATTTCCTGAAAATAAGGCCCAAAGCCCGTGCCAGGCCGGCCCGGCCTGTCGCACAAGCCTGCCTGCATGCAGAGACACACGGTTCAGTGCTAAAAGCGTTCCCGAGATACCCTCACTTTTTGTCGAATTTTTCTCGGCGTTCATTCAACTTAGTGCCGAGATTTTTTTGGGAATGTCTGTTTGAGGATATTAGCTAACAGAAAACATAAAATTTAAATTTTTATGACCGTTTTGAGAAAATGGGTTGCGGTCCCTACTTGAACGTCGAAAAAAGGTAGTTTCTTAAAAATGGATATCAAAAATAAAGTTTAAAAACTGTATGGAAATCGAAAAAGAAAAACAAGGTAAGCAATTCTAGGGAACACTTAAGAGTATTGACGCTATTAAAGTCGACACTAGAGATGCTCTGAAACGTCCGCATCGCGTCCGTTTCGCGTTACCAAGGTCCGGAAAAGCGGTCATATCATAAAAACGTTCACGATAGAGCGATAATGCGAGCGGTTATGGATTAATTTAAAAAAATTAATAAAATCTGTGCCGGTCGTTCGGAAGAAGGACACCCTACTGGATAGCTATACATATACTTCACAATAATCATTGTAAATTATATAAATAATAATTGGAATTAGCTCATCGGTAATCGTTTATTATTTATTCAGGCTACTATAGCCTGTGCACCACGACTTGGAATTTCACCAAACGACATTCCGCTGTACCGCTGCGCGCCTTTGCGAACCTCGGTCGCGCGTTTATTATTTTTTTTTTCTTTTAATAAGGTACTCTACTTCCATGTGCTCCTGCAGCAATAACGATCAGTTGAAAGCGTGACCTATATTCGAAAGACGCTTCGCGAACGCACGCAGCTGAACAGCGGAATGTCGTTCGGTGAAATTTCAAGTCGTGGCACACAGACTATACCTGATAGGCACGTAGTTACCAATGCTATCCAATTGAAATTTATTACCAGGTATAATCCGTTTTCGGCGACTTGAAAGGGCGGGACTTTTTTGCGCTCTCCTCGTCTCTCGACGACCCTCTCTTGTTAACGCGCTATATTCGCGCTTCTATTACCTCGCCTGTGAGGGAACAGAGAGACTCAGACACTCGAAAACTGTCGCGGCGAACGGACTTCAGCGTATTCTACTGGGTAGCTATCCGCTAGCTATTTTGCAACGTTAGATAATGAACGACCACTTGACCATTGTTCAAAAATCCTACAAAAAATTAATTCAGCAATAGGGCGCCAGTCAACCGACGCGATTATTGTCGCTAATTTTTTTTCGAAGTTAATTTTTACATACTGTTTTTTGTATCATGAAATATTTTTTCACTGATAAAGATTAACAGATTTTTTTTGAATTTTTACGAGTTCTTATAGAACGAAAAAAAAATTTTGCAGATACATCGAGCTATCAGATGTTCTGCCGCTGTCAGAGATCGGCTCTAAAGATGGAGAGAAGCTAGTCAAGTTCATGTGGTACAGCGGCTCGACACATCTCTACCTCCCGACAAAACACGCCGAAATTGTTGACAAGAAGCGTGCCGAGTTAATATTCGGAGACTTGGATATTTTTTACAAGCATTACAAGAACAAATGATCTCGTCGCTAGCCCTAGCCGTTTTTCAAATGGAAGTTTTTAATAAAGAGGACAAAAAAAATGTTACCTGAAAAGGGTTTCTTGTGGGAAATGTAGCATATTTTCGTAAACAAACATTTATGCGTAATGCATGAGAATGAGTTCAAAGCTGAGGAGGCGGAGCGAGTTGGGAACGCGCTTGGGCAAAAGCCTGCTCGACGAAGGAGCAACGGACGTCGCACATCAGTCTGTGCGACTGACACCAACGCGTCGCGAAGTCGCAATACGTGGCCTAAAAAAAAAAAAGTTCCGGAATAACCACTTGAGAGACTGGCTGAACGATATTCGTTTGAACGTACATGAATAACTTGATCGGCGCGAGTGAAAAGATTGGTAATGGCTCCAAAAAGTTGCTCAAACGCTACTGTCGTGTAACGAACTCCCGGATAAAGCATGCTGAATAAACTTTGAAGCTAGTAGACTTGCTTTTTGTACCGGACAAAAAGTTCGACGATTTTTGGAAGGATGACTTCTATCGAGCAGAGCACCAGGTACAAGCCAATTGCAGCGAGAACCATTTTTCCAGCAGTCTGAAGGTTAATAAACATTTCATGGTATGAAACCTTACCGGGTTCGTTTCAAAGAAGCTGAACAAAGATGTGAACAAGTTGCCGAGGGATGACAAGCGGCTTCCACCGCGGCTATAGGATTTTTATTTCGGAGGTGGAAATCCGGTAGAAAGTCGAAAGAAAACGACTTGTTGAATTTTCAAAATCTCTTTAAGGACGAAAGGTTCATGCTTTTTTGTTTCTTTTTCTTTTTTTAAACCTCAGTGTTAAGCTTCACGATACAGTAACGTAATCAAATTTCTCTAAACCAATCTAAAATGGTCAATAACGAAGAAGAAACAAGCAGAAAACTTCAGAATTCAAACTTAGACATCGGCGGCTATGTATATTGAATGACGCCAAAAATTTTTTTTTTGTTATGGCTAAGCTCACTATTTTTCGTTAAATATGTGCGGAAAATTTTTTATGCTGATTTAAAAATTGACAATAAAATGGCAGTTTTCGGAAACCCGCTTCTGTAACCAACAAAGAAAGCTATTTCTAGGACAAATTACCTTCCATGAGAATTTTGTGAAGCTGATCCTCTACTCATCCCCGTTCTTGGCCTGAACTCATACTGAATAAAATTATACTTCTGCGACTACACTATCGAGCTGGTGTGCGTTCGATTCGAGTCAGACCTTGAGCTATACTGATTTCCATGCAACTAAAATTCATGTTAAGCCAGAAATTCACTTTTCTGTAATACTGAGCTCACTTGACAAAAATTGTCGCGGTTAGTTGCTGGTGGGTGCACAGCACATGGTCGAAATTCGATTTTAAGCAAGCTATTCCTGCAATTTGATCAGAAAACTGTGACTGTAATACCTATCCGTCGTGCAAGAAGAGCTTTGGGAGCAGATGGACGAGTTGGAAGAAGAAGAACAGCTCAAAGCCGACCGACGGTTCTGAGAACTTTCCTCGTTTACCTCAATTTTCAGCGGCTGTCTATAGTTTTGACGATTTTCAGAAGCAGTAGATTCCTCCCACCGACTCGTTTCCGATTGGAAGTTGGAGCTCACTACACGTCGAGACATAACGAGCGACTGTCGTAAAGAAATGAACGTTAAACTTATGCTCTTCCCTTCTTTTTTTTTTTGTTTTAACAGCGCTACGAAGTTGAAAATGATTGAGCTTAACACCGTGTTCAAAGAGCTGCCGCGTAGTTAGAAGTGACCTGTGCCTCCACGCATGTTTGAGACAGTACTACGGCGGCCGGTGGCCGGTCAATATTGCGCAGTCAGTTTCGGAGCCAGGACATTTTTTTAAATTTTCTTTCTTTTTTGCAATTTGTTAAGGACCTATTTCTCGAGGTACAAGGTAAGTTACGTCACAAAAAGTACACAAGATTTCATTTTAATATTGAAAAACCTATCCAAACTCCTCGCAACAGCACAGCGGAAAATGATGCGATGGATGCTCGGAGTAACATTGCTCGACAAAAGAAGAAACTCCTGGCTCTATGAAAAGTTGAAGCTACGCGAAGTTCGGTCGGAAGCTGTGAAGAGAAAATGGCTTTTCGCAAAGAAGATCGCTACGGGAGAAGACACATGGGCGAAGAAAATCGTGGAATGGCATCCATGGGCGAAAACTCGCGAAGTTGGACGACCTAAACCTCGTTGGCGAGATGACCTACGAGCAGTTCTTGGTGTTATGAATTAATTATAGGGTTGTATGTCGGTTCGCAAAATTTTCCTGAAGGTTATATAGATCCAACAAGTTCATGAAAGGCGTGAAACCACGTTTATAAATGTGTTCTATCAGACTTGGAAGTTACTGTACTCGAAGAATCTTCAAATTCCTTCTTTGACCAAAAGATCATTTGACCTGGGGGACCGCGAAACGTTTTTTCTTTGGCACCCATTTCCACTTATTTCTTTCGTTTCTTATTCTTGGAATAATATATTTCATTTTTCATGTTTATTTCATTATCAAATATGATGTGAAAGCATTTTTCTTATAGTTTATAACAGAACTTAAAAATTTTTTTCTAACGGAATCTTGACGACAAATTTTTGATTTGATATTAAACTTAAATTTTGTAAAAAAACTGATTCTAAGAACTTACGAATCAATAAAACAAGTCTTGTGGTTTGAAAAAATCAAAACAATTGGTGGAAGAGAAGGAATAATCTGTATTAATCGCCAAATATTCTCTTCGCGGCGGGGTTCAAAAAAATTTAGCACAAGGTCCTTTAATAAATAAGAAACCCGCATTTTATGCTCAATTAAATTTTTTTTTAATGCCGTGTTCAATTTGATTCCGCGAAATGCAAAATGATCTCTGACTCTCCAAAATCTAGTGATCTTTTCCTTTCTCTGACGGGTATTTTGCATTTCGCGGATTCAAATTGAACACGGCATAATGTCGTGCTCAAGTATATTCCGTGGAATAAAAATTATCACCCATGTTTTTTTCACCATCTAACGGCTATTTGGTATTTTGCGAAATCAGTTTGAACAAGGCATTATAGCCCGTTCACGGCTTGCTTGGGACAGTGAACGGGCGGTTTTACTTGCGCGGCGATGGTAGATCATGGCGGTCAAATATGCGCCTTTAATAAGAGCCTCATTTGGTGAATTATTTCTATTTCTATTGAGTTTATTTTGTTAAAATTCATTTCAATGGTTTTTAGATTTTCTTAAATCGTCGAATAATCAGAGAAAAATAAATAAGTCATAAAATAGGGCTTTGATGGAAGGCGCATATTTGACCGCCATGATCTACCTTCGCCGCGAAAATCAAACCGCCCGTTCGCTGTCCCAAGCTAGCTGTGAACGGGCTATAATTCTATAGCTGAATTCACGGCTTGCTTGAACCATCGAAAAAAATAGTCCTGACACGATAATGCACGAGACAGCGCCTGGCTCGTGGAGAGCGCAGACAGGACACGCCCCCTTAGAGTCCCAAGCTGGCCGTGAATCAGCTATATAAAATATCGGAATTTCCTTTTTAGATTTTTTTTTTCAGGAAGGGTTACATGGGGAAACTAACATTTTTTTATTTATATTTACAATTTCATTAACAGGTTAGTTTTTTTCTTCTTCTTCTATGAGTAAATCTTTTTAGTTATTCAATCATATCAGTCCCCATGTAAGCCTGAGTTCAGTGGAAACTTACCAATATCACCGTGCAGCAGAGAGGTTCAATTAAATAGGTTATTGCGTCTCTAAAATATCGTTTCAGTACTCGATCTGCGTAAACGGAGTTCATCAAAGAGGACAATGCAGTGAGGGTCACGTTTTTCATGACGGTCGCTGTTTACTAGAGGAGGAGTCAGCAGAATGCTCGATTTCTTCAAAGTTCGGTAGGTCTTTAAAAAAAAATTTATGGGAATCTCTCGAGTTATAATCTGCCCATATCTTGTAAGAAGAGGAAAAAATTATGCGATTCATTATATTTTTTACAAAATATGTGGGTTTTTTTCCAGACTGCTCTGGTCGAGAAGATGGCGTGTACACTTTGGGCTGTCTCAATCATTACATCACTTGTGTCGCTGAGCGGTCGATTAGTATGAAATGTCCTGTTGGGCTTTTATATGTCGAATCGGCGAATGCTTGTTTGGAGTCTTGTGATGCCACTCTTCCAACTAGCATCGATAAAGATTCAGAGTTGTCCCGCGATGACAGTTACGAGCCAGGATCAGAGAATGGTTTTTTTTAAAATTTTTTACTATTTACATGAAGAATATAATATCTGGCATATAAAATCAGTGAAAAAAAGATGAGCATCTATAAAGTCAAGCTTACAACTTAAAAGCACCTTCAGAGCCCTTTTAGTTTTTCTTTCACAGTTTTAAGGTTTTTTCAGCGCTTTTTGATTGTTCTGGCTTGCCCGATGGGCTTCATGCATCTGGTTGCTCAAGATTTTACTTTCACTGCTCTAACGGAGATACATTCACAATGTACTGTCCTGAATCTCTGGTCTTCAGCCCCAACACTGGTTAATTTGAGAAATAGTTATTTTTCCATAATCCTGATATAAAAAAATTTCTAGGAAATTGCGATCGCACCTGTGATAGTACAACGGAATACCCAGCTTCAGATGTCTCATCAGAAGTTCCATATGTTCAGACGTCGACGCTTTCTCTCGATGAAAGTACTACTACGACTGCTATCCTTCTAGAAAATACTTCTCAGCAAGTTAGTTTTTGTTGATCATCAACAACTCTAGCTGCCTGCGTTCCTACATAATTTGTGTACCTAAAATTAAAAAAAATTTTCTAAGGCTTGCACGAACGGAGTCGTTTCACCTATCGGAAAATGCTCCTCGAAGTTTGTGCGATGTCGAGATAACGTTTTGGAAGAAGTCCAGTGTCCGAGCAATACTGTTTTCGACACTGATGTTCTTTTGTGCGTTTACGAATTGCCGGAATGCATGGTTAGACATTGAAGTTTTTCTCAATTCAGGTTTTTTTTTCAGATCTACAACGACGTTACGGGATCATACTCGCCATCAGTGAACTACCTAGAGAGCCCTTTCGACACGCCTCGAAAGCGGGATTACGAAAAACCTTTAGTTTATTCAAAAAATCCGTATGCGCGGGATCAGACCGCTCTGGACAATCCATTTTTTGTTCACTCGGGAGGATACAGAAGTCAACGTTATGATTCAGAGAGAGGTTTTTTTTTGTTCTTTAATACTCATCAGCTCCATTAACCTCACAGTTTGATCGAAACAATTTTCTCGAGATAATAAATACACTATAGGTTCATTAATCAAAGGTTTACATTCATTGGAATCACATGGATTGAAAAATAGTAATTGAGAATTTAAAAAAATTAACACGACTGCGAGTCCTCTTCCCTTCGTCCCCACAAGTTCCGAACACGTATTTCCCTACATTTTTCCTACATCTATTCCGTGAATTTATGTATGAGAAATAAAACATTTGATCGATTGTTCAAGTGATCTATGAAAAACTCAAAAAAGGGCTTTTTTGTTAATTTTTCCTCTAGTTGAAAGGCGAGGGAGTAGAGAAGAAGGCGGGACGCGTAGCGTGTGCGTATGCGGTTCATGGCCCGAGTTCAATTCAACCGCCAGAGACTATTTGGAGAGCTCGTTCATCGCTTTTTTGTTTATTTTTGTTCAAGTATTTATTTATTCTTTCATTTTTGCGCTTCAAAGATAGCAGAATGGATACGGAACGAGCGGTGACCGAGATTTTTGAATAGTCGCTTGAGTTGAACTTGTGTGAAGGACCGCGTACGCGTCTTGCACACTTCTCTTCCTCCATCGCTTTTCAAGTCGGGACGGATCGACTATAATCTGTTTTTTTTTTCAAAATTTCTTTTGATCAGTTTGGTGGATCAGGGCTTGAAGTCAAAACTGAATTTAATAAAAAAAAAATTATGTAACATATTAACTTTTTTTTATTCAGCTGTGCAATCTCCTTTCTCAGTTTCTGACAGAGGTTCGCGCCTCATCGAAAATGATTTCGCCGACGCACAAGGTTATCTTTTACGATTACTTTCAGAAATTGAGGTTTCAGGTGTCCGCAGGGGCAAACTCCCTCATGGAAAGAAGCATAAGGTGTCGAACGGAGGTTTCGCTTATGTTGAAGACGAGTTCCGCTCTTCGCGGCCGGGCTATGGTGCCAAAATCTACAATAAATACTCGAAGTTTTTAATATTTTCGCATCTTTTTTTTTATATCAAGTTTAAGATCTAACGACGAATACGAGCAAATACAATCAGAGGAACCAGTCTGGTCCAACGAAGTTTCTAAGTCTGCGATTGAAGAAGACATTTCGAACGACAGCTTGAACGAATTGAATCAGAATTCTCTCATCCAGAGCAAAAGCGCGGTTTTGGATGTAGAAGGCTCTGGCGAAGAAATCCACCGACGCAAACGCCGAAGCTACAACTACAACGATTCCCCACGTCCATATCGCCATACATACGTGATTAATCCTTATTATTACATTTCATATTTTGTTTGTTTCAGGCTCACGTGTGTAGATCATCTGGACGTGCCGTGGCTATTGGCCTGGGACAATGTCGACAAGATTTCGTCTACTGCTCTGTTTATGGTTGGGGAAAGGTGCCTTTTTTGTATTTCTCTCACTAGTCAACTGAAATAGTCGCAGCGCAATTTGCAGCGCTTTTTTGATTTTTTTTTTTTTTGAACGAGTTCCATCGCTTTAGTTTAGGCGAAACTGATTACTTCGAATAAAAAATTTTAATGGAAAATTCGGTTGATTGACATCCTTGGTTTCCAATTGGACAATGATTGATATAGCCTATTGCGCGCCAGCTTGTCACGTTTTTCTTTCCTACAAAAAATCGTATACCCAATCAGATTAAATTTGACCAACTTCGCTTCACGAAATTTGGTTTTTGTTTTTTTTTTAAATTTTTTTGCAGTTTTGGAGATTTCCGAGCGAGGCGGTCACGTTTTTGTAGAAAAGCAGAAAGAAGGCTATAGCCCGATCACGGCTGGCTTGGGACAGCGAACAGGCGGTTTAATTTTCGCGGCGGTAGATCATGGAGACTATCGATGCGCCTTCCACAAAATGCTGATTTTATGACTTATTTCTTTTTATTTTGTATTCCGTTGATTGAAAGAAAATCTGAAAACTAATAAAATTAATGTAAACGAAAAAGTACATTTAATTGAAACAAAAGTAATTCATCAAAGGAGGCTCTTATTGAAGGTGCATGTATGGCCGTCATGATCTACCATCGCCGCGAAAGTTAAACCGCCCGTTCGCTGTCCCAAGCCAGCCGTGAACGGGCTATACACTGAAAACAACTTTCTTAGCAATTCTGCTTTTAAAACAGCAAGAAACAGGCCTTGAAACGAAGTTAGTCAAAGTTGATCTGGCCTTTTGGCGGAAAGATAAACGTGACAAGCTGGCGCAGAATGGTCTATATCCCGGGAACGTGAAATCATGTCACTGAATCTGATAAGGGTAGTAAAAAAAATTTAGATGTTAAAATTTAATGTACAAAAAGCTCTAGCACGATAGTGGCTCGGTAGACGCTTGTCCAACTCTCACGTTGACGGCTTAATTGCTATTAGAACGTTTTCTGTAATTCTCTCATGGCGAAATTGCTTTTCCTTCAGTGTTACAAGTTTCTCTCGTTCAGAAAGCTGCGTGCCCAGTAGGAGATGTTTTCGATGTCAAGGAAAGTCGATGCGTCAGCGCTCAAGTCTGCGGAGTTCCGATATCAGTCCTTGCCATTAACAATCCGACTTCTCCCATCACGACGCCCTTGAACAACATCGAAGCCCCTCTAACTGTCGCGCCTGGAGCCAGCTCAACGAGTTCCTGGGAAGTCGCCGAAAGTTCCACTGGAGCACCGGCCTCAGCTTCTGAAGATTTGCGAACGACAGCAAGCGCTAGTGTCGACGGCTACGAGTCCACTACCACGACTCCTGTCGAAACCAACACTTATCTTCATCAAGAGACCTCATCACAAGAAACTGGCTTCCAGTCTTCTACTTCGACTGATATTTCTTTGGTTTCAATTAGGGAAGGTTTGTAATCTTTCCATTTGTTTCAGGTGATTTTTCGGGTTCACAGAAGCCCTGAAAAAAAAAATGAACTGAAAGTTATCGGGGGGAAAATGTTCACAAAAAGATCTTCTGCAAAAATTTCTTGTCATCGTTTTTTCCACCATACTTAAATTTCATAATGAATTTAGAAAAAATGAGTCCTAAAACGATATATCACAATAGCCGAGTTTCAATCGTAAATTTTCCGTGCAAACTCAAAATTCTGAAATTATTTGGCCATTTTCTGAAAAGTTTTCAAATTCGCGCGTGAAATCTCGCGCTCCGTGAAAATTCATTTATTGCAATATATTGTTGTTAGGACCCGTTTTTTTTTCTTAAGGCGCTCCACAAGTTTTACTTCTGATTATTTCCGGAAATCATTTTAAACAAAAATTGATCAATTTTCAAGTTCGCCGTAATAACTTTGAGCACGGCATGAATCTTCCCATCGGCCGCTGATTCATTCTTAGTTTCATCCGTTATCTCTTTCACATTGACTTAATGTACATTATTCAATTGTAGGTTACTTCACTTCTTTTTGTGAAACCTTGGAATTCACACGCTTAAGCATCGTTTCTTTCAGACTCTCCGACACAACACAACATCTGCGCGAATGTCCCGGACGGTCCTATCGCAATAAGGAAGTGCTCTGAAGAATTCGTTCATTGCACAAACGGCTATGCTGTCCGTCAGGTTACTTTCTCCCACTTTTTTTTTTTGAAAATCATAATTTTTGATTCATTCAGAAGTGTCCAGCTGGACTAGTATTTGATGACTCTCGAGCCCTGTGCGACTATAAGTATAAAACTGGCGGATGTAAGCTGTAGAAACAGGTTTATCTGGGAAAGAAAAAACCTATTTCAAGGTGGCGTGGTCGAAGTCGTTGCCACAGACACCGTCGTACCTCAGCCGGGTCACAATCCCTGTGCTGGAAAGCCCGATGGAATCTACGCAGAGAGTTGCTCTAAGTCATACGCCTCGTGCTACGGTGGTCAGGTTTCTTCAATTTCCAACTGCCCTCCGCAACTACGGTTCAACACGGCCACTTCTTCGTGCTCTCTTCCTGCTGAAAATTCCGCCTGCAGCGCTTATCAAGGTTTACTTCTGCCCGACTTGTTGAGATTATCAGCAAATGAATTTCGAGTTTAATTTCCTTTGCTTTTATTCTTTTAAATTTTCACACATGCGTTAGTAATAATCTCGAAGCCAAAAAACATCAAATTTGTTATAATTCACGACCTTCTGAAAGTCAAGCAATAAAATAAAGTTTGATAATTAACAATATCCTTCACAGCTTGTAGAAGTTAGATTTTTAGAACAAGAAGAACGCAACGTCACCTTGGGCTCTATAGTCTCTGGATCGACAGCAGGCGGACCTCAAAACTACAGCTCCACTTATTCTTCCAGCTCTGACAATAACTACCAGAGCTCCACTCCTTCAAGCTACAAGGAAACCATGGGATCTATTGTCGAAGAGAGAGAAGAAGTTGAGAATCTCTCTGAAGGCGAAGAATCATCAGCGACCCCTCTTGACGATGAAGCGGCAAGTTTATTTCAGCTGACCCACAAAAACGCTGAGCTTCAGGACTCCAAATGCACTCCTGGAACAACTTCAGCTCTTGGCTTCTGCTTCAGAGCGTACTTGCGCTGCACTCCGAAAAATGTCTTTTCCCTTGCACAGTGCCCGATGGGCAAGAATTTCGACGAAACGACGCTCAGATGCGTTCTTTTCGAAAAATGCGGAAAAGTTGTTCGGCATCAAGTCTTTCACAGACATATTACGTTGGAAAACTGGAAATTACAGGAGGCTTCGACTCGTCCAACTCTACAAGATCGCGCCTGCACTCGTTTGCCCGACAACGCTACGGTTTCTCTCGGAGTTTGCCGCTCGTCCTATAGCAAGTGTCTGCAAGGGAAGCCCTACAAGCAGTACTGCTACCACGCAGAGGTATCAATTGGAATTGGCTCGAGTCGCAGTGTTTTAGGTCTACTCGGATGAGCAGAAGAAGTGTGTGAGTCGGGAAGCAGCCTATTGCAAGGAGCCCTCTCCTACCGTTGTTCATGTGCCGCGCTACTCAGAGTCCCACAACACGGGAGATGGCTTCTGCCGTCACAAGCGCGATGGTCTCTACAGAAACCCCGGGGATTGCTCCGGCATTCTTCACGTATACCCTGAAGTCTTTTTTATAAATTTTTTTTTGGTTTAGTGCTTCGGTGGGGATGTTTTTGAATATCCAAGTTGCCCGGTGGCACTGTCGTTCAACGAAAAAACCGGCAAATGCGACTACAAACACAACGTCGAAGGCTGCTCTGCTGGAGAAGAAGGTTAGTTTCAACTTCTTTCAAACTAGACGACCCGCTTGTCATCTCGAAAGTGTGTTTTGATTATTCTTGTTGTTCGTGATATTTCAGTCGCAGAAGAAAAAGCTCATTTTTGCCGGCTAGCTTCTTTCAAATAGACTGTAAACGAATATATTTTAATATCCCGTTCTCAAATCTAATTATTTTTCACATTTTATTTGAATGAACTGCTGCAGAAGAATGCTCTCGGCATGGTGCTTTCATTGCCGATCCGGAAGACTGCTCGACGTTCTACCGTTGCGTCTGGGGACGACGCGTCCAGATGACGTGTCCATCCGGAACACTTTTCAATCCTTCTCTCTCTGTGTGCGATTGGCCTTCGGAAGTGAAGTCGTGCTCCAAATCTCTCCACTAATTACTCCCCATCCTCTTACTAATGAACTTCCTGTGATATGATTGTCTTATCTTATGTCAGCTAATAAGAAACTTGCCACGTTGACATAATAACTAAACTGACCTATAACCTCTGTTTGCATGGCGAAATATTATTGCATGTGTAGAATAAACGATCTTACCGCTTAACTTTTCTTACGGAAAATTTCCTTCATTTGCGGTTTTCTAACCGTGACTATCGCCGTTATTCCTCTTTTTAAAGCGGGAGAAGAGAAGTCTGTCTCAAAGTCCTTGCTTTGGAGTTTGAAGGATTGAAGTCACTTCGAAAAGTTTTCGTGACGAAAAACCGTTCTTTTACGTCATTCAAGCTTTATGCGCCGACAAAAAACCAGCCAGAATATTGAAACAGATTAGAGCAATTTCACGAAAAAAATTAGGAACTAATAAATAATTTTTTGTAATTTCACAGAAAAATTAAAAACTGTACTTTTCTGTTAACACAATAAATAGACACTCAAAACATAATCCCAATTGGATAGCCTCTCAACTTTCGCAGACTTCCAAAAGCAATGCAATTTATTTGAATTGCCTTCTTAGTCGTGAATTATTACCCTTTTCTAAAAAAACTTTGACCGGTTGCAAGAAAATTGTGAACGAATTTACCGCGTTTACACAGAAATGGCAAACAGCTTGAAATCAGACATTAATTTGATAATTCTCACGACCAGTACACAGGCGAATCGAGAAAGGGTATCGCGAGACCCTCTGAGGTATATCCCAGACTCTGAAGTCTAACGATGGTACCTCGAGTAAACCTCCAACTAGAGCATGGTCTCCGCTCGACAACGAGTTGAGAATTGAGACTTTGTGGCTGGATAGGCCTACTCGGGCACTGGGCGCGCGAGAGCGCGCTCCTGTTGCAGGGACGACCGGGTTGTCACTCGAATTTAAGGCCTTCGCTTCAAAGAGGCGAACAAAAAACGCAAAATTTTATTTTTTTGTAAAAAGAGGTTTATTTTTTTGGAGTTTTATCCCGATCACACAGAAATGATTTCCAAACACAGTTAAAGTTTTTTTAAAAATAGGTTCAGGATGATTTATGCTGGAAATCGAGTTAGAATTTTTCTTTTTGGAATTAACAGCATTCTGTCAAACAATTAATATATGATTCTCAGTTCTTGTTTTTATTTCCCATATTTGTGGAAAAAAATTCATGATTAAATCATACAAAAAAACAGCTTCAATTTTTAATTTTTCAAAAAAATAGTTGAAGTTTTAATCATTAGGATTTATATGTATGCAGATCTCGTTCACCTGGTTCGAAGCAAAAATCGGATCCAACATGGAACCGAGGTCTGAGGCCCTGTGCTACACTACCCACAGGGACCGCGCTTAAACCAACGGAGACAGATATCCGTAAATTAGGCGAAAGTAGATCCGTGAAGGAACCAAGGTCCGGGGTCTCACTGACAGTCAAAGTCACTACCCGGACCAGAGCAACAAGAAATTGTTGATCCCAAATAGGACCAATTCTGGAATTCCGAAGTAAATTTCGTCGAGATCCTAGAATCTTATAGAATGCAGATTATTCAATCCATAAATCCGCGAAGATTCTACGTAGGGGGCGCAAAGCCCCGCCCCTTCATGCCACCAAAATGACGATTTTTTTGTTGCAGAAACGGTTTTGAGGCGTTTATACTAACTAAAGTTCTATCTTAAAAAATAACTATTTCTGAAAACTCATGTACTCTTTTGAAACTGACAAGTTTCACAAAATCGTCGCGTTTCAGAAAACCAAGTGAGGAACGCTTCTAAATTTTGAGTGTGTTATACATTAACACTTTCTTTATTTTTTGAGTGAAAATTTAAAAAAATCTAACGACGCGAAAAAAAAATCAAAGCTTGTAAAGTGACACCAAACTTTGAAGCTGAAATGCGAAAAAATTTCAGCGACATGGTATACTTTTTTTATTTGATTTAAAAACTCACAATGTGTTCAAAAAAATAAAAAAATTCAGAATGAAAAATGATTATTGGGACAGCGAATCAAATTATATTTGAATTTTACCAAAACCTCCTTTTTTTCGCCTGCCTCGTTGACGCATGAGAGAATAGGATCGCGTCTATACTTTTGTTTATGTTATACTTACTTACTTAGATACTTAGATGGTCCATCTTCGCTTTCGACCTTTTATTGCCTTTTAGTGCCTTTTATTGATCGAAGCGTGGACCACACGTTTTCCAGGAGATCTTATGCAATCGGTCATCCAGTGTTGTCGTCCTGGTTGACTGGTTTATGTTATTAAGCGTTCAAAACTCTATCAATGAAAAAATTATGAAAAAAATCAAACGACGCGAAAAAAATAACGGCTTTAAAAACCTCGAAAAAATGTCAATTTTTTTTTGAAATTTTGGAAGAATTCGTGCAAGCGTTCGTAGCTGTGTTTGCGTCAAACACACCGATATGCCATTTTAAATGTCGCAGGAGCCGTTTTTCGGAGTCAAATTGCACATTTTCCTGTTTTATTTCGAAATAACATTATTTTTTTTTTTTTTTTCAAACCAAACGATAATAATTTTTCTCATTAGAAAAAAGAAAAATAAGCGGCAAATTCCTTCTGACCTTTTTTCTAAGTAGTTTTTTGATATTTTATCAAAAAAATTCTTATGAGGATTGTACAAAAGATTCATACCAAAACATGAAGCTCAGTTCGGACAACCTCTCAGAACAAAAAACCGATTTGAAAACGGTTCAGAAATGCGCAAAAACATTTAAAAAGAAAGCGTGCGGCAGCGGGTAAACCGTGAGATTTTGCCTCCAGTTTTTTGGCCATAACTTTTTTCTTAGCGGAGCTTTTTTCTAAAACTAAACGGAATATGAAAATGGACAGTCTCCTCTATCGAACAGTGTGAAAAACATATTTTTTGGATCGTTTTGAAGAAATGGCTTGCGGACCCTAATTCTACGCACTTTGATCATAGTGCCCCAGAAGCAGAAATTTCTGGAAACTTGATTCTGTCTGACAGTGTAGTACTTCTCGGAGAAGAGAGGGCGTCAGAGGAGTTCCATTGCGATCCTCGCTGAGTGAGAAGTGGTCATCAGAACCCACGTCCCAGAAGGAAAGAGGATAACATACGAGGCTTAATCATCCGCAATGAAGCACAGAGTTATGCTGAAAAGCAGAAAGATATGCTGATGATAAGCCAGGTTTATAACTGGGCTGCCAACTCCAGGAGATACATACACGCTCGCAACAAAGAGAGCGGTATCTCCAGTTCCTGAACAGAAGGATGATGCCGATTGTTTTTAGTCGATTTGGAGATAATCCAAAATGAAGCATAAAGGAGAGTATGGCATGAGCTCTATAACCGAGAGAATCACGACGCGGTTCGTCGTCAAAGACGAAAGATTCCTTGAACCTGGCGAACACAGTAGCGGAAAGAGAAGCTACTTTGTCAGTTCCTAGAGCAGGAAGAAAAGACGATATCTATCGAATTTCTGAAAGCTCCGTTTGTTTTCTAAACGTTCTTCAACATAAGATAGGAGCGCAATACCTCAGAGAAGTCAATCAATTCTATACGATCCATAAGAAAGGACTTTTCCTCGAACAAGAGTAACGGAGCGTGTTGACAGGAAATCGCACTGAAGCAAAGTCGCGACGCACGAAAAAGCTTCGAGCACTCGACCTCACCAAGAGGAAAAAAGTTTCCTAATTGTGGAAATAAAGCCAACATAGAATAGATTGGATCGAACTATTCAGAGATATTGAAGTTCAGGACGGAGGGAAAGACCTTTTCCCTGAACGTCAGTCGGTACATCACCACTGACAGATCTCAAACGACTCGATAGGGAACAAGGTAGTTCCGATTGAATAGTCAACGACATCGCTGTCGATTCCCGTCTTCTATCGATTAAATTGGCAATACAATGAACCTTTGGCCAGAAAGAGATTCATTATCCTTTCTGGGACAGATGAAATGTCCCAAAGCAAAGAACTTCCAAAGTTCAGCATCGTGAACGCCTATTCACGAGGCCGGGCAAACGCAGAGACTAAAGCTCCCGGGCCATTAGAGGAAGGATGAGTTCCCCTCCATCCTGGTCAACTATTTGATCCGAGCACGAACCCTGATGGTTTCTCAATTATCATGAGTGTTCACAACCTCATGCTGGGCGATCATCGGGAGAAAGAACCTGTTTCACCAAACGAGTGAGGGTTCAAACATAGAAGAGTCGAGTTGCTTTCGACCTCCTCCATGAGCTCATGTCGACAAACTGTATAGAAATCCGAGCTATAAGGGTTCTGGATCACAGAACGGTGGATTTCATAGACAATCATTGAGATCAATGATTGAAGGCCTTGAAAGCCGACCGCCAGTAGAGAAGTGATTCTCGTCCATGGCTAGTCAACAGTTCGACATCTTGCCAGTTTCGCAAGCTCCGAAAGCTAGAAAAATGCGACAGGAGAAAATCCAAGGCGAGATAGCTCAGAAATAGCTGAGAAGACATCAGAAGGACCAGAAACAGCGAATACCTGTTCGAGAAAATTCCAATACAGAAAGATGGAAAACCTCGAATGTCTGGCGGATGTACACCTTCCCGGCGATGGCATCAGATCGATAGTGATACCTCAGATCACCGTCATTCAAGCCTGATTCGATGCTTGGCATCGGAGAGGTAGACGGAAAACCGATTCGAGAGGCCGCTAAACAGCGAAGAAAATTATCACTTTCATATGAAGGATCTGAGCTGCAGTCCTGACATTCCAGTTCCTACAAAACGAATTCACCCGGTTCACGAGGAGGCTCAATCTGTCAATGATAGACAATCGCCACTCAGGAACGAAAGGTGTTGGACTTTCAGGTCTAAAAATCTGGAAACCAGGCTATGAGAAAGGAACTGTGGCTCAACTCTGTATGCAAGCAAGCAATAACCCAAAACTCAAGGAAAGAAAATGAGAGGGAAAAAGAGCTGTACAGAGAGCTGTTCCACTCAGCCGACTAGAAATGGAGGCTTCGGGGAACTCAATCAAAGAACAACTAGCACAGTTGGAACTTGATCCTTCGGCAAGATTCAAAGACGTCAAGTCGGAATAGATCTAGCATGCCAAAGTTACCTCATCACTGATGAGGTGACACAGACGCTCATAGAGACGTCCAGGGATAAAGCCAGGAGATCGATCTCAATCACTCATAGATGGCTAGACCAACCGGTTACTGCATTACAAGAGTAAATGAAGGTTCGGTATGTCCCTTTTCTCCGCAAATGTTGAAGTTTTGTCAACGGAAGGAGACAGCCTCAGCCTCATCTACATGAGCCAGGAAAGCTTGAGCTCACAAGTATAGCTGACGTATCAGCGATCTGGACAAGAAGAGGTTAGCAGAGAACAATCAGAGTTCCGAGAGTGCACAGGCCAGAATACTGACAGACAGTATGAAGATGCCTTGAGAAACAAGTTTGCCTACCTAAAATAATGAGGATCTACTCATTAGGTAGAAAGAGTCAAAATGCGCAAACTTATGCTCGGATCTGATTCGGATCACCAGCTCTCCACGATGAATAAGTAATGATCATCACGACGTGGCATAATACATGCGGAGAGAGCGGGTCGTAGTCCACTCTGGCAGAGAGACAGTGTTAAAAGTTCCAAAGATCTTTCGAAACCCAACAATTTGCATCAAATTGTATATTCCCCGGAATCCGAACCATTGTGTGGTTCATGGGTTGGATGAGGTATCGAAATCAGCAGCTTCCAGGAAAAGGAGCGATGATGCTGTATATTCTAGAAAGGCGTGAAGGATCGTGGGAGCCATTCCAAGGAAGCTAGACCACCTCATGACCAAAGAAGAGGGTTGAGTCGCTGCCAGCTTCAGAAATGGAAATTAGGTAAAAGTTGGAGGTATACAATGAAGGCAATCTCCGAACGAAAAGGTTCAAAGAAGAGAAAAAGCTTTACCTAAAATCACTGGTGTCGAAAACGTACAATTTCTGCTTAACCAGGAGCAGTTCTCATGGAGAAGGAACACTTCCGCAGTACATACCCAACGAGTCCAAAGACAGGACTCATCAACAAATACACATGTACGTTGCTCGAGGCAGAGGATATAAGCGGATAAGCCAGTAAAAGGCTTTATACACGTCGATAGCTAGTACTGACGGATGATCTCCGAACCATGGAGATGAGAATCGCGACAAGGAAGGGTTTTCTAAACAAGATCTTACCACTCAATGGTGGATAAATCCTCGATGCTCGCGAGCACATCTGTCGAAGCCTTAAGAGCCACAGCCTCAATGTTGCTTTAAACTAGCTATGTGATCGTTTCGTAGTATTTGGAATATAATGTTATATTTTGCTAGACAACGTAGTTGTTGAAGTAAAATATTTATTATATCCTAATACGTAGAAACGATCAGATATCCCACCCAGTGACCTTCGAAAGTTACAGCTTAAAAGGTTCACTTGATCCCGCCCAGACATTGAGGCTCAGAAGTGGGTCAGCTCGAGCGATCCTCGGCCATACATCGGCTTGGAGCAGGCATTAAATTGCCATTGAAATCGTTCAAAATGGGTTCCAAGAGTTGAACGCCAGGAACAGAGGCTCAAGGCTCAAGGAAAAGGGATACAGTACCGGTCACACCACGAGAGAAAAAGTGGGCAGGCGCACTTTCAAAAATTCTCATAACTGAGAAAAGTTTGAAAACATCTCCTTGCGCTAGACAGGCAAACCACAATGGTTTACCAAGGTGACGGGAGCCCGGCTAGTTCATTAAGTATATCTGGTAAAGAGTACGCGTAAGGAACGAAGAGCTTTGAACAGCTGGGAATGAGTCTCACTACGCAAAGCTCGTGAGATCGGCTCACGCGATCTGATAGATCACGTATACGCCGAATTGAAAGTTCAGACCATAAGGGCAAACAGCTATAAGCTATGTGATCGTTTCTACGTATTAGGATATAATAAATATTTCACTTCAACAACTACGTTGTCTAGCAAAATATAACAATATAGCTAAAAGGTATGCCGGAGGTCTCACGATGGACATATTATGGAGTCTTCACGACCCATTTTGAGAGTACCTTTGAGGACCCATTATGGTACCTTCTCGATTCGCCTGTGTATGAAGAACTCTTATAGAAAGTTCTGTATGAGTGAATAACTAGTTTAACTTTCGAAAAGCGAAAAACCATTACATATTGTTTTCGAGTAAACAACGGTAGACGCGATTCTTTCATACGGCCTCAGGTTCAAAAAAATCATTTCAATGTGCTCTTCTCAATGGGTTTCAATCCTCAGTAATTGAATATTTTTTTGTTTAGAAGGTAGTTTCGATAAAACAAAATTGGAAAGACTGTGAGCCGATTTGGAATGCCAGCAAATGACGAAAAGACGACGCGTGAACCGGAAAAAGTTAATTTCATTTTTAAGAAAGTGGTCAAATATTTCATTTCAGAAGAAAAACAAAATGTTCAAGTTCTTCTCATTGGGGTGTCGCGGTCGATCACGAGGCGAGTGAAGCTTCAATTTTTTTTTTCATCATCTATCTGCATTTACGATATTTGTCAAACTCGCTTTGGCTTCAGAAGAAAGCCATGAGCGTGCAAATAAAACGGTTTCGACATGCGACGTCGTTTCTTTGAACGGAGAATCCAAGAAGAAAAAGAAGGAGACTTCAGCTAAAGGCAGCTTTTCCGTGACGACTCTCAAAGAAACTCAGAGCATGGTTGTCTTTCTCATTATTGAGAATATTCCGGTTTTGATACAGAATAATCTTTCTCGTACTTCGCGGGAAATGTTTTGCACGAAAATCGTTGAACAGAAGCCCCTGGATGAGGCGAGAAGAGACGCCCGCGCGACGCCGATTGAAGACGCCGACGAGGCTCGTGCAGACTCGGAGATCCTTTCCAGTCAGTTCCTTTCAACGCTCAGAATAGATGCTCATGCAAGTAACGAGTGTGGGAAAAAAAACTCATTGCGAACAAAAATTCATTTTCTTGAACTCAGCTCTTTGTAAATAGATTTATAAAAATAATGAATTGATTTTAGAAGCGATTTTAAAAAATTCCTTCTATTTCGCTCAATTTTGCGCCTTTTTGGGTTTTTATATTCAGATTTGTGTCAGACGATATTCGAGTTTCCAAGCTATAAAGACGCTCAAAAAAAGAAAATGTTCCAAAAGCAAAAAAAAATTTTAGCGTCTTCAGGCGTAGACTTGTTTTGAGCCATTTGGGTTTAGGTTCTGAATTTATATTTTGCAGTTTGATAATTTTGATGTTTTGCCGTCTTCTTGGAACATTTCTGAAAGTGAGATTTATTTAATGAACAAGTAGCTAGTTGATAATTTTTTTAGAAGTCCTGAAAAAAAGGGGCGGGGGGAAGAAAGTGATACCTTATCAGAGAGAATTGACGCAGTATGAAGCCGTGCACTGCTTTGATGCGGAGTTTTTTTTATATGAAAAAAATTTCGGTGTTGCAGATTACAGCACAGCAGCGCCGTTCTCGGAAGGAGGTACTGGTGAAAGTTTTGAAGTTTTCGCCGGGTAAGTTTGCCTTTTCCGTTAATACTCCCTCGATGAGTTGCAGATTTCTGCCACTGAATTCAGAGAATATTTTGGAAACGAGTGTTTTTGAAAAAGATCAGAGCCAACCACTGGCAAGACGAAAAATCGCTCAGATCTTGAAAGAACCTGGCGATTCGCCGGTGCCTTCCGTGACGTCAGAAGAAGACAGCTTCGCAGAAGTGAGCACATTGTTACTTTTTTCTGTGGAGATGTTTGTTTGAGGAGCGTTTGGACAGTCTGAATCCTGACGCGGAGGCTTCGTATTCTTTTGTGCGGAATTTCAAGGAGCGCCTTTCGATCGGCGGATCGATGCGACAAATCAAAAGAAGACGTCGGCTGAGCTGGTCGACTCCAGAACGTCCCCTGTCGGCGACTGAGATTCCAACTTCTCTTCCTCCCGAAGGTTATGTTTTTCTGATTTTTGGAAGGAGTAACTTTTTCAGTATCTTTCAAATTCAAATAGTGTCCTGGGAAGGGGTTGACTTACAAAGATTCGAAAAATGAGGGGCGAAGTAACATTCAATAATAGAGAGAGTTTTGACAAAATAAAATTGATTTTTTACCTCGGAAGCTAGTGCTGACTTTAATGCTGAAAGACATAGAAATTGGAATTGGCGGCTTTTAAAAATGTTCTGTTCGCTTCGACAACTTTGAGAGAAAAAAAAAGAAAACAATGAAAAGATCTGAGCCCAGGCGATTCACTTCAACCGCCTTGAGTCTGGCAAGTAAATGGCCCGAAAGGACGAATCATAAACCCAGCTGTTGGCGGCGTTCTTTTGCTCTCCGACCATCTTCTAGCCTTGTATTACATTGTAATATTTGTCGCTCGCGTTTTTCTAAATTCTGAGGGGCATTTTGATGGGATGATTATTTCTGAACAGCTGTCTTCAAACGAAGAGAGTCTCCACCATTATGCACACAATTGACGTTGTGAAGTGTTTAGTCGATTCATCAAACCCGTTTAGAACTTGGAAATTCATCCCTAATTTCTGTTTCTGTGGACTGTATAGTTTGTGTTGAAAGAACGCGAAAAAGGTTTCATGTGTTTTATCAGCAAAATTAGTCGCAAAGAGCTCGTACAACAGACTTGCGGAGAAGATGTTTACAAGGGAAGTAGCCGAAGATGCCGTTTCACCTGAGACGCGCGTATTTACCTGGCTGTCACTGAAACAGTACGGCGACGGAGGCCGTTATGCTGATTATTAGCTCTTTGTCTGAGTTTGCCTCGTACACGGGGAAACAGAGTCTCCGCCTGTCCCTCAAACGCCTCAAATGATGCATTTTCGCTGTCAAATCTCTTCATCATTTCATACGTCGTATCTCGCTTCGTTTTGCATTTAGCTTTTTGTTGGTCAGGCGTCTCAGGCATGTGGCGACTCTTTGGCTCTCGAGTATACCAGAGCCAGGAAGTTTATGAAGGTCATAAATGTTTTGTTTCCAGCTGTTCCTAGATATCCGGTTCACCTACTCCGTTCCTTTTGTTGAAATTTCGGTAATCTTGGTAAAAAGAAAAGTTAGATATATGTAAATTGTAATACTGACGGAAACATTCAAGTTAAGGTTTGTTTTCTGAGGTTGGATAGTCCAAGTTCAATAAAGTATTGTCGATTTTCATTTTCTTTCAGTATGATAAACGGTATGTTGTCCCTCACGACCTTCACAGTTGTTTCTTTTAGTTAAATAAGTTTATTTGATTTCTGGACTTCAAACTGTTTCTATGGTGTTCTCAAAATTTTTTATAGGAATCCAAATGAGCATTTGGTTTGTGAAACAGTCTCATTTTTTTTGGAGTTAGCAATTTTTCATTGTAAGCTTTCTTAGTTTCATCTTTTTCACAATGCACAATGGACAATGGATTATTTTGTTGTCCACGTTGTTGCAACAGACGGCTCTCCGCGTATCCCGTGGACTTGCGCCGAGCGTTCCAACCGCCTGTTACTCATTTATCACTGACAGCAATAAGCGCGTCCTCGCCTACCTTCCTTCCCTGTTCTCATTCACTGAATATTTGATTGTTTCTAGGCTGGATAATGTTCTGAAAATGCCTCTCGAATGTCGATTACATCTATTAAACGAAATATCTTTCATTTAAATTTTTTCTGATAGTGCTGGTAGTTTTACTTTGCGATTAAGAATTCATTGAAAATTGGCTAGAAAAATTCTTGCTGTACCATATAAAGATCCTGATACTCTCAACTTGCTCAACTTCCTCGTTTTCGAGAAAGGACACCTCAAAGTCAAAGAAACCTCCAAAATCCATAAAAATCGGCTGTTTTTAGGCTTTAGCCCATTTTTCTCGAAAAATATAAAGGTCAACTTTCAAGAATTTCCCAGCCGCAACGTAAAATGACCTCCTCTGGAAAAGGAATTATCTGTATCGAATAATTTTTTGGTTTTGTCTCACTGGTAATCTCCTAAAGACAGGATGTTTGCCGGTTTTCTTTGTCTAAAACGGAAAGAGAATTTCAAACAGATCCTTTGTTCGTGAAGGCGCCGTCTTGTCCCACCTGTCCTCCGTTGGTCATTCAAATAACCTTCCGCATATCTCAATTCTTTTCTTTTTTTTTACTCTCTTTGGTTTTTTTAAATCTACTGTGGTAATTATTTGTTTTTTTCCGGAGTTCGGCCTCGGTAAATCAAATATGTTGATGTATAAATATTAAAAAAAAAACAAAAAAACAATTTTTTTTTAAAGTTTTGTTTTCGTTACTTTTATCATGATGTTCCAACCAAAAACCAGTTTTCTAACTTCGAAAAACTCGCATTTCGAAAAAATAAATCCATCTCCCATTTTTTCATCTCCAATAGGATTTTTTGCTTTTTCGTCGAGGCAATCTTCTACATAGAATAACTGTCGCTGAAATAACCTGTATTTTTTGTCGCTCATCTTCGGAATAGATAATTTAGCATTGTTTTAGGAGGCATTGTCAACGATAATTCGGACTAGTGTGGCCTCAAACAGTTTGAAACTGTAGAAATGAGCGATCGCGTGTCTACGGGGTCGCTAGGCGAGAGGCTTATTCTGCGAACATCTAGCACTCGCGGATCTGTTCGCGAAACGCTGACAAAAGCGATTCGGTCGACGTTGCGACGAGCGACGAGCTCCGATCAACGCAAATCTCAGAACTCCTCGACGCCGATGGAAGACTCGTCGTCATCGCCGCGTTCGAGTGCTTCTAGCACGCCGAGGACGCCGTCTTCCGGATTCAACAGCATGAGTCACCTGCCGCCTATGCAGAGTCGCAAGAGCTCCGAGCCGCCGTGTATGTCTCAGAGTATGTCTCAGTGCATGTCTCAGAGCATGTCTCAGAGCATGTACGTACAGCCGACCTCACTCTCCCTTACCGCAACGCCGCGGCTGACTCATCGCAAGTACGGCGATGAGCTCTCGAGAGGCTCCTGGCTGCCTTCTACTCCTAATCTTCACGAACTTCACGATTATGACCACTATGACGACTACGACGTCGACGACGGAACTTCTGTCATTTCTTCAGCTTCCACCAGCCGCATATTTTCCTCTGATCTCAGACGACGACATCTGAAGAATCAGTCGCTTCGAATGTTTTTGAGTTCTCCAGGTAAGAGAGATTTTAGAAAATTTGATTTGTTGAAAATTTTGGTTTAAAAATAAAGGAACTATATTTTTGATGGTCAAAAAAAGTAAGTTTTCAATCAACATTTTTAATAATTTTTCTATGAAAAAAATCTTTCTTTAATTTTTATAAAAAAAGAGAGGTGGCAAAAATTTTTTTGCAGTTTTTTTAACTGAGCCGAGTTTTCTTCGACAATTTTTTTCGCTGTTTTTCTTTTTTTATAGATTTTTTTGTTATTTTTTTGAACTCAATGAATATCGTTCTTTTTTTAAAGTTGCCACCTATCGATCGTACCCTTTATTAGACGCAAGATTTTTCAGTTTCTTTATTGTAGCAAGACTGAATATTTTATCGTGAAAAAAATGCCTTAATTTGATTATCGAGATAGTAAGAAAAGAACTTTTTTTGAACTTTACTTGAAATTTTTCAAGTCGGAAAGTCATTCATCATGCAGTTGTAAAAAAACCGGAAAGATCAATTTAGTTTAGAGATTAAAGGCTACTGGGGGCCATTTTTTCAAAATAATAAATTTTGGTATAAGAACGTTAAACGAAATATTTCATATCTGGGGTACTATAACTCATTCAGGCGGCTTTGTTCTTCGGAACATCCTGTGTGGTGAGGAGTCTCTCGAGACGTAGCTTCTAATGGTGGGCGCCAGCCTTCCTTTATTATCATTAACTGATGAATGGCCGGTCGTTGGGCGCCTTTCCGTTTTTCTGGCTCATTCGCACTTTCAAGATCTCTTCCTTGTCTTCCTGAGAACATTTTGTCGGTATCACTCACACTCCAGCTGGGCACGGCCTTTCGAGTGCTCGAACCTCTGAAAGCACTCCTTTCTCTTCTTCGCGCTTGCTTTGAAGTGTCGAACAAAGGGGGAGGAGGAGAGCTGTAGAAGAAAGGCATATATCCACTCTAGTTCGATTCGCGAATCTCACCATGACCATCATCAAATCTGTAAAAGGTTGGTTTTGTAATCTTTGCGGTCATGAACACTTTGTAAAGCCTGAGACTTCTTAACGGGTTCGCACATTGGTAGTTTTTCACTGTTAATGATGATAACAACAATAATAGCTTTATTCATTGTGTACGGTAAGAAAATTACTAGTTAAAACTACAAAGTTTCTCTCTTTCTACTCATTCGCGGTGATATTTTTTTTGCAAGCTTTTAGCGGGTACACACTTTTTTGTTTGTTGCTAGATACTAAATATTCTTAAATAGTTCGATGAAGCTCTGAAAAATTAGATCAAACATTTCAGAAAATATTCACTTTCCAGCCCTTGCTCACTTTCTCTTCTAGACATTCCAGCAACACCTCATTGAATCAGCATGCTCAAAAAAAAGATTTTCGAAACCTGGTCAAATGATAATTTTCGTATTTTAATGAGAAATGATTTGAAGTATTGATGGTTTTGAAAGAATCTCTCTGAAAACTTGCTCACGAGGTGAGTTTTCAACTTACTAATGGGAAAGCGCACATTTGAAAAGAAAGTGAAAGCGATCTCATTTTACTGTGGCTCGCATCTGTCCACATACGAATGCGGAAAAGTGGAAAAAAAAGGCCGAGCCGCATCCTGGCGCATCCACATACGGCGTGCTCTCTCGCCGGAGTTCACACCTGCACGAGACGCGCGGCCTGTGGAAGAAGATGTTCATCATATAGCGCTTGCCATACTCTTCATTCAATGTGACTGTCTAGATTTTCTTAGTTCAATCTAGTCAGAGGATGTTTAGAAGAAGTGAAATGCGAAAAGATGAAAAAAATCCACAGCCAACATTATGAAAACTAATGGTCAAAAGCAAGTTAAAACTCATAAACTTGACCTCTAGAATTTAAGAAAGAAATTGTATTCAAAAAAACTATTTCAATTCTTTCTTGACTTCTATTGTGGAAATTTTGATTGAACGAGTTTGCCAACTGAAAAAGGCTCTTTTTCGTATTCGATGATCCTCTTCAATCAGAAGGAACAACAAGAAAAAAAAATGTTCTCTTCTCTCTCTCTCTCTCTCTCTCTTGGTAATGTTTTCAAAGTAGTAGAACGTCTTCAGAAGAACTTTGTGTTGCTCGCAGCCGTCGCGAGAACGGACTGAGGTCGCGCATGCGACTCCGCCCTCCAGTGCTTGCCTCGCGACCCGCGTCTTGTATATCCCGACCGCAACTCCTCGCGCCGACCGTTGCCATACGTAATCGACCTCTCCTTCAGACATATTCCTTTTTTTCACGGTCAAATCGTCTTGATTTATTCTGCCTTGTTTTCCTGCGTATCCGGTGGGAATCAGTTCCACTCTTCGCTGATTATTCGATAAGTTCGTCTGTTTTAGTCAAAGATTGTCGTATTCCGCTCAAACCTGGAGTACTGCTTTTTGACTGACGTTCTTATTGGCTATGAATTCGCTCTGCTCTAATTTCTTCGGCATCCCTTTCCCTGCAGGTTTGTTCGGAAGTTTGGAAATCAAGATTTATTTATAAATCTAGTTTTGGTTCCATCTCGTTATCCTTTTTCCTGCTCGCTTTTTCTCATTGCTCGGCTTTTCGCTCAACCCAACTCTGCCGTTCTTTTATTCATGGCGTGAGAGTTCTTTCAATCATGCGAAAATGGCAGCTTTCGCAGATGCAACCGCAATTGCCTTGGTCTTTTCTCATGGCAATGCCTTTTCTTCTTAAATTGGTTATGATCCCTCTATCTTCAGCTTATTCATGTTACTTGATGTGAGAACACTGTGTAATGAATGATTTGGAAGCGGTTTCAAAATGTGTTTTCTTCTTCCAAGTTTAGGGATTTTCAATTATCTGCCTGTTAAATTTCATGAGTATTGCGTTGCAAACTTTCGAATAGTATATGATAAGTTTTTATAATCAATAATTAAGTTTGTTCTGGAGATGCTCAAAAAAAAAGAATGAGTTTTTGGAACTCAAAAATTTTCTTTTCATTCATGAGTGTAGAAATTTTCAAAATTTCTTGTTCAATTTCGTCCGTATTTCTGTCATTTTTTGTTGGAGTTCTGCGCACTTTTCGGTCACTAAGAGTATGAACTATCTCGAGATTAAATTTTGTGCTAAAGAAAGATCTTTGATAAACTTGGTCAAAATTTTTGCGTTTTCTTTTCGAAATTTCGACAGTTATCTGCACCCAAGATCTGCGGACGGACGAGCGCAGATCCTCACACACATATTCTCAGTCCTTATCGTCTCATTAAATTCCGAATCCACTTGGTTGTTCTCAAAAAATGGGTTCACAGAAATTCTGGTTGCAGAATAATTTAACAATTTTGGAAATTAATTTTCATGAGTTTTGGATCGATTTATCTATGACTGAAATAACTTCCTATGGGATACTTTGCACTTGAATGATGGTCAAAGTAACTGAGCCTTGTGGACGGAAAGTGTCATATTTCAAGATTCGGCACTCAATCGAGCCTTGTTGTCGGTTTGCTTAGAACTTCTGGGAAGTTTCCGGGAGTAGAAATGATCTTATGAAACACTGGTAACGATTTGATTATGTGGTAGATACTCACTTCTTCAGATTAAAATTAAACTATTGAAAAACTTTTAAGTTTTATCTTAAAAAATAGTTCTTTGGAGACTTTCCGGAGTCGAATAACGTTATAAAAATTATTTTCACAGCAGCTTTGACAAAGGCTCAAGATTTATTTCACTTTATTCAGGGCATAGCCAAGCGAATAAAATGTAAGATTTCACCGATGTTGAGGATAGGAAATATTTCAAAAATTTGTAACAAAATTATCTGAACTTCATTTTTTTAAAATAATTTGAAACAAAGTGCAGATCAAGATGTGCGCCAAAAAAGTGTGTACGACTGACAAACGTCAGGTGTGCGCTCTTTCTTGGATTTTTTTTTCTGCCAAGAAAAATGGAAAGATCAGAGTGAAAACGGAGGATCTAGACAGTGCGGACAGCGGTGTGGCAACCAGAGAAGCTCTAGAGGAGTGTGTTGATAGTCGACATCGATATCAGCCGCTCCGACTCATCTTTCTTTTTTGCTGGCTCCTTACTCGAAGTCGAGCCGACGAAATGCTAGTCCTAGAATAATCTCATCTGTTTCATTTTCTCTAATATCCCCGTATTTTCTGCGAATTCTAATTTATTCGGTAAATGCCAACGATAATATTAAAACAACTGCGAACGACGGAATGTGTTTGGTTTGCTTTGGCGCAGCGCTTTTGAATGCCGCCCAGAGCTATTATTTCGAATTGATGCCTAATATTACAGTTATTATTTCGCCAAAGGCGAATCCCCATTTTTCGGAACCTACCGACGTTTGCCACAATAAGTGTGAGTTATGTGGGAAGAGTAATATGCATTGATAAGGTCTGACTCTGTTTTACCGAAAGTAAAAGGAAAACATGGAAGTTTCTCCTGGGTGCTGAAATAATGATTGAGCTTTTTGAGAGGTGCTAGTTTTTATTTTATTTCGAAGGGACGAAGTTCCAGTGGCCAGAACCCCTTTTTTGCCTTGGAGATGGTTGAGCTAGAAATTATAAGAAAGTTTCTACGTGTATTGGGTCGATTTCAACTTCAAATGATTTTAAACTCAACTTATATGAAACACGAGAAAATTTACAAAAAAGATTGATTTACTGAATTGTTTTGCAGTTCGTTTGCGGAAACGCGTGGACTCTTCGCGACGAGATGCCGTCGAAGCAGGCTTCGAGCCTCGCGACGCCGTCCTCCGCTGCCATTCGACACAGTCACTTCGCGATGCGCAGGCTTTCAATAGATCTGAGTTCCAGGTGCCATTTTATTAATGTTTCACTCTCTATCGACCAGCTACATACAGGCCAGCGACTTAGTCTCTTCCAATCCCAGTGGTCGGACTTCTGTCTCTCACACAGTTCTCAACTCTGTCGCTCCGTCAGTCTCCAGTTCGAATTCTCGCATTGCGACGAAAGTCAGACCCACTGCCAGCAGGTAGTCGCAGAGACGGCCTCGACAGCCTGAAGATCGTCTTTTCAGGTCCTCGCACGACTACAATGAAGTCCATCAGCAATATCTCATCGAGGAGCCTCAGAAGCGTCGAAGTCTCCAGGCTCTTAATGGTCAGTGTTTTCCGTTCATCAGGGACTGTCTTCGGGAAAATAAAACGGTCTGAAAAGTTAGTGATGAGAACTAGGTAGCGAGTTGTATTCCATGTCAGGCAATTAAATAAATAATAAAAAAATAGTTCCTATAGTTTGCAAATTTTTGAAACAGACAACAGAAATTTCAAATCTGAGCCAGAATAGAATGAGTTTTTTCTTTACTTTTTTTACAATGTCTTCCGTTTTTCAAGTCCAATATATTCTAAAAAGATCTGTAAATGTTTTGAGTTTTGGCCGTAGAGATGTTTGCAGGCCAAAGGAAACTTTCTGTAGTGAGTCACGTGGCTGTCTTTTATCGTCAGGCGTTATCAGTGCTCTTGTCAAACTGTAACCATTTGCATTGGCACTCGGTTCCGCTGCCTTCCATTTCAGTTTCGAAGCTCCAGTATATAATTTTGCAGCGAACTCGCTTTACCAAATGACCAGCGATCGGATGGCGAATTCTGAGCAATGGCCCCAAGAAGAACACATTTTCAATGGTTTGTTCATCATTAAGAACACGTATTTTCCTAAATTTTCCCTAAATTCTTTCCGTAAACTTTAGTGTGTGAGAAATGAAACATTTTTCTAAACATTGAAAAAATTCATTGTTCTTCGTTTGTTCTTAATAATAGTTACTAGAAAAGATTCTCGTTACCCCATTACAAAGACACTTGATTTTTTTTTGAGTTTTCAGAGCTATCACTTTCTAAGATAAAAATTTTGAATTATTGATAAAACAATTTAAGTTTCAAAGGTGAAAGTTGTTCATTTTCACTTGATAAAAAGTATATTGCGAAAAAAACGTAAATCAGCTGCTGAGTCAGAAAAAAACGGTAAGAGAGAGCCAAAATATTTCTAAACATTTCAAATAGTATTTTTCTAAAATTTTTTTAATGCCTAAAAAGAAACCCTATTCTGGCAATACAGGAAAGTCAGTTCAAAACCTTATTTGAAGAAATTATCATTTATTCATCACTTATTGTGTAGAAATCATCTCCAGTAAACATAATGCTTGAGTGGGAATTTCAGGACAACACCATGGAATTTGCGACTCAACCACCCCGACTTTCCCCAACGAGTTAGTTTTATTTCTAATATCCTTCAATTGCATCGTCGAGTTTCACGGTCCATATTGGTTCGCAATAGAAAAGGTTTTTTTAATAACTTTCATCATAATTAGTTGGAAAAGTATCCTTTAGCGCCTAAAATGAAAAAATTCTTGGTTAAAGATCATCAAAAATTCATTGGTTCTAACAATTTTTCTTTGGGATCTTTAATTTTTCCCAGAGGCAATGTTTATAATAAAGTATTAGCGGAGTTATTTTTGCGTTGGAATCGCAAGTCACAACGTCGGAGACCTGCGGAACTGCTGTTTCACGGGCTTCCACATATGTTTCTCGGACTTTTTACGGGTCAATCGACAGTATTCGTCAACTGAGCCCCGTTTCTGTCGCTCTCTTTCATATCCAGACTATTAGAATTCCCGATTTTTGAAGAAATCACTCAAAAACAGTTGCTTTTCCAAAGACTTATAACTAGTTAAAACTTGGATTCAGTTCAAAATTGTTCGAGAGTTAATGCTTGATTTTTTTTTTTCGTTTTCATGAAGTTAAATGGCGTAAAAAGTTCTAGTCGCTCCATTTCAATAAAGTAATAAGTTACCGAAAAAAGGAGTCTGTATATAATTTTCAATGTTGACAGCAAATCCGCTTGTATGTGCGCTTGAAAGATAACGTCTGCAGAAAGTTTTAACGACGTGTATTTTTTCTCATTCAATTTGTGGAAAAATAGTAAGGAATGTGTGTTTGAGGCTTTGAAAAAAAATTTTCTCCCTAAGTTCAGAATATATTTTTTTCTTTTTTGTCTTAAAATATTTTGATCTTTAATTTTTCCTCTTTCCTCATGAATCTATATTTTTGACTGCAGACCCTCTTGTAACCTCCTGTTAGGGTCATCCATTCTCACAAGATGTCCAATTGCGGTCGATTCAAATTAGGTGGGGTCTTCCCCTCGTGCGCCCTCTACGTTTCCGCACATGCCTCGCCGTCTTGCTCAACCGTTCTGTTGTTCAGCAGACCTCTTATTTGCATTCTACTTACTTATTCTATCCATACTTGCTTGTGAGCAGCGTGAAATTTACTAAACAGTCTTTCATTTTCCAAGTTTTTGAAGTACAACTCACTATCTTCAGAGCTTCACATAATCTCCATTTTACTCAGGAAAGAGTTAACTATTTTATTTTATTTTTTTATTCAGTAACATTTTTTCTTCCTCATTCTATGCCTTTCTACCGCTTGAGCGGCGTCGGAGCCCCAAGTCGATTAGCCGAGGTCCTATCCTGATATGTGATTATTGTGAACTGGCTCGAGTGACATATCCGTCCTTGTGTGTGACGGCTGGGGAATTTGATGTCGTGGTTTCCCACTACCAACATTTCTTAAACCCCTTGGTTGGGTCGAGGCGGGGATCGAACTTGTGACCCTATGGATCGTATACAGGCACACAACCTGTTGCTCTTTTCAAGTACTGTAGAGCGCGGTTTCTTTTTTTTTTAGTTTTTTAGATTTAATTTTCTACTGTCTCACTCTATTCGATTTAGCGCACTCTAAATCCATTGCTCCTTATCAGTGAGTTTTTCAAGAAATTTGAAGAATTAAAATGGAAATTGAGCAAGAAACAATTTCTACTAAACATAAACATTTTTCCGATTTAGATGAATTCAATGTTAGTAATAGTTTTCAAGAAGAAGCTTTAAACTTGGCAGCGGCGCATCTTGTTTTCCATTCTGTTTATCCAATTTTGATGTGTCCCTCAGCATATGTCGAGAATGCGAATGGATTGCGTGGTATCGCGACGGGTGGCCGTGCTTTCCAGACGTCGTCAAACCCTTCACGGTTCTGCTCGCGTGCAATTATTTATTTCATTTTTATTTTCTCGAGAAAAAACTCCAATAGTTTATGCTGCCCTACTGACTGTTTATGTGAGTAACCCGATTCAAGGCATATAACAACTGGGCGAAAAGCTCATTGCGTTTATTTACCAATAAGAAACCGAGACGCCCCCAAAGCCTCTTTGATTTGGGGCCAATGCTCCTTCGAATGCACAACAGAACACCTTTTTATTCATTTATTTTTTCTTAGGTTTGTTTTTTTCGACCAGAGCTTACGGAAATTAGAGACAAAAATTTTTAATTTTTAACTTGATCATTTTTTTTTACTCATTTGAAAAAGAAACGACTCATTCGACTGATTGTCCGCGATTTTTCTAAACTCGTCTGAGCCTCTCACAGCAAGTTATTTTTTGTTTCGTAAACACATTTCTTCGAATTTTCTGTAGCTGTCAGATAGCACGATGCGGAACTTTTCATGACGACGCCGACATTTGAGAAAGAGGAAAGATGGTCGATGAGGCCTTCTTGCTCTTGTAATGATTCCCTGTTCACCATTTCCGACACCGAGGGCTCGGATATCGAAGCTAATTTTCGGCGCAAAAATGTCAAGGATGTCTGGAAACGCAGGTTAAAATAGTCTTTCTGCATAGAAAATGATATAAAAGTGAAACCGACGATGCAATTCAAATTTTATACTTTTTATCTTACATTTTCACATTTTTTTTTTGTTCAGCCATCGAAGGAGTGTCCAGAACGACAGCCGGAATTCTTTTTTTGATGGCGTCAGAATGACTTCCACACCAAAAAGCCGAGTTAGTTTCCTTCTTTTTCTGTTTTAGTTAATGACAAAATCCAACGATTCAAACTACTCCAGTCTTCAAATCAATTTTTTCAAGAAAATGCCAGAGTGAAAAAAAAAGAGAAAAAAAAGCAGTTCGTATTCCTCATTTTTTCTTTATTCTGAATAAAGTTTGAAAGTCGCAAAATGCCCTATTTATCGAAGTTAGGCCGCGAGAACAATTGCATTCTGTTTGTTTTTGGGATGGTCACCTTAATAGTTTATTTTGTCTCGTTGCCTGTCTATTTGTTATTCTTTTCGTGATATTCCAGTTTAAATTTGAACAGATTCTGCTTCCTATTGAGAAAAGCGGAGTATTTCTTCTGTTGAATAGTAGTTCTCAACTTTTTTCAAAAACTAAACATCTTCTTCTTTCGAGAGTTTTACTCAGTACCTTTTAAGGTAATAAAACAGTCTCTTCTGTTTTCGAATTGGATAGCTCTAATAAACTCTAGGAATTTCGATTTTCTTAGCAAACAAGAGTCCTAGTCAGCCTACGAAGTATGATTAAAGTTAGGTATGGTCAGTTTCAAGTCTAAATTCAGCTTGAAAAATATGTCTGAACTGGTTTCTAGATAATTAAAATTGTAAATAAAGTCTCCTCCTGTTGTCTCTAATTGGATAGAAATTGGGCTGACCGGTTTCTGACGTGAACGCATTCGTCGGGGTCTTCTCAAAATTAGGAAATTCGCGAATCGGATTTTAATTGAGAATGGATTGAATGGCGAGATAACTTTTTGTTTTTCCCACCCAATTTTCACTCAAAACACTATTATTACTCGGTCAATTATATTTAATGTTGAGTTAAAATTCATTTTTTTCTAAATCCTTTCATCTATAAAGGTCCAAAAAATAGTTGACAAGTAACTCTGTCATTTTTGTTAACAATATTTTAATATTTTTTCCGGCACAGAATTTGCGTTGATGATTTAGTGTGTACGAGAAGATGTTAAGAAGCTACTGAAACGGATCGCCGCCACCACTGCTGGGGAACAAATTTTGCGAGAGGAAAGAAAGCTTTTCTGAAGAGTTGAATGTTCTAAGTTTTTGCGGTCAGGGAACCTTAATTAGTCCAAATCGTCTTTAGCAACTATTTAATCGCCCTCTAGAAATGAAAGTCGGACCGACAAAAGCGTTCGTCTGTTTGATTTCTCTGCTGTCTACTGCGGACTGCACACTTGCTTCTCCATCTCTGTCTCTCGCTCCTTCGCAGAATTTGCCTCCCTCCCTGACTTCTGACAGGCGACGTACGTTTGCATTCCTGTTGTCCTTCACACATGGCTGTTTTGCTGCTGACCTCACCCATCCATTTTTCCGATCCGTTTTACGGTTTTCATAATAGTTTTTACTTTATAAGTTCCTGTAAGCTGAATATTTTCGGAATAACGAGTTTCAAAATAAAAAAGAAACGTTTTTTATCCAGTCTTAATTAAACTATCAGGGAGATTCTTATCTCGTTTATTTATTGCAGCCAGATGGCATTGGGCGTGGTGGTGAATTATTCGTACTTACCATTGCAATGAAAATACCTACCTTTTGTTTTGACCTTCAAAAAATCATAAAATGTGTTATTGCTTTGTTTTGAAAACTTACATTTCATAAAAAAATACAGAATTTTTTATTTATTTTTCTGCAAAATTAGCAAGAACAGATTAGCGAGATATTTTGTCTTTTTGAGCTATGTTGGAGATTCGAGGTAGGATTAGCAAACCGTTCACTAGCCTTATAATGTTGAAAATAATGTTGAAAATAACTTGAAAATCGATATTTATTTGCAACGAATGCATATAATTGTCCCGTGAATCGGATCACAACCGGCGACTTCATTTTTGCGCGTTTGCGCTGCGCGGCTCTCCATTGAATGGAGTTGAAGTGCTCTGTGACGCAGATGGGCTCTTCTACGGCTCTTTTGTCCTTAAAACGTGCGTTTTTCCAATTTTCGTTGTTGGAAGTACTGCAAGTTCCACAAGGTTTTCTTCAGAATCTTTCCAATCAATCTTGATCAGTTGACTCATGGTTTCCTGTCAAAACTAAGAGGTTGAGGCGGGCGGGCGCCGTACTTCCCTTCTCATGGTCTTCCAAGTACTGCAAATAGCTGTCGCTCGTGTCAAGTGACTGAGGGAATTTACGAACCTTCTATTTTCAATATTCGGGTCGACCCACATATGTTTCCGTTATAGTTAACTTGAACTAACTAAAATCAAAAGAATAAACGGGAAATCTTACAGAATGAAAAAGTCGATATTAGCCCCCTCCCCCAGAGTCGCAAAAATTTTTTTCTGGTCACTATACAGCCAAGTCAGTCCTTCTCATCTTCAAACTTGCGACGCCGCTGTTTTTGCTGAATTTATAAGGAGGCTCCCTCATAGTTTTGTATTCTGATTTTCATAGGCAAACCCTTACTTTTTCTGTATCATCGTCAAAATTTCGCAGAAAATAGAAATGTTTATGGCGATTGTCAGTGCGTGAAACTGTTGGAAATTTGAGTGTTTGATGAAGTTCGAGGCAAAAAGACGTAGAAAGTCTCATGAAATGCTAGAGGCGACCATTTTTGGAAAGTTTTTATTTATGAACAGTCCGATTAGATAGTTTTCAACTTTTTGGGGCGTTTTCGAGGCCAAGCTAGCGCGTTTTTTGAGATTTGGGACATAGATGAAAAGCTTTATGAACTCTAGTGAAGCTTTCTTTTTTTTCTTGTTTTCGAGTTGACTTCCAGTTTATTATAAGCTAATTCTACAAATGATAAATGTACGAATTTGTTAGATTTGTAACAGACATATGATTGTTCATAAAACGTATGGAAACATTTTCCCATGGTTTTCCTTTTATTGCTCCGCCTACACGCTTGGGATCCAAGTGAAGATATTTTCTCAGAAAAAATTTTTTTATTCATCAACGGGAACGATTTGAACTTGTGAGAAGCGGCCGCCCGTGGACAAATGTGTGATTGTGACTCGCCCTTTCGTTGTGAGACATGGTCTCTCGGAAAAGTCTCCGATTTCCCATCGTTTCTTTTCGGCGTTACGATCACTCCAATTATATAAGATGGACGGTTCCTCAGCCGAGCTGGCTGATGTTCTACTTCTCAGTTCTCGCGATAAGACCGACAGGTGGCCTCGGCTAATTGAGTTGAAGATTTTGTCTCAACAAGGTCTTTGTTGAAAGCAACTGATTTTGCCTCGTTTTCCTCCTAATTCTTCCGCTTCTCCCCACCTTTCTTTCCCCTTTTTCCGTTGCATTAGTTTTTTGACTTATGCGGGTTCATTTGCCGTTGTAATCTACTTTCGACCCCTTAAATCTAACTTTTCCCATTGATAATTATTTCTGTCGCTCTGCGCAAACAAAAAGGACTTTCATTTGCGGGCGAGAGCAATGTTTTGTTAACGCCTTTTTTTTCGCGACTGTCGCCGCACGAAGAGAAGATTCGTTCCTACCAACGCATCGTCCTGAACAACATTTTGTCTCTTTTCCGTTGAAATGTTCATCTTTTTTCAAATGAATGCGTCAAAATAAAATAAGGTTTTTATATTTTCAACAAATCAGAATCTGGAAAATTTTCAGGAATATTTTTTATCAACGTTCTTGACATCTTTAGCTTGCAGTTTTAAACTGATAGAGGTCCCTCGGCTAATTTAGTTGAAGTCCGCATTCCCTATTTACTGGAGAATAAAAAATTTTTTATCTGAGTTTTTCGAGAATAGTCTAATCAAAACTATTTCAAGAAAAGTTTTTGTAACGAAAGAAAGTTGTTTTGAGAAGTTCTTTTTTTCGAGAAAGTTAGATCAGTAACTATTCAATTTTTTCTTCTTTTTATACAACCAGTTTTTCCTTTGTTTTCGTATATGCCGTCTTTTCGTCTATTTTGAACGTTGTTTCCATTCAAAATAAGAGTTGATTTCAGCGAAACGAGTTCCCCTCTCCTATCAAACTATCAACCATAGGCGTAGTAATATTTCTGTAAGAAAAAAAGCTGCTCAATATCAAAAAAAAGCATCGATTTTCATAATCGAGACTAAAAAATAAATACTTTTCTACTTTTTTTTTAATTCTCTGATGCACTGCTGCTGCAACGGAATGAGCCGATTTTATAACAAAATGATGGAAAAAATCACGGGGAATGGCTCGTCCACTTCCTCGCCGAATGGAGTAACAAAGGCCGCTAAGAACGGTCTACCCGTCGAAAGTCCCAAGTTGAACAACAAGAGAAAACCAGAGGTAATTTTGCTGCGCCGTTCTTTCGGTTTAATTTTTTGATATTCATTCTGAGTCTGGAGCAAGAACGAGAAGATTTATTACTGAGCGTTGGATTTTGTCAAAAAAAAGAACTGATTGATTATTTAACCAAGGGAATGGTATAAAATTTTATAAACCAAAACACAGGTGGCCGTCGCTCCACAACAACAAAAACCGCGGTATTCTTCTGGTTCTCGGGACGAACTTCATCTAAGAAATCCGTTAGTTTTTTCCATTCTCAATAGTCACGAAAAATAAGTTCTTTTCACAGAAACGAACGCAGAAACAGCGGTGGCGCGAACTTGTCGGCGGTTCAGAGTTACATGCTTAGACATGGTGGCGAGGAGCGTCTTGGTGAGAACAACATAAAAAAAAGAATATTTTCAAATGCCCTTTTTTTCAGTTGATGGACCAATCACGACGTCCGAAGGCGCTCGGGTAGCCTACTTGGAACGGAAAGTGCGGGAGTTGGAGGAGATGATGTCACAGCAGCCGCAGCCGTCGACTAGCGTCCTTCAGCTCACCCCCGTCACACAAGCTAGACGTGCGCACTTCTTCTCTTTTCTCACTTGTTTCGCTAAGGGGATAACATTACATGGCGTAAGCCATTTTTTTTTTTTTTTTTGATAACATTCTTTGAAAAGTTTCTTGTCCGGCGTTTATCTTCCGTTGTGCGGCGTTCTGCTTTGAACTTCAAAAAAGTTTGTCAGGATAGAGATCTCTAGACGAAAAAGTCTCTCATTAAGGCATTCGGCGTCGGCGGCGTCTTTGAAACCTCAGCCGGTAACCCCTTTCGGCTAGCCGCCTTTCGTGATTTGATAAAGGGAAGGGAGATCTGAGGATCCCCGCAGCGTTTTATTTTCGATAGCATTTGCGCATTAATGAAAAAAAAAGATTCGCAAAGCGTATAATTTCAAAAAAGTTTACTTTGCTAAGAAAATTTTAAGAATTTTTCATCCAAAGTGGATAAGACGAATGTCATCCGAATTATGTTTCTTGTTGCAGTTTCTGATTCCAGATGCCCGTAATGCTCCGCCGACTCAGCTCATCATTTCAAATAATGGATCTACGGTAGCTGAACAGATTAGGTTAGTGATCATTATTTCTAAACCTAAAAAATTTTTTTTAAGAATGCAGGAAATGACTGAACAACTTTCGTCGAAGGAGAAAAAAGTTGCAGAACTAGAGGTTTTTTCTGTCGTTTTGTTCTGAAGAAGAAAAAGTTGGTTTTTCAGAAGAAGCTGTTGAAGGCGTACACGCGTATAGAGAAGCAGCAGGAGGAGTTCGACGACAAAGTTCGCGGCGTCATTTCCGATTCTGAACGAGCAAGAGACGATCTGACCCGCATGGTAGAAAGGTACGACTGAGATTTTTAAGGAGACGAATGAAAATTAATTTCAATATCAGGTTTTGGAGCATTCCATGACTTTAGTGGTACAATTTGTCCAATTTTCGAAGGCATAAACTTCATACTTTTTTAATATCAAAAGCGATCACTCGTTGATCTTTTTGTGCCATTCAGCTCCGGATGATTCAGAATGCGACAGTTGGAGGCTGAAGCCGAAGTCCTACGTTCGCACTCTGCCTATGGCGACAACGCGAATGAGCAAGCCTATCGGGAACTTCAAGACAAAATTTGGAAGCAGGTTAGTCTTTCATTCGACTTCAAGCTCAAAGAACTTCTTTCTAGGACCGAGAGATCAAGGACCAGCGGATCCAGATGGAAAAACTTCGAGGGAAAGAAGCCGAGTTCGAGAAAATGCGCTCTGAAATGGTCTACCTCGAAATGCAGAACGAAGAGCTCAACAAGACTCTCGAGGCTAAGAAAACGGTCGTCGAGGAACTCGAGCGCAATGTTAACGTTCGTCAATTTTCGCTAGCTTTTTTTCGTTTTGAATTCTTAGTAGATTAAGAAAAAAAAGGGCAGGGACATGAATTTACAAGACATCAAAATGAAAATGAAACGCAAAAAAAGCGAAAATTGAAATACTTTCAGTCAATATCATCTTTAATATTTGTAAGAAACACACTTTCATTCAGGTCAGATTATTTCTATCTAATTTAACATCGACTTTTGTTCTGCCTGAATTCAAACAACGATAAATGAAAAATGAACAGTTATCAATAGGAATTTGTCTGAACACACTTTAGGCATTCTAAATGAGGCTAGATAGCTGCAGATTTTCCGCTGGTCTAGGTTGATCCAATAGGGAGATCAATCGAAAAAAAATGTTGATTTTTCTAATTTTTTTAGTTTTATTTTTCGCATACCTTAAACTTTCCTCTGTGCTCTCAGTCACAAGTTTTATTTGAAATACAAACTGTTAGATTCTAGCGCAAGTTTTGCAGACGATGCGTTTGGAACAGACTCTGTGCCAGCAGTCGTGTTCCTCAGGCTCGACTCCACTAGCCGAAGACAGCGAGTCGATGGCTGACGTCATTCGCCCCTCTCTCACTCGTCCTTATACCAAGGTGATTGCAATTAGGTTGATATCCCGTTATCCTGAATTTTCCGTATGGAAAAGATTGAAAGAAACTTCCATATGATTATTATAAAATTGAATTTAGTTTTCATGAGTAAATTTTAGGCTCATTCGACCTTGGGGTCAAATATGTCGCCACTGCCTCATGCCAAATCGTCGGGTCTGACAAAGAGTTTCTCCAATTTTGCCATCGACGTCACCAAGCGCGACGATATAACGGCTGCGATGAGCAGATCTATTAGGTCCGCTTTTTCGTTGCTGAAGGCTTTAGAAGGGTCTTCTTGTCTTTTTCAGTAATCACTATATTTTTTTGAAGATCTCTGTTTAAAAAAAATGCCTAAAAAGAAAGTTCAGAAAAATTCTTGTTTTGATGTTAAAAAAATTTTCAGTACTTTTTTCAATTGGTTGTATTTACTTTCTCACTCAGAAGAACTGAAAGAATGTTTTAGGACTCAGCAGCGGCAGATCACCCTCAGCCGATTAATGGTGAGATGTCTGCGAGATACGGTGGAAAAGTTGGCGCGAGGTGAAAATCCCGACGTCTGTCGTTTGTTGGGAATCAAAAGTTGGTGACTCGAGGGTAGTGCAGAGTTGAAATTTCCAATTTCAGCTGACTCCATGTCGGAAAGCGAATTCGAGGGCGAACAAACCGCCGAAGAGTCCAAGCCGTTCTCCATGATGGCTGCCGAAAAAGCTGTTCGTTTTTTTCTTCCTTCACCTTGAGCTACTTCTTTTCATGTTTTTTTTTTCAGTTGCACAAGCAGGAACGAGGTCTGAAGGAGCTGGACAGCGACTTGGAGGCGATCCGCCAGTCGGTCGCTGTCTGGTATGAATCGACTTTGGAGCGAAACGGCCAAGGAGACGAAGCTTGCCGAGTCCAATGAGTCCCCCTGTAACTGTAGTTTTTCGTTTTGTTCATTCTAATTTAGCACCGAGCCGCATGTATTATCTACCAATTCCCCCACCAGTACGCGGTATCTCAAAACGCCTGATTGTTTCCAAAAATGGTTATTTTCACTTATTGAATCTGGATCGCTGGAACTGAGCTCGTTTTGGCTTCTATGCGCCATTTCGTCTACTCTTTCTGAGGACATTTTTAAAGCTAGCGTTCCAGAGTTGAGTATCTCTTCCGGCTAACCCCTTTGATTATTCAGATAAATCGCATTTGATTCGATTGGTGCTTTTCTTTGGAATGTGCGTGTCAAATAAAGTTTGTAATACTTATCAAAGGGTTTCTTTTTCGATCAGAGTGAGGAAAGACACGAAAGTCAACAGATGACCCATTTCCCTAACAGCAAAAGTAGAGTTAATTCCACAGAAGTTTTCCGGTAGAATAATTAGGCCAAAACTGAGGATAAAAGAAGCGGGATGGGTCCTACTTGGCAACGATGTCGGCGTTCCTTCGACTAACGGTTCTCTCGATTCTGTTGCCTCTGGCGTTGACGCGACTTTTTTGCGGCCTCGACCCATTCACCAACAATTTCATGGAACTCTTCGTCAAACTCGATTGCAACCACACGCTTCGTCAGTTTTCACTTTCAAGAATTTTGGAACCTCAAGAAATGAGCGAGAATGACAATTAGGAACAAATTTTGCCAACTAAAAGTATTTTTCTCTCCATTCAAACCTGGAAAATCATCTAGCTTGATTTTCATAATTACACTTTCGAGTTCTACAACTCTAAAGGGGGTTTTTTTAAAGTCGCTTTGACGGGGCCTACGCGAGGGAATTCGCCCAACGGCCCAATTTTCAAAAACTACGAAATTTTTCAGTGGAACACGTGGATTGCTGCAAGGATCACGGAAAATGCTACGCCCACAGAAAAGCCTCGATGGAAAAATGCGACAACGAATACTGCGCCTGCGTTTCGGAGCTCGCCAAAGAAGGTGTTTGCAAGGTTGGGTGAAAAAATGACCTTTTTGGAAGTAAACAGGGAACTGAATAGATTATAAAAGCAAATTCGAAAACATCGCGAAAATTTTTGAATGAACTTGTCTCGCGCATTAAATACTTCCCCAAAAGAACTACCTTGACAGTTTGAATGATTGTTGAAAACCTTTCACACTCTTTTTTTCGGGGGATCTGGATGAGGATTCTTCATATTTACACCACCTTTTTCTTCAAAGATATGGATTTTCAATCGTGTGTTTAGTGCTGGACTGACGAGAAAATGTGTTAGGTGTACACCGCAGATCTGGTCCAAACTTCTCGGGTAGTCTTAAGTTTAAGTATTCGAAAACGAAAAAAAAACTATCTTCAGAAAAGAGCAGAGAAAGAGCACGTCAAAAATGTATAGGAAACACTCAAAAACTGATTTTCTTGGTGTTTTGTGAACGCAAAGTTTCTTTCTCGTGTTGCTCATAATAGGGTAAATCATATAACTCATTCGAAACTGGGTTGGGACAGCGAACGGAAAAAAGTCATTAAACGGGACTCTTATGAAAGACGCATGGATAGTCTCCGTGATCTACCATCGGCGCGCAAGTTCACCGTCCCAAGACAGCCCTGAATGGGCTATTGTTAAGGAAAAAGTTCTTATTGACAGATAAATCTTTTTGTTTTCAAGCGCTCACACTTAGAAGTACCTACCACAGAAGATGAAGAAGATCTGCTATTTTCATTTCAAGTACTTCCCTTGCAAAGGTTGCTATTTGCAACGAACAAGTGCAATTTTTTTGAATTCATATCTTCAATACCCGAAGTTTGCACAAATTAACAATGGAAAATATACAACCCTCAAAAATCATTCGAGTAAACTTTCTGATAACCTTCTATTTTCCTTGTTAGAAGGTGAATCGCCGTGCAAAATTTCCCCTTAAAACTAAAATTTTTCTCATTTCAGCTCGGAAATTGAGAACGATATATGTGAAATTATTGAAGAAAGTTTCCTCTCTGGTTCGTTTGGAGAAAGAAGATTCGCGCCTTCGTTGCAGGACAAAGCGTAAATCCCCAAAAAACGTTCCAGAACATGGTCCTGCCGCGAAGGCGCGTATCTTCTTCAAACTACGCAGCAAAGCATTTTAACAGACTAAATGAAGGTCCCTTATGAGCCTTTCAGAAAATAAACTCACTTCTCATTTCCAGAACCACGCGGACAACTTTTGCAACACGGTGAAATCGTTCGGAAAGGTCGTCTGGCCCTCTTTCAGTGACAACAATATGATTGTTTGATACATCTTTTCGCGTTTCCCAACATTTCCCATGAACTTATCACACAATAAATATCTTTCACGTTTTATACTCGATGAGTTCTAAATTCGAGAAACCAGAAGAGAAAGTTAGCACGACAAAAGATAATCTATTTGGTAATATGTATGTCCCAGATAAGTACAAAAAAATTCTTCCACAAGCCGTTACAAATTTCGAAGAAAAAAGACAAAACATACCGTTTTTTTTTTCCAAAATTTTTGAATTATTAGAATGCAATCGAATATCACAGATAAATGAAAAAGTAGTTTCAGAGTCGGACAACTCTTACTGATATGATCACATCGCAATTATATTGTTGATCGAACATAGAAGTCTCAGTTTTTGGGATACAAGGTTAGTAGGCAGAGAGTTAAAACTTAGATCCTTCTCACAGAATCAAAGTGAAGTACCCATTTCTGAACTAAAAAAGAGGTTAAATGTTTTGTGTGCATTTCCAGGGAATAAATTATAAACATCTTGATTTGAAAGACTCGCAGGGAAGACGCGGCTACCAGTCGGCGAAGTCGTCCATCTTCTTCTCGGTGCTCGTCAGTTTCATCGCTCCGGAACGTGCTTTCTGTCTTTCCGACTGTTCTTTTCGCCGCGCCTCGTTCCTTGCCGCCAGCTCGGCCCGTCGCGACTCTGCAACCAACGGCCATGAAAAGTTTATAAGCATTATATACAAAAAGATTTAAAATTTAAAATGAAAACCAAAGAAAAAAAAATACGGGAGTTCAACTTCTAAGCTAAATAATTTTTTTCATGAAATATCCGTTTTAAAACTTTTTTTTGGATCTGGATGCTGATTCATACTCAAACTCTCAAAAACTAGAAATACGAAAGCATTTTCCAAATGAAAGAAGTGAAAAGCGAGATTATAAATTTGTAGAATGTCAAAAATGAGTTGTGCAGAAAGTTTAAACCCTTTTTTCTATTATTGATAAACTTGGAAAAACGAAATTTCTCGATAATAAACCTTTATCTGAAGCTGAAGTAGGTTGTAGCACTGGCGTAGGCTTCAGAACGTTCGAAGAAGCTGCAAGTTGAAACTTGGAGGTGAAAGGAAAAATGAGAGGAAACCGTCAGCCCATCCGTCGTCGTCCCAACCTTTGACGCCTCCAGAACTCGAAGACTTTTCTTCGAAACCCCAGCTCGACTTGGACGCCATCGTTTTCGACGGAACCGACAGTCCCAGCAACGCGTCGATGTTCTCATCGGTCGCTGAACCTTCTTGCGATCACTAACGTTGTTGGTTTTACAGACCACATGCCGTGTTCGAATAAAAAACTTCCACAAAATTATCTCTGACTCTCCAAAACTCAGTTATCTTTTTTCACTCTCTATTTTGAACTTTGAATTTCACGGAATCACCTTGAAAACGGCATAAGCTATTATGCTGTTAGTTCGCTGAAAGTTCCTCGGCGCAAAATTTAATTGACAGCGTTTTTTTTGTGCTCATAATTATTCCGAAAGAATAAATTTTTCATAGTTCTCAACATGGAATCCCTGTTAAATTTTTGAATAGATATCAGAATTGATTCCATGTTGAGAACTATGAAAAAAATTTATTCTTTCGGCACACGCCTTCGAACAGAACTTGTTATTGTCTATAAACTTTGGGATTTTTTTTTAAATTAAAATTTTCTGAAGTTTTCAAATAAAAAGAACAAACTGTGAAAAAAAAAATGAATGAACAAATATTTAAAAAAAATTTGAATTGAACCATAGTTTTCTCATAAACCTCAGCAACAGCAACAAGAATTCCTTGAAAAAAGAGGTCTTGTTTTCGAAACATATAAAAACCCTTTGATGTAAAAAAAAAAGCCTACGCTCTAGACGATTGAACAGTACTAGGGAGATATAAAGATGGTCCTTAGTCATTCAATACAATCAGATACATTTTAATGAAGATAACCTTGTTTGGTTTTTGCGCTGGAGGAGGTAGAAGAGGGAAGCTGAAGACGTCCGATACTCGGTTTCTTGGCTCCGAGCGAGGAACTCACCGCAGAAGTTTTCTTGTTGACGTCCGGAGAGGACCTTGCGGTATCGACCTGGAGAAGTCGATAATCCTTCGTTTGCTTTGGAAACAAACCGGAGTGTCCCAGCCGAGACCCCAGTCGTCGTCGTTTTTCGTGCTCCCTCCGAGGTCCGACCAATCGTCTTTCACTGAACGCTTTCATTTTTCGATAAGTATTCAAATGCGGAAACCGTCAAAGTTGTCGCCGCCATCGGACAAGTCGCCCCAGCCGTCATTGCTCGCTGGAGCGAGTTTCAGCGGAGCGTTCGACGAAGATTTCGGAGCCGGAGAGCTTCTGCCAGAGTCTGTGGGACCTCAAGCGGAATGAAACGGTAAAGAGAAATCGGGCACGCGCAATTCGGTAACAAGAGAGCCTTTAGAAAAAGTACAAGTTCGAGGGAATTTGAGATTGCAGGAATACAATTTTTGTTACTATTGTCTTACTTTCTAGCGAGAAAATGAAAACGAACTTTTGACTGCAAGACTGGGCGAAGTTCTTCCGGAGGCAGGTGTTGGCGCCGTTTGGCCCTCAACTGGCGGCACAGTTCCTTTGTAGAACTTTCCAGACAAGGACTTCAATGCCCAACTTGCCCATTGCGGGACCTTCAAAATACACAGTGAAAGATTCTCATTTATATTTCTCATTCAGAAAAGTAGCATTTCGAGCCTTATAAGTTTTAGTAGGAAAAAGTGAATACATAAAGCGCGTTCCGCACGAGACGGTCACGTTTTAAAAGAACAGAAAAGAGAAAGCTACCATAAATATTAATTTTCGCTCTAAGGTCTGGAAGCGAAGATGCTCAATTTTTATCTATATTGTTATACGGTTTTTTTTTTGCAGAAAGAAAAACGTGACAAGCTGGCGCGGGATGAGCTATAGTAGAGAAGAGGAAACCTTCTCGTGGTCAAGAATGGAGCTAGCGCCAGCCTTGACGCCGGCCTCGAGCTCAGGAATCAGTGCAGGGTTTTCGCTGGCCTTTTCGAGTTTCTCGAGAAACCCGCGGATGGCCTTGAAGGACTGCTCTCGAACTTGCTTCTCAGGGTCGCAGGTCAGCGGCACCAAACAAGGCACGATCCGGTTGGCGATCTCGACGAGTGTGTAGAACTGCTGTGTGGCCGACAACGCCAAAACCGACGCCATTCTGGACGGCGCGAAAGGATCCTCAAAAGAACGATTTGTCGACTCTTCGCTTGGAAAGTTTTCGAAATCATTCAGAACTCTCATCGATCCAAAATTTCCTGGAAATTTCAGCTTTCACAACTTTGTGTTTTTTTTCTGATATTGAAACCTTAACTTTTCTTAAGCATACGGTAATTTTCCTTAACTTTGAGGTGTTCCAAATAAAACCAGTTATTTAAGAAAAAGACTTTTTTTATTCCTCATAGTTTTTTTGAAAATTCAATTGAAACAAATCTAAATTATTTAAAATTGTTCCAAACGCAAAAAAACCCTTCGATCGCATAATTGTAATATGTTTTTTTCTCTGCAGAAAAAGAAGAAAAAAACTTTCCATAAAAGCTTGTTTTGAAAAATTGAATCAGAAAAATTTTTCCTATCATTACAGTACGATTTCGCTTTTTAACTAGGCCCAATGGAAAAATGTTCACGTGATTATACTGAACAAGGAAACTTATTTTCGAAAAAAACTTGTATTAAATTCATACGTTTTTTTATTTGTATTTCCTCATTTGAAACCGAATGACAGATAAATGTCAATTAAATAAACCGAGAGCGAGTTTTGAGCATTAACTTTTTCAAGAGGAAAAAACTGGAGGGAAACTTTTTTTTTATAATTTCTTGTTTCGATTATTTTTTCCCACGAAAAAGTGAGAAAAGAGAAAAAGTACTTGTGTGGGAGAAATAAAACATTTTGATTGATTTGAATAAATGGGGTAACCTTGAGAGCTCGGGTGAATGCGCTGATGAGGACGGCTTGGCGCTTGGCAGGGGCCAGCAAATGGCCGATTTTTCCTAAGCAAATTGTGGTGTTGGTTCGGATCCCGCCGTGTTCGTCGCCTCCTGAAAATGCCTCATAAATCACAGAAAAGAAAAAAAAAATCTAGCCTTGGAGCCGCGCCAAATACTTCATCAGCTCGACGTTCAGGTTATTGTAGTTGAGCTTGTCTGCCAGCGAAACCATCGCCTTGACTGTACTTTCTCGAACTGCTGGCGAAGTGTCCAAAAATCCTGACGTCAGATTCCTGCAGAAACCAAAGGTGGACAACTTCAGCGAGCCGTTCAGAATGAAAGTCTTTTGGAGACACGTTATGTTAAATGATTTTCTCGAAATTGAAAGAAGCGTTGTAATCGATACAAATACGATTTTAAAAAACAAAAATACACAATTTTGAATGTTTTCCACGAGAAAACTTCTCCTTTTTTGATTTTAGCGCTGAACGTCTCCGTTTTGCAAATTAAATCTTCGCTAAAACTCTAATTTTGATAAATAACTTTACTCACGCAAAAATTTTATCATTGACGACTTGAGAAGTGAGATGAGGAGCAAACTCGTCAATTCTCTCCAGAAGTTTCACTCTGGTTGTTCGGTCCGGGCTTCCAAATAACTGGAACCCAATGATTACACATAAAAATCCAACATTCTTGCTGCCATATAATAGATGTAAGATGCATAAGAGCAAATTGTTAAAAACAAACATCGAAAAGGACTTCAATGCGCTTTCAAAGGAAAGGTTCTTTTTAAAAATTAATAATTAGAAAAGATGAAACAAAAATTTCAAATGAACTTTTCGCAGGACTTTTGGACCCACACACTTTACTTATTCCTACGGTCAAAAAAAAACTCTGAAGAACAATAACTGAATAATTCATCGACCAATTCTTTACTTCGCAAAAATATCAATGAATATGCCCACGAATCATGATAAGACTGGGGAAAAGCGAAGAACATACCTTGCAGAGACAAGGGACGATGGTCCGTTGGTACTCGGCCTCGTCCAGAAGACGTCCGAGTTTGAACAGCGGAATCAGAATATTCGGTCCGGCGTCTCCGTATTCGTACGTCTACAACCTTAGACTTCAAAAGCCGCCAAAAACACCAACCAAAATCAATTTCGGCAAGATTTTGTACTTGGCAACGTCGTCAGGGAAAATGTCAAGATTTTCTCTGCAAAAAAAACTTTTTCAGTTCTTTTTCATTCTGAAAACTACCTCAAATGCATAAAGAAAGACTGTTTTTCGGAAGACTCTTTGAGCTCGAATTGTTCCAAAAAAAGCAGCGTATCAACGAATTTGTTTTTCAAATATCCACCCGTTCTTCGATATTCTAGAAACGGAATAATGAAAAAAAAAAATAGGAAATAAACCAATTATCAGCTCAGAAGCGGAAAGTTTAGCGGCAGCTCCTGTCGCAATCTTTTTGTACAACTCGTGTAACCTGAATTTATTATTGAACATTTTGAGTTCAAGATTTCCAGAGATGAACCCCAAAAACGAAAAATGCAAAAGACAGGTTTTTGCCAACAAGATTCGAAACAAATCGAGACCTTTTTCTCTCAGAATTGGGTAAAATTGTACTTTGAGGAAATAAACCTCTGTGGAATTTTTCCTGGAGCTTCGGCCTTTGTGACGTTTTCCGAGAAGCCGTTGAAGATCTCCCAGATGACAATAGCCAGTTGGTTGAGATCGGTCCGCGGAGAACTGAAAATGAGGTTCTCTTGCAGAAAACACAGCTTTTGGAGTACTTGAATGCGGTTACGGTGTGCAAACCGCCAATCTTCCAGTCGCCTCCGGCCGTCACGTAAATTCCTTTGCGTAGATTTTCATGACTCAAGTTTGCCTCATGAAGAAATTTCAACACAGACTGCAGGAAATGAAACTTCATAAAAACTTTCAGTCAGTTTACCAAAATTTGAAAAATCCCCCAGGAGACGACAAATTCTTTTTGCTGCTCGTTCAGCTCCATGTCTTTCATGTAGACAGAGAGAGGCTTACACTTCTCCGTTACTAAATAAAACGTACCGTCCACCTGTGAAAAAGGTATTAAAAAAATAAATTAACTGGCTATTTTTCACGCAGAAATCGAAAATGTAACCTCAATACTATCCAAGTATGCTATTATATTGGGATGGCGCATGGTCTTCAACTTCTGAGCTTGCTGTTTGATCGTAGAACTTCCGGTGCTCCAAAAAACAGTTGCGAGTTCGTTCGGCTCAGCCTTTAAGCACAAAATTCTTTCGAAAACTCATTCTCCATAAAACTTTTTTAAAGCTGTGGCCAATTGATAGACGATCAAAGTATGTGACGTTCGCATTGTCTGCAGGGATGTCGAAAGGGAACTGCGACTTGGGATCTCGTGTGAAAAAAGAGGACAGCACAGAAGCCATCCTGCCAAACAATTTCCAGTTAGAAAAAAAAACTGAAAATTTTGTTATGCCGTATTTAAAGTAATTCCGCAAAATCCAAAATAGCCGTAAGAGAAAAAAAAAGATAACTAAGCTTTGGAGAGCCAAAGATAAATCTGCGTTCGCGGAAAATACTTTGAACACAGCGCTAGAAAAATTAATTGTTTTTTTGCCACGCGCAAAAACCGCATACACTGCCGGGCGTGTAGCCGTGAAAATGTGGATTTCATTTTTTCGCACGACACTCCGACTATTTAACACGTTATACACAACTAAACTCATAAAATGTTTCTGCTCACCGCTTGATGGAATAAAAATGAAAAAAAAAACCAAAAAATAAGAATCAAATTAGAGGTAAAATTAAACATAAAGTTACGAATGGAACCTCGAAACAGCGATAAGAATAAATTAAATATTTTTATCAAGTACTATATATGCAAGGTTGGAAAAAAATGAGTATCGAGAGCTTCGTTGGAAGTAGAGTTCGCAAATGGTGCCAAAGTCGGCCAATGCACTGTCGCAAAGAGCTTGGCCATGTTCTGTACCTCTGCCTCATGTACATTAGTTTGTTCATCATTTGGACGAGTTGAAAATTCCTCCTGGAAAAAGAAACAGTTTTGTTTTCAATTCAGAGAAACAGACAGAGATCGGGGCGGAATTTGGCTCTTCAGCGCGCTTCTGTAGATCGGGGACCTCAGCCTTCAGACTTGAGCTGTCAGAGATTTCCTCTTCTCCTGTTACAATATCACACTAATATTTCAAGGGAATTTATACGAATGGTCAGTTCCCCAGCAAATATTGATAAAAAAGAAAGAAAGGCAAAAAAAAACTGCCCCCTTTTTTTGGTATGTATGGATAGGGACGTAAGGATCTAGGGCTGGAAAACCTCCGAAAGCTGGCAGCGAGGTCATTCTAGGAGCTGTGGGAGCGACCAGAGAAGAGCTCGTCGCAGTCTTTGGATAGAGCATCTCGATCTCGAACAGTCTTTGATCGCTCTTCAAAAATGTCAATTATCTGAATTCATCCCCACCCAACATGTTTCGCGAAACTCTCCAACTGTTTTTCAATAATACTTATTTTATTATCCATTATCTTCAACTGTTCCAGTCGCTTCAGCTTTTTCTGAACACCATTTTTCGTGACTGTATTGGTATCAACTCGAACCTCTAAAAAAGCGATGAGTTGTTCAAGTTTTTCACATTCTTTATTTGCGAAAATTCTTCTTTCGAATTCGTCCCCAGCGTCTGCTTGAGTCTAAACGGATTGACCAAAACCAAACTACCACCAGAATGTTCGTACCATTACACGAGAAGTTTGTGGTCGAAATGAGAAGACCTTCTACGTTGCTTTTTTTTGAAAAGCAATCTTCTTTCTTTTGCCTACTACTACTAGTTCCTTCTGAACCAGTCTACCTGAGTCTTCTGATACAGTTTATCACATTTAAAATATAGCATGTGTACCACAATTTGGAATCTCACCAAACGACATTCCGCTGTGCCACTGCGCGCCTTTGCGAACCTTAGTCTCGCTTTTAATTTTTTTTTTCTTTTATTAAGGTACTCTAATTTCCTGTGCTACCACAGCAATAACAATTAATTGAAAGCGTGACCTAGACTCGAAAGACGCTTCGCGAACGCACGCAGCGGAAGAGCGGAATGTCGTTCGGTGAAATTTCAAGCTGTGGCACATAGTCTATAACTGCTGAGTTTATTTTTTCAAGAATCATAGGAAGAATCCATTAGAATCTGGCGGTGAGAAGCTTTGGTACTAATAACTAAAACCAAGTCAATTTTTGGGCCTTGAAAAACAATTGAATTCGTAATGGCCTAAACTGTTCAACTTGAGACCGAACAAAAAAAGATTCAGATACTAGAAATAAAGAATTTCAGATCGTGGTTCATAAGTATTTCATTCTCGATATAATTCGTAGTTGATTTTAAAAATACGTGGAAAATAATTCACTTACGCTTTGAACGAGAAAGGTATCCAGTCATTACCTCAGATCGGAGCGATGACGGACAGCGCGGAGAAGCAGAAGCGTCGAGAGAAGGTGAGGCCAGGAAGACGTAGGGATCGGAAGTTCGTTGGCAGGTCGAAAAGTTCTTGCAAAGCGTGATCGAGCGATTGAAAAAGTGGACCCCGGCCTACTGCCAGCGTTTGTTCCAAGAGAAGGAACTCGTTGAGCTCTGCTACAGGTTTTTTCCTATCGAATCTCTCTTGTCCCTTTTTTCCTATTTATAAACTTTTAAAACACATCCATCATGAATCACGATGAATGAATGATTATCCCGCTGACATACTGCAAAAAAAATCTCGCGGGTCTCGCAATTTGAAAATTTCTGAAATGTGAGGTCGCGCCGAGTAAATTGCGAGACCCGCGCGAGAACTGAGCGAGATAGTTGCGAGTTTGTCAATGTACCGCCACCGACCTCGCATTCTCTCGCGCAGCTAGCTTTGTAGTCATAATAGAGCTTCTTTGCAAAATCAGTTGATCATATCATTTTTTTTTTCAGAGCTCGTGAGACTTTTTGGAAAGAAAACACAAAAATCGATGTGAGATATTTCTTTAACTTTTTTTCCTGTGGAAACTCTTTCAGCTCGAAGTACCGATCAAAATATGTGGGGACATTCATGGGCAGTTTGAAGATCTGCTCGCCCTTTTCGAAATGAACGGATGGCCTCCAGAGCAGAAGTGAATGGTCTTTCTGAACTTTTCAATAACTGAATGGCTAACAGATATCTGTTCCTGGGCGACTATGTGGACCGAGGACCGTTTTCGATCGAAGTGATCACGCTGCTTTTTGCCTATCAGGTGCTCTATCCAGACAAAGTGACGCTTCTCCGAGGAAATCACGAGTCGCGTCCTGTCAACATGCAGTACGGCTTCTTCATGGAGGTCAAGAAAAGGTGAGATCATCTTGTCTTCTGCGAGGAGGATCCTCGTCTCAGGTACTCGGTGCAGCTCTACGAGTGTTTCCAACTCGCTTTTTACACGATGCCGCTCTGTGCTCACATCTCCCAGCGAATACTCTGCATGCACGGTGGCATCAGCGAGGACCTCGTCGACCTCAGGCCCGTTTTTTCAGTCTTTTTTTTTGTTTTCCAAGAAAGACTAGATTCTTTGAATTTCTCAGATTTTAATTCCAAACGATTACAGACAGCTGGAGAAGATCGAGCGTCCTTGCGACATTCCTGATATTGGCGTTATCGCAGACCTGACGTGGGCGGACCCAGACGCGACGACCAAAGGCTACTCAGAGTCGCCGAGAGGGGCCGCACGAATCTTTGGCGCAGATGCCCTCAAATCCTTCTGCAAAATGCACAACATCGAGCTCGTTGTGAGGGCACATCAGGTCAGTCTCCATTTCTGAGCCTGTTGACTCGCTTCAGGTTGTGATGGATGGCTACGAGTTTTTTGGAGACAAACAGCTGGTCACCATTTTTTCGGCTCCGTTCTACTGCGGGCAGTTTGACAACGCTTCAGCCGTTATGAACATAGACGAGAAAATGGTGAGAATAAGGAAAAGTGAGATGAGAAAAGCAGTTTCAAATTTAAAAGTCCTATGACTAATGCCGTATTCAATGTGATTTGGGCGAAATTCAAAATTATATCTGACTCTCCAAAGTTCATTCATCTTTTTCTTTCTGTGAGGGCTATTTTGGATTTCGCGGAATCACTTCGAACACGGTAATCAACTACTTGATGGAATTTTCAGACTTGAATCATCTCTCAAAACCTTGTGTTCGAACGAAATAAATCCAATCGTTGCAGTCGATATCGTTCACTATCATGCGGCCAGACCTCGGCCGGAAAAGGACAGCGCCGGCAGTCAACGCGGACCCTCCTACTGCTGCCGCCAAATGATACCCAAGCGCTACTCTCCACACAGACTTCCTCATTCTCCTGTCATCGTAACTATTAAAATGCTGTCGCGCATTCCCGTTGTCTCTGGCACAAACTGATAACAATTTATTTTAAATAGAAAACATTTACATTATGCACAAGCAGCAACAAGCTGGCCTTGCGAATGTTTAGCGGCCAGCGAGTTCCGTCAAGCTTGTTTCTTTCGTTTGGAGAGATCAGAGTCTGCTGCTTCCGCCGTACGGGTTTCTAAGCCGTTGAAAGGTTGTTGAAGTATTGACCACGAATTTTATTTATTTATTCATGGAGTTATATAGGAGAACTTCTACAAGTGAGCTTCTTCAAAATAAGTTCTTGGAATAAGTTTTGAAGTTTCACCTGTCCTCTCATTGGTTTTGAGACGTGGAAAAAGAAGCCACAGATGATAGCCAACGACGGAGAGCAGCAGGTTGTAAATGATGTAAAACGTGTTCATCTGTAGAAATGGACTTTCTGAGGAGATACGTGAATGATTTTTTGATTGCATTAGATAGAATTTATAAATTTTATGGACATGTAAAATGAGGCTCCTAGGTTCTAATTTCTTTGCAGTTTTTAGGTGGTTTAAATGTGAGCTTTGTGTGATTGAGTGATGCTTTCTAAGTATGAAAGCATTCTTTGTAGACATTGTGAAAAGTACGAGTATTTTTTAATTAAAAAAAGTAGTACATCAGAACAGTGACTTATGAGAATCTATGAAAAATATTTGAGTTAGAAAAGTTTTTTCCTCTTTCTATGGGATGGTAGCAAAAATTCAAGTCCTCAAAGTCACGCCTCCTTCCTCCAAACTCGCAAAAAATCTTTTTTTTTTGCATGTCAAGCTTTTTATTGATGATTGCGCACAGTTAAAACGATTTTTGACGAAGAAATATGAGCTCGACATCGAGTTACAATTGTTTATGCTTTTATTTTGATTGATTGATATTTTTAAATCATAAACACGAATTTAAAGTTGAAAACAATTCAGTTTTTTTGAGAGACTAAAACAAAGGACCTTTAAAAAAAGATATAGTTAGATTTCCTAATTTTGATAGAAATTTTTTGATGAACTCAGCGTTCACTGTGAAATTCTGACGTAACATGGGCGAAAAAAAGTTTTAAAAAAAACCACTGGTTAGCAGAGAAAGAAAGAGGGCTGAGACAGCGTCGAGCCATGAAGAACTCCGTTTCTGCCTCGGCGTCTCCTGCAACTGCAAACTGTGGAAAGGACAATAATAAAGTAACGGGAACATTCATCCGACGACAAATTGTTGAGGAGGGTAAATATACTTATTGATATGATTTTTAAAACACATCAGAAAAAATGAACAGACTATCACTTTTGCCTTGATCAGATAGATTTATTACAAACAATTATGGAAAAAGTTCAACACTACAATGAGAAACAGGTGACATGGGAAATTAAATAAATGTCATGACTTATGAATATTTCTTCACTCACGTAGAGAAAATTTTCCTCAGGTTTTTTCTCAACCAAACTTGCTTTTCGAGAAAACACTGTCACGAGAAATTAACACGAAAACGACTCATTACTAAGAACGCCATAAGCTGAAAATAGTGACGCTGAGAACTATCGTGCGCGGCAGAGGAAAAGTCGGCGATGCGTCAACACAACGAATGTTGCGGTGGCCTTTCCTCGTGTTTGTGCATGTATTTGACGAGTTTTGGCCTATCACTTCACAATTGCATGCATAGTTGACACCTTTTTCGCGGCACATTCATATCCATAGGTAAAACGGAAAAGTTCCTGAGAGGGAGATAAAAAGCTTCCTCTAAAAGCTCCTAAAATGATGTAAAAAAGCTTTTGAGCACCTTTTTCATAGCCTCAGAGGATCCTTTTTGAATCCTCTCGAATCTTTTTAGTTGCTTTCCAGCATCCTTTTTGTCAGAGGATGTGAAAAAGATGCAAAAAAGAATTGAAATGATGTGAAAAAGATCTGCTGGGGGCCCTTTCAAGGTCTTTTTTTTGAGAAAAGCTTTTGAAGAGCTTTTCAGTTTTGCCCGAGTCAGAGAAATTGAAATGTAATCGGAGCGTCATTCCCCTCGCCGTGAGGTATAATTCAAGAGTTATTAAAAATCCATGAAAATTTCGAAAATTTCTTATCTATTTAAATTTACTTTTTTCCGATAAGAATGTTTCCATCTGGCTATTTCCTAATCAAGAAATTATTTATTTGAATAAGAGTATGACTCTTCAGCTTCGTGAGCTTTTATAGATAGGAGTCTCGAAATTGTACAAACTCGAAATATTTCTTAATAAACTCCTGTATTCATGAATTGTTCAAACAAAAAAGCTTTTTTGGCAAAGTCTAAGGCAAGTTTAACTCAAGATTCTGAAGGAGAAACAATCGTTGCTCCTTCACGAAATGATGAGTTAACTACAACCAGAAAAAATATTTTGAAAAGGGGTCAGAGTCTTGAAAAATAAAGAGTTAGTGTACTTTGAGCTTGAAATAGAAAAAAAAAGGTAAAACAGAAAGCGAAAGTTTGTGCGCGAGAAAAGCCTGTTGTGAGCCTTCCAGGTCAGGTGCAATTGACGTGTTCGGCACACCTCTTATTATGAATCTCTCCATTTTTCACTCGTAATTCACTGAAAAACGTGCCCAAGAAATCGTTCAGAGTGGAGCTGATTCATAAAAACTTGCCTAGGTTCTGAAACGGGCTTAAAGGAATAAAACACGTTCAAAAAACCGTCCATATTTTCATATTTAATTATGAAAATACGATTTATTCCAGTGTGGGACAATCTCTAAGAAGCACAGTATATATTGACCTTTTGCTTCTTAAAGCCTTCTTCTTCATCCTATGCCTTTGTACCGCTTGAGCGGCGTCCCAAGTCGATTAGCCGAGGTCCTATCCTGATATGTGATTATTGTGAACTGGCTCGAGTGACATATCCGTCCTTGTGTGTGACGGCTGGGGAATTTGATGTCGTGGTTTCCCACTACCAACATTTCTTAAACCCCTTGGTTGGGTCGAGGCGGGGATCGAACTTGTGACCCTATGGATCGTATACAGGCATACAACCTGTTGCGCTACGGCGCGCCAAATCATTTGTTTCTTAAAGTATCCTAAAATACAATAAAATTATCTTTTCAACGACTTCTCTGCGTAAATTCTAATCAGAACTGGGATACAGAGTTCGTTTCGCGCCAATAAAAAAAGGCCACGCCTCTTCATCCACAGGGTCTCGCATTGCAGATATGTTATCTCGAGTTTAAATGTAAAAAAAAAACTTCGAGGCCTTTCAAATATAAACTTTTAGGATGATCAATCTTTAAAAAAACTAAATCGAGTTCGAAATAAAGCTCAATTCTGAAAAATCGTGTCAGAAACGAAAGTTACTGATAAATTTATTTTTTGATCTTCACTAATTAATCAGACAATGACTTCAAGAAACACAGTTAGCATTTTTTTTTTAATTGAGCAAAAAGGAAATCTTTGAAAAAGAGCTTGGCAGATAAAAAGTGTCAATTAATTTGAGGATTTTCAATCAATATATATGGAGTAAGTGAAGATTGAGAGAGGGTTGCAAGGGGCAGAGCAAACAATGGAAAAGAGTAAAACGGCCGGAAAGAGACAACCCGTGGCAACCTTCCAAAAGCTTGTACAGCCGCTATTTCGGATGTTTTTCCCATAATTGGTTGTCCATACTTATATGCATACTTCTCGTCAATATATTGACTTCTGACTACATTTGCGTATTTTCGGACAAATATAAAAATTTTCGTGTGAAAGCAAAGAGTTTCAGGCATTGCTTGAACGTCTTCTGAGAAACTCAAATTTTATTTTCTTTTTTTTGAACAACTAGAACTAGAGAAGTGTATCATTTGTTGTCCGTAAATTTTGATACTCAAACTTAGGCACAGTACTATTAAAATATAACTTCTGGAAGGAATATCAGGCAGAAATGATGCTCGAAAAAGACAAGAATCCTTCCTGTGAAGTTTAATATAAAAAAAAATGACAATTAAAGAACTTGACATAGGAGGAAAAAGTAATGCCGAGATTTGAAGTTCTCAAACGAGTTATTCAACCGATATTGACTTTATGAATTGAAAAAGTTGTTACACCTAAAGGCGAATTTCCTCGTTACCGGGCTCAACCCTGTTCGTCGGCTTTTTATCTTTCGGCATACATGGCAAGTACTTCACGAGAGGGATCTGAAACTGTGAATGATCCCATTCTTTTTATTTTATTTGTTCAGATAAATTTATCGTATCTTAAGTAACTGTTTTTTTTTTTCCAAGTTATTTTAACCGCAGTATATTAACATCTTCTTTTATGACATCAAGAAAGTTGAAAGATTGAATTCCATATGAATACCTCTGAAGGAACTCATCTTTTAACGTCTTTCCCTTTTCTAGCTCCCCTTATTATTCTTTTGCTGTATAAACTGTGAACTTATCATAACAAATAACGAAACTTTGCAAATCTCGAATTCAGCCAATCTTTAACTTTGAGTCGAATTTAGCTTTACGACCACTTTCTTTTTTTTTGCAATTTAATGCCCTTCACCTTTTCCGTAGATGAGCACTTGTAGGCTAAAGCGCTTTTTTTTTATATAACTCAACCCTAGTTAAGTTTCGCCTGATTATCACTAATTTAGTATGGTTAAGCTCAGAAAAACCTGACTGACTAGTGAGAATGTGGACATGGATATAAAATAAGCTGAAGCTTTTTTAAACTTGTTTTAGTAGGACTGTGGCCAGGATTAAACTAGTAGAGTCACTCATGAAATAATTCTTTTTCTCATCGTTGAATAAAACTTAGCAAATACTCAGACAACGAGACAAACCTTGTTGAGGACCTTCATGACGAGAGGCGGATAGCTGTAGGTACACTCGTCCAAATTTCCAGCGTAGACCTCTCCGCGGGCGCGCAGACCCCGTTGTTCTCTCGTGGCTCCTGTCAACTTCAACAATCGGAACAGTTCAGTTGAGAACGAACCTCCGACCGAGTTGTCCAGAATACAGGCGCACATGGCTCCGACGAACATCGGCATCTGCAGAAGCACGTTGAGAACTTGGTTCAGCCACTGCCAGCCTGCAAATTCTTTCGTACGCTTCTCAACGTTTTTGAGTTTCGAAATTCAGAAAACTTTTTTGAAACAGGATTTTTTCTCAATGTATGTCTGTAAGCACATAATAAAATATCAAAAAAAAATTGAGACGTTTTCAGCTTTCTTCTTCAGGTCATGGCCGACTTTTAAGTGTCGAGATAATTTTATTACAAAAATTACTGAAGCAAATAACCGGAAGCTACAGGGTTGAGCGTGAAGTATTTAGGAACGATAAGCCCGAACATCATCGAAAATCCCAGGATTCCCATGTTGCGCGACATCGTCATATCCACCTTCATCTTTTTTCATTTTCATGCGAGCTGAGAACGACAAACAGTTTGCAAGTTGGAAACGGCAACTCCGACGACCATCGCCATAGAAGAAGCCAAAACGCCGCCGACCAGAGGGTCAGGAATGGTCGAAAGAACAGCTCCAATCTGCAGACAGAGATTTTTCTTCGATTCAAAAGGGGTGACCTTGGTCAGGATGCCGAGAACGATGAGAAGCAACCCGGCGACGACCATCGTCCACCTGGAAGCGACGCGCGTCACTCCGATGACGCCAATGTTCTCTGTGTGTGTAGTCATCCCGACGCCAGGACCCAGAAGTCCCGAAATGAGAGAGCCGAGTCCTAGACTCAGTCTCTTGCATCAGTCGCTGTGCGACAAAAACAAGGCAACCTTCGCTCAGAATGCCGCGATTGATGGCGTGACTGGGCGGCGGTCGCTCCTGTGAAACTCTTGCCGCCGCATGATAGTCGCCGACGGATTCAAACACGGAAGTCATCGCCGACAGCAAAAATAGTAAGAAGAGACTTGTGTTGAATTGTGGAGGTCCAAACTTTCCTTCAATTTCGCTTATCGTTTGCCTTGAGTCTGAAAGTACCTGGATATGGAAGCTCAACCCACGAAGATTCGCGAATCACTTGCAGAGAAATGTTCTTATCGACACGAGCAGAGCTTCCCTCAGGAACCAGGTCGAACACAGTCAACACGACGCAAAAAGTCCACGAAACCAATATAGCGATAAGGTACTTGAAAAGGTTCATTTTTGCGACCAAGGTGTTAAACTTACAGGATATTGTCCAAAGAGGTTTGTTCGATACCAGTGCAGCTTGCCCTCTTTCCAGCCAGGCAAAGGTACATTTACGTCGGCCAGGTAGAGGATCGTCGCGAATAAAGTAACTGCTTGTCTGAAATATCACGTTTTTCGAGAGATGGGAGATTTTTCTGACACAACAGCGACCCAATGTTTGCTGATGTGCGTGACCATGAGGTCTGTCTGAGAGAAGGCGAGAAGAAGCATCAGAGGTGAAACCTTGAAACGGAAGGGTACGGATTCCAAGTGGCGAAATCTCACCGTCAGAGGCCCTATGAACTTTGTTAGGAGTCCAACGAGTCCTGTGAATCCGATAAGCATCGGGACGAACGAAGACAGAATCAGACACCCTTGTATCTGAGAAATCAGAGAAAGTTTTCCAGTTATCAGTTCTCAAATGCTACCAATGCGATACGTGTATAGTATTCTTCGGTGGAAACAAAGTCCTGCTCAGTGGCATTGCAACGATTCTCAGGCAAGTTGAAGAACCCTTGAACCGAAGGCACGTAAGCAAAAGCAGTGCCTTGCAGCAAGGCCAATCTGAAGAGAAGACAAAACTAAACTTCTTGAACTTGATTGAAAAAAACCTCATCCCAAACAAGGTTTGCACAATTGTAGAGAGCCCACTACTGACGAAAGTCGAACTGATGAGCGTCTGCCGGAGTCTCGCTTGAAAGAAACAGATAATAGAATAGAGAGCTGGTATACCTATGTTGGAGCCCGCACAAAGTGCATCCGACATGATCAAAGGTACGGTGAGCAGCGCCGAGACACAAACCATCACTTGCTGGAAGTCAGTTCATGCAGTGGCGGCCAAAAATATTAGAAACTTATATTTTTACATTGGCTTTATAGTTGCTGCAAATACTTTTTAAAAAAAGGAGAACTCTCAACATTCAAACAAGTATAGAGAATACTGATGATTCGAAAAAACCTCATTATAGACAACGGATGTTTCCCGTATTAGATTTCCCAAAAAATGAAGATTTGGTTTCGATGACCGACCTGAAGACCGTAGAGAAGTGCCACAGCCGGCGGAGGTGTGTCTTTGGCTCTGAGGAATTTTCGCTGCTTCTTCTCATCTTTTTCCATTCTTTTTTTTTTGTTTTTGCAAAATCTGAAAAGGATTATTTGGAACTGGACTGGTTATCAAGGTTTTCACGAAAGCGTGCACTTTCTGATTTAAAAAAAAACTTCACGAGTTACGTTCAACAAAAAGAAACAAAATTTAGAAAAATGATTCTCTTCCGTAGTTTTTTTTCAGCGTTAAAGAGGCACATGATAAAAAAAAAAAGAAAAAATTTGGCTTTTACGCTTAAAAGGTTTTCAATAAAAAAAGAGATTAATTCAAATAGGATCCTGGCGAATGCATTTTCTTGCGAGTTTCATGGACCATAGAATTAAAATAAAGCAAAAACTGTACAAATGAATGCAAAGTAGGGAAACGGACCGCAAATCCATTGATTTGCATTCTATATGAAACTCTTCGTGAATACAGTGAATGGTGGAGCGGCAAAAGGAAGGCGGGCGAGCCGACGTCATCCGCAATTATTTCCGAATATGGGGCGTCCATGAGGCTCGAAACACACAAACACTTGGAATTGACAAGCGAAAACTGCCGCCGGCATTTTCTTTATTCCATCACAAACGGAACCTTGTTCAAATATATGAAGCTGTTGATTTGCCTACCGACGTACAGCGAATGGTGAAACCGTCGACCAAAAAACTTCTCCTCGACGTCGTAAAAATAATGTATTCTTATGACGGTTAGTGCAAGTGGTTCATTCCTATCTATCTATAAAAGTAGAATAGATAGTTTCGCTCCATCACTCACTCGTGCTATACGTTTTGCATATGAAAAAAAAAACAAGCGAAACGGTAAAAAACGCGTTCAATCACCGCGATATATTTGGGCAGCATGACATTTCTGGAAGAGTATCATGCCTATACGAATTCTATATAATCTCATAGAACAGACTGTCCACACTAAGAATAGGTTTGGTTTGTTGAAATTTTTATTCAACGAAAGAAAATAAAAAAGTCGTAGGCCTTCAGGAAATGCAGTACCGAACACATGCCTTGTGCCTTGAAAGACCAACAGAAAACGCTTTTGATCAAGCTATAAACAAGAAAAACCAGTTCAAAAACATGGTCCTGCGCGCACTATTTTTCTAATCAAAACGACTCTCTTTCTAGCCGTCTCTCTGAAAACGCAAAAGTTCCGAAACTGACGTTGTTCATCTATCAGAATATATATGACTTTCAAAAAAAATTTCAAGGAATGATCCCAAACTTTAAAAATATGTTCAAGTAATAAAACCAACTAAAACTCTAAGTCCCATCTTCAAGGGAAAAAACTTTTAAAACTAATCTGTTGTTTCGATATGTATGAAGGGCGGAGAAGAAACAAAGAGTTTTGCCGTCGGCGAAAATCGGAAAATCAAACAGAACTGAGAGTTTCGATGTCATCTACAGTCCTGAAAAAAACAAAACAAAATTCAAAGAGTTTTTGTTATTCTTCTCTTTTTTTGGGAACAAAAAGATCGTATTTCAAAGAAAACTGAGAAACAAAGATTAGGCTGAAAAATAGAAAATGGGAAAAATTGTTCGATGGTTTGATCTGCTATGCGGAAAAAAAAGTTTCTTTCGTGTGTGAGGACCAAAAATCGACAAAAACATTTTTTAAGTATTGAATGGCGTCGCAAACAGTTTGAAGAGACGGAACTTTTTGCCAACTATTCGCTTATCGATAGAAGACGTTGGCCGTGGAAGCAGCACGTGGTCCAAGTCAAAAGATGGAGTAAGGAAGATTGATGACGTCAGAGAAGCAGATGATGATCGGATCGATCTTCGGGCCTTCGCCTATCATTACCCCTTCCCTTTCACGTCCTTTGCTTTCATGTCAGATCTTTTGACTACTGCAGATCGTTGGAATCAGACCGATTAGGTCCGTCCCCGTAACTTCTCAATCAATAGACAGCAAAAAACAACATTAGTTCTGAAATGAATATATCAAAACGAAGTGGATTGTCGAAATTTTTCTCTTCTTTTTTTCTTGCAATGACTTGATATCGGTCGTGCGTTGCCGTTTGACAAAAAAAAAAGGATTGTAAACAGGTTACAGCCATTTATTCAACCGCAGCGAAGGCTCAACAACGAAACTACAGAGAGATACCAGAAACAAGACCGGGAAAGGAAAGATGTTTGTTTTTACACGAATATGCGCCTGAAGTTTGCTCGTCTTAACTTCTGAGACAATAGAAATCTGTGGAGATCGGGGCAACGCACAGCTCTTATACACTCGGATTGGTTTGATATTTGTACAATAGGTTTGAGGATTGGAATCAGTGGACGATGCGTTTGTGGGCGGTCTGAACGACGTTGAGTTTGGAGTTGATCTGACCGACGAGCGGCTCGATTCCGCCGTACGGAGCTTCCTTCGTGCCGTGCAGCATTAGTGAGAACTTCTTCAGAGTTCCGCGGTGTTCTCCAGGTCCCTACAATGCTTCTTTCAAAACTTTCAAGATATTCAAAAGGCATTTCCAGAAAAAAAAGTTATCAAATACTTAATTTTTTACTAGAATATATCAAAAAATAATAGGCGTCAAAGTTTGGCCGAACAGCTTTACAAATAATGATGGGGTCCAAAACTGAATTTTTTTTTTTGTATGACTTGTGTAGCGAAAAACTCCCTGTTCCTTCTTGTGAGGTCTCCTTTCCACTCGATTTATTCATAAAAAGGTGTTAAGGCTTTAGTATGAAGTTCCTCGTTTTTTTGACTTGAAAAAAAGATAAAAAAAGATTTGAGAGAACTAAACAAAGGAAATTTAAATAATTTTTTTCTTGTCACTGAATAGCCCTATTTTTCTCCAGTTTTTTTTTTCGATTATCCTTTTTTTAGAAATTAAAAATTTGAAGCAACAGCGCAATTCACTTATTTCTCTAAAGGCATACTTCAGCCAGAGAAAAATTTGACAGTTGTTGTTTTATCGATAGGCATCGAACTGTTTTTCTTTTACAAAATCCAGTTGTAAAAAACCTGGAATCGAGCGATGAGCCGCCATTTGCCGGTGGGGTTCTCGCCCCACGTGTGAGTCGTCATAAATGGCCAGTTTGTGAAGCCGTCCTAAAAGAAGAGAAAGTTGGAGAAGGCTCCCGAGGGGTCAAATACCTTCGAGTCGTCGTCTTTAGGTCTTCGGGAGAGGATCATGGTCCTGCAAAGAAAAGTATGACAAAAGTACGCGGTGTACGGTACCTAGTGCCCATGGGCGAAACGAGGTAGAGCGTGGTGTCGCCGCGACGAGTCGAGTTGAAGGAGACGACCGCCTCAACCACTTTCATCAACAGGTTTTCCACATTTCGGAATCACCTGAACGTGTTCCAGGTAGCGAACTTCGGTCGCGGTTCCGATGCAACCGTCAGTTTCCAGCTCGAGTACCAGGTTTCCGTCAGCGGGGATCTCACTGGAAAAACTCCTTTTTACCAGAATATGTATGCAACGAATGGAGAAAGTCCTTTTTCAAAAGCTATTTTACTAAAATTAAGTTTATGAAGAAAAATTTTAAAATTTGATATTTCATAATTTTCTTGAATGCCTTTGAAGATTAATGAGGACGCTTTGTATGTGATGATGAATGTTGTTCACACTATTCGTTTTGAAGATTGGATTTTCCAATTTTGTACATTCCTTCTCATCTGCTGTTAATCGTGAGACAAATGAAGAGCTTATTATAGCACCAAATTAAAACTTTTCGGAAAAACTCTTCATTTAAGAGGTTTTGACCAAAATCAAACGAAATCGCTCGCTTCGCATGAAAAACTCTCTCTCCTGTCGAAAGAAAGAGAAAAAAATTGATGCTTTCTTTTCATTTTACTAGGAATTCAGCCTGCTGTCTGGCAATGCGTTCGATTCATTTTTACTTTATTCATTCTTTGAAATAAAATCTAGAAAAATTTCTCGACTTATTGTAAACTTTTGTAAGCTCAAATTATGAAATGTTTGAAACCGAGCCACCTATGAGAAGCAGTAATACTCTAATTTTTATCATATTAGAGAACAAAACGAGTATCAATCGACTTCGAACCACACGCTCAAAAGCAGTGGAAAATCAAACTATTGTGGAGACGGAGATTAAAACGAACTGAGGGACGTCGATGGTTCCGGCAGTGCAGTGGTATCGCGGCGGAGCAGTCTTCCAGACCATCGCGAGCATGACCTCAACAAGAAAGATTGGCTCAAGTCGGGCGGCCATCGACTTGCCATCTCGGCGGCGTCGAGGACTCCGAACCCGAACAGATGGTTGTACTCGAGACCGACGCCGTTCATTTGCCACTCGAAGTGCGTGCAGTTGCCTTTCGACTCTTTGTGGTTGTCCTGAATCGAGGAGTTTCACCAGAACACACGCCTCTTCTCCCATTTCAAACCGCACTTTCAAAACTTGGAGCAAAATCGAGCTAGGAGAGGAAAAAAAAAAGACAAAAGTGATTCTTTAATTCCTCTACCTTTTCGAAATCTCAATTTTGGAAGTAATTGCTTCACAAATGAACCCTTTTTTTTCAGAGCGAAACTATTACTTACACGTCTCCGCTACGCTGTTGAGCAAACTTCATTTTCCGATAAGCTTTGTGATTTGTTTTTAATCCGTGATCGGAATTTTGAAAATCTGGATTCAAGTGGCAAAAACCTTGATTCCAAGCTCGGGAAGCTCGCGACATCTGCCATCGAACAAGGAGTTCCTCGTTGACGTCAGAACGGTCAAATGTTGGAGATCGCGCCTGATATTTCGAAGTTTCCGACTGGAAAATGAAGTCTCAAACCAAGTGAGCAAGGGATTGGCTTCGAGGGCGAGGGCGTAGACTCCTGCGGCCTCAGGAGCCGCGGCCGAAGTTCCAGAATGAGATCTTGTGCATCTACCAATACTCGCTCTAGTTTCTCAGCTTCTTCGCAACAGTACCTTCCATACAAGTCGGTGGTGGCCACTCCAGTTTCTGGGTTTCTTCCTCCGTTTGAAAAAGTCGACGCGAGCGTCGAGGAACACGATCTGAAAAAATTTTGTTTGTTGAGGTATATTGAGGTAGGAGCACAAAAATTGCATTGTGTCACAGTTTCCGGAAATTGTGCAGCATTGAAAATGGATCCTTTAAATGTTGTTGCGAAATATATACTTTTCTGCTGAAAAACCGCCAATCAAAAGTTTTTTTTTTCCTTATCCAAATTAGTAGGACAACTACAGCACGAGTCTTCTCTCGACTTGCAAAATACAAGAACGGACTCGTCGTAGTGGGCGTTCTCTCCGTTGTTGATAGCCGAGTTGATAGAGATGGTCCACATGGAAGCGGCGTAGCCGTCGCAGTTGCAGTCGTCGTCTTCGCCGCCGTCGCCGGAAGCCCAGACGAAGATGGAGCCGAGACCGTTCCTTCCCTGCAGTCGACTCTTTCCGCTTCTCAAACCCTCAAGCCCTACCTCGTTGACGCCTTTGACGATGGCGCGCATCGTCGCATTGCGCGGGCCGTCGACCGTCTTGCCGTCGTCGGTAGGTCCCCAACTGGCCGAGTAGATGTGGATCTTGTTAGGCTCGTGTCCCATCGAGTTGGCTTCAATCAAGTCGGTCATGTATGGCTGGTCGAGCATCCGTATTCCGGCCACTTTGCCGTCGTAGGCCACGCCGACGCCGCAGACGCCGTTGTCGCGGGCGGCGACGATCTCTCCGGCGCACCTTTAAGAAGAAGTCGTCAGAAATCGAAGGAAACTCACCGAGTTCCGTGCGAGTTGAACCAATCATCGGTGTACCGCGGATAAGGGAATGGATCGTTAGAAGAGAAATCATAAGATGCTTCAGCGTTCTGAAAGTTGGAAAAAACTTTGCGTCGACTTTTGAAAATTCGAACAAAGTTGTCCTTGATGTCTGGATGCATGTAGTCGACGCCGTCGTCCATGATGGCCGTCGTGATGTTTTTTCCAGTGAAACCCATTGCCCAAGCCTATAATAACTTTTTTTTTTCGAGTTTCCTTTTGTGTTTACAGTCTTCACTTGAAATGCTAGCTCTCATTTCGAGGCTTTCACTTCCACCTAGATCACGGTCTCTAAAACATCCGCTATAATCTCAAGGCGTAACTGAACAGACTACGCGCAGAAGGACCGCAAGGCCGCGTTTTCGGACTCGTAGTCTGCCAAAGGCGCTTTTCAGATATTACTTAAGAAGTTTTTTTTTTCCATCGCCTTGTCGATTACATCTACGACTAAGGAAAAAAATAAATAATTAAATAAATAAAAAAACAACAGCTATTTATAACCATCTCTTTATTTTTTTTTTTTTGATTCACTAAACGTTGATTCACTAAACGTATATTTTCTCATTTCTACCACCCGAGTGGTCGGTCTTCATTTCCGCTCTCGTCTGAGATTTAATCCGACGCCCGTCAGCCCTGGACAAGCTGGGCGCCGTACTGTTCCTACATGGAGAAGCAGTTGATCGTCGGAAACGCTCGAAAATCGTCTACTACTATCACAAGAAAGACGAGATGCTCTACGCGCCGTCTACGTTTGATCAACGACAGTTTCGCAAACCGACAAACAACTCTTCAAATATTCCATGATTCAGCAGAGTACCTTCTCTGAAGACTGAATAAAGTTTCAAAGTTTCAAACGTCCCCGATTTCAGATTGGAGATAAGACGAAATGCACGTGAATTCGAAAACAAATGTCTAATTGAAAATTCGTATTAATATTTAAGCATTTTCTGAAATACACTTTTTATATGTCAATCATTTCTGTTATTTTTTTGCATAAATTTTTGAGATTTTTTATTCATATTGATTCAATTATCCAAATGAGCAATACGATTTTTCAGCGTGTCCCAAAAATGGATTTAGCCAGGCGCTGTTCATACTTACCTTTTCAACATTCAGATCGAGACGGGCTTTTCCTCCGGCTTGGCCAGTGTTTTTCTGCAACGAAACGACGATTTTTCTCGACTCGCTTTTTCTTTTTTGTTCTAATTGACTAACCAGATACCACTGGTACTGATAGAGAGGGTCGGTGGGAGATTGGACGGCAGAGAAGTCGAGTTGGCTCTGAAGGCGTTCTTCCAAAGGACGGTAGCCTCTTTTGGTCCTTCGGTAGCCCGTCAGTTGCTCTACGTGCATTACCTGCAGCACGCGTTTTGCACAGTTTGACTTTTTTCAGGTTTTCAAAATAATTAACAAATAAGTAGCAACTAAAGTTGCTGAACATATTTTAAACCTTGTGTAAAAGATTCTTTCGACTATTTTGAGAAAAAAAAAAGTTCACGTCCAGGCGCACTTTTTGTGTAATTAAGCTTCAAAATTTCCGAACCCTAGCAAGCAAACTTTCAATTTCTTCAAGATTTGGTCTTAAAGAAATTTTTCAAAAAAACATTCTGCGACTTCCATTCCTATTTATTGAATTGAAGGTTTATGTTTCAGTTTTATCTTTTTAAATAGTTCATGGAAAAGTTCAAATTTATAGTCTGAAAACTATCTCCTCTCTTCTTTCAAAAAAACAAGTGAATATATTTTTTTCTTTTACCCTTTAAATTAAATTCTTGTAAAGTCAGAGTCGATCAAAATATTCCCCAAAAAGCTGATAGAGAAATTCATGCGATTTTGACCTTGAATAAGACCTTTGAAGAATTGATCGAAAAAAATTCCTCTAAAAAAATTTTTTAAAAAAAAACCTTTTGATACTTCTATAGTCATGATCACGTGCTCTGTGCCTATTAACCATAAACATTTACATGTTTTTCTCTAATGTAATGAAATATGCAATTCTTTATTGTTAGTACTTACACAATAGTCCTTTTTTTTTTGATTTTCGATCTCGGAATGATTAATTTCGAAATAATTTTAAACGTGAACTCGATCTTTGTTCTGTCAAATGTCCACTTTCTTTCGGATTACCCACTCCAGGGATTCCAACTGACCTCGTCGTCATTGTGGAGTTTGGCGTGGTGGCCAACGGAGCGTTTGGTTCTCGCGTGGGAAAGAGCTGGCTGGACAAAGTGGAACTCATGTTCGGAACCGAGGACCTGAGTAATCGAGGTTCACATCCTATCAGAAGACACTACAGGTTGAACTAAAACCACGATGATTTGTTTTCGAAAGGAAGTACTGAAAGACAAGGAAAACACTGACGGGTCCGCGGTTGATGAAGCCGTGGCGTTTGGCGATGCGATGGGCGTTGGTGAGTCCAGGCTCCTTGAGGTGGACGTGGAAATGGTTGGTGAAGACCTCGAGCGCCTGCGCCGCTGTCAACGTCGCCAACAGAGAGAATAGTTTCAGCCACCCAACATCGTTCAATATTCTTTTCATACCTGTAAACACACCGGGTTTTGATTAAACCCGTTGTTTTTGGTTCTTCTGAATTTATCCGTTTTTTTCTTGTGCAACTCTTAAAAAAAGGAAAAATTCTTTAAAATTACCCATTTGTTTTCATCTTTTTCTGAATTTTTCCATTTCAAACTTATCAAAAAAAGAAAAAAAAATGCATTCTTCCGGAATTCACAGATCAGTGAATTGAACGTAAACGAAATTCCAAAACACAATGGGGGAGACAGAGAAGCGATTGCCAAATTTCCGGAGACATTGCGCATTTCGGAGAGGGTTTTTTTGGATATCCCAAACTACAAACGCGGTGGTTATTTGAGCAGGACTTCTTTGCTGTCTTTTCTTTTAAAGTATGATTCCATCGACCTATTTTCTCACCTTAAAAAAAAAAAGAAAAATCAATATTTAAAGATGAAGCGCGCTTCAAGCTCTGTGAGCCGTCTTGAAAATTTATTATAAGCCCTTTACAACATATCCTGTATGTCGCTAGGAGGATAGGCTTCTGCTTAATGTTTGGATCCTCCTACTAAAACACGAGTAAGAAGTTAATAAACTAATGATAGTTAGTATAAAATTATTTTACGACAATAAGTTTGATCATTGACATTCAGAAAGACTTATTTTTCTTCCGATTTATTTTCTGGTTAGGAGCGGTTATGTTTTGAGAACGAACGAACAAAAGATTCTCATTTCGTGTCGAGTTACATTCAAAAACAATTGAAAAACGAAAGATTAGATATAAGCTTGATAAAAAGTATGTCAAAAAGAGCTTGCCTGTTGGTCGGGGTCTGGCTTGGCGCACCCCGTTCGAGTGATGAAGGCGTGGATCGATCCGCGGCTCCGCCCGAGGCCCGGCTCTCCACTGCTTCTTATCGATCTCCAGGTCTTACGTCATCCCACGTTTCTCCACAGCTCCTCTTCCTCCAAAAACGTCTGCTTTCCCCGAGTTTATTCATCTGCTAATTTGTAGGCCTCTTCCCGGTTCCATAAAACATGAAAATATAGGCTTATGAGAACGAGGCAAACAATAAATGCAAGAAAAAAGGGAAGAAGATGGAATTAAACGTGATCTATGTTACAGAAAAAAAAGCTTATGACGCGTTCGAAGTGATTCCGCGAAATGCAAAATTGACGTCAGAGAAAAGTAAAGATGACTAAAGATTGGAGAGTCAGAGATGATTTTGTATAGGCCATTCCGCGCCAAATTGTCACGTTTTTCTTTCCACCAAAAGACCAGGTCAATTGAACAACTTCGCTTCGAGACCTTTGTTTCTTGCCGTTATAAAAGAAATTTGATCTAATTGGGTATACGGTCTTTTAGGCGGAAAGAAAAACGTGACAAGCTGGCTATCACTCAATATTGTGGACTATATCGCAGCGAGCGTAATGCTATACCTATACCGCGATGCTATATTCGCTCGCCTCTCGCTGCGACCTCGCAAACGTCTTGCGCTTTATCGCTCTCTGAAAAACTTTTCTTCAAAAATTTTTTTTTCTTGAATTTGATTGATTTCATCATAAAAGTCAAAAATAAAGCTAAAAAAATGTTTTTCAAATTTCAAATTTTTGTGAGGGAGCGATATGGCAGCGAGACTTTGACGAGGTCGCAGCGACATGTGGACGAGATCGCAGCAAAAAGCCTTGGCTATAGCCTGTTCAGATTTTGAATATCAAGTAGAATGACGTCATTCGAAAATGCTCTGTGGATGGCTCGTCCTCTGATTGGTTTATCGCACAATGATGGGCGGAGCTTGAGCGACGACTTGACATTCAAAATCTGAACAGACTATATATCGCCTGCGGCCCGCTGCGATATCGGCAATTTTCACCGAATTTACTTCCATGCCGTGTTCGAAGTGATTCCGCGATAGAACAATAGAGCCTCCGGTATAGCTGATTCACGGCTGGCTTGAGCCATCGAGAAAAGGGTCCTGCCACGAAAAGAGACGAGACAGTGCCCTGGTTAGTGGAGAGTGCAGACAGGCCACGCCTTTTTGCGTCCCAAGCTAGCCGTGAATATTTGTACAGCTTGCCTCACGTAAATTGACAAGAGATTAATCATTCATGCATCAGATAAAAAATTAATAGATAGAAAACAGAAATTTAAAAAAAAAATCTGTATGGCTTAACGTTTTATTACGTTCCAAAAAAATCAAAAAAATATAAAAATCATATTATTCAGATCATTTATAAAATAAAAACTTCAAAATTCACCCGCTAATTCAATTTGGCTTTAAGTTACACGAAACCGGTTTTAAAATACGCCAAAGGGACTAGAGAGAAAATAATATGACCCAGAGTCTCATTGGGAACAAAAACTTCATTCTTTGCAAAAACGTGAACCTCGTAAAAAAAAAATACAACTTACAAAAAACCACGTGTCAACGTGTCATTTCTTATTGTATGACCTAGGTTCAAATATCATTCCTGCTTCCCTCACGAGTCGCTACTGCAATCTACTTCAAGATGAGTTTTGAATTTCCATAAAACTTCTAATTTACGAAATAAGTTTCTGAGTAGCGCCGCTAAATCCAGACGTGGGGGCTTGCCTCACGCGCGCGCCAATTCAAAAAAGTGCGCTGGCGCACAGAACCCAATATCCCCCATTAATGTATATCCTTTTTTCAGTCAATCTTTCCGTTTATATTTTTGTCGAAAGATTTTTTTCGGGTAATTTCGCCATAAAAGTGAATCAATAAAAAATAATCGAGTTTTTTTAAAATGAAAATAGTTTTTTCGCTAATTTTTTTCCACTGGTCAATCGTGATAGAGATACAAATAGTTACCGAGTAGCTACCTTTTTTAACTAGCTCAGCAGGTCTTAGCACGGTTATAGGCCATTCCGCGCCAGCTTGTCACGTTTTTCTTTCCGCCAAAAGGCCAAATTTGACCAACTTCGCTTCAAGACCTTTGTTTCTTGCCGTTCTAAAAGCAGAAATTTGATTTCATTTGGTATACGGTCTTTTTGGCGGAAAGAAAAACGTGACAAGCTGGTGTGGAATAGGCTATAACAAAAAATTGATTTAAATAAACGACCACTGATTAGCCTCGCGGTAGCCTTAGTGGCGCTGCTACCGTTTATTAGTTACAAAAGAAGACCATCTACAGTTTACTTTTGTGCAGGCAAAAACGAGAGCAGAAAACTTTTCAAAAAGATGTTGCCGAAAAATGGGAATATTCACGATTATTATAAGGTATACCTGAGGTTATGCACTTCTTCAGCAAAGTTATAACGGTGAAAGACAAGGAATTATGAGAAACTATAGAATCTTTTTCATTCAATTCTTTCCTCTTTGAGCTTGCATTATTTTTGACGAAAGAGAAGAGATCTTGAAGCTTCAAAGCCAACTTCAGTGCTTCACTCACCTTCATAGTGATACCGGCAAGTAAATGTTGATCAAACGAACAATACCTCACTGTTCAACCGGCTTATCCAGTGCACGTTCCATCGAGATATGCTACATTTAATCAATGAATGAAATACAAAGGCTAAGTTTCTGCAATTTCATTACTACTACTGTTCACACCACTAATATCCTAATGCTATTGCCATTTGCGATGGCTAAGGGGGCTTCAGAAAGTAAAAGTAAAAACTTCTGTGATAAATAGTCCTAGGTATGAGTACTCAAAAATGAAAAGAAATATCAGCTAAGCGCCATAGGGTACTGAGAAATAGCCTGTCAAGAATGTACAGTGATATCTCAAAAAAACTTAGTTGTTTTCTTTTTTTCGATTTTTTTAAAAAGTCTAGTGTTGTTCATTATATCATAAAAAACGCGAGAAAGAAACTCTCTACGAAAAACCCAAAGATAAATCGTTTTTTAGCTTCTCCTGTACATTTTCGTAGGGCTGTTTCTCGGTACCTTAGGCTCAGCAGATCATTTTTTCTGTTTTCCCATACTCATACCTGGGACTACCTACCACAGAAGTTTGAACCATATCTGTGATGCTCACCTGACACACTGCCCTCGTCAGGCTTCTAAAAAAATATTTGTTTTTTTTGTGTACTTCGAAAGTCTTCAAAAAACAAGAGCGTCTTGAAGGAAGCGTCGTCATTTCCATAGTAATGGTATCTGAGGAATGAAACTTTATAAACTATTTTTATAGTGAAAAAAACAGTTTATGCGAAAAAAATACAGAGGACATTAATCTGAAAAAAATGAACAGCAGTACTTTGAAATTTTTTTGAAATTCTTTATGGGCACTTTGTATGCTTTCGAATAGCACTCCGATAGCTATCGCACCGTTTATTCTATACATTTACTGATTATATGGATACCTCGAGTGGCCTTTTAAGTGTAAATGTGAACTACATTTATAGTCAAAAGGTGACATAAAGTACTAAATTGCGAAAAGAAAAAGAACCCCACTGACTATTTTTTTTATTTCAAATATTATTTTTTATTGATTCACTTTTATGGCGAAATTAACCGAAAACAATCTTTCGACAAAAATATAAACGGAAAGATTGACTGAAAAAAAGGATATACATTAATGGGAGATATTGGGTTCTGTGCGCCAGCGCACTTTTTTGAATTGGCGCGCGCGTGAGGCAAGCCCCCACGTCTGGATTTAGCGGCGCTAGTTTCTGAGCTGTAATGGCGCGTTCAGGAGCAAAACGCGAAATTTTTCGAAATTCAAAAGAGCGTTCACGGCGATACTTCGAAATTAGCGAATTTCGATTTTTGAGATAATTTTTGAGAAATTTCAAAAAAAATAGCGAGAAAAATTGGTTTCGCGCGAAATGGGTTACGGTATATTGACATTTTTGTGTGCCAAACGCAGTTTTTTTCTCTTTTTTTCTTTTTTTCAGATAATTTTTTTCTTTTTATTTTTTTCAATTTTCAACCCGTTCAAAGTTATTGATTTTTAGAAATAGTACGAATGAAAGCCTTAAGTTAATTTTTTTCGACGGTCTGAACTTAAAAAAAGTTCAATTTTACTCAAATTTCTTTTATTTATCGTTTTTTTATTTTTTTCCAACGGATGTATCAGAGTGTTTGAAAGTTGCAGGTCTCTAAACTATGGCGGGTATTGGATTACCGAAAAGTGCTAAAGTTGAAAAAAAGGTTAATTTTCATTCAAAAAAAACTTTTTTTCGCAATTATTTTTTTACAATTTTTTTGATTCTTTTTCACAAAAAAATTTAGACTCGTTAGGGAGGCACGAGCGGCTCGTGTGAAGGTAACGCAAAAATTTTCGTCTCTACAGTCAAGCATAAATTCGTGAGTTCTCTTATTCTTCGATATTATTTTTCTTTTTTTATTTTCAATATGTCTTGTCTGTTCAGTTGTACACGAAAAAAATGAATACCACGGTTCAACCGGTGGTATGAAAAAAAGAACAGCAAAAAAACTCGAACGACTACTTTTTCCGATTATTTCATATCGCTAGGGAACTTTCCGACTAATCTTTTATCGAATTTTTCTTCTCAATAAACTTTTTCGTTTTAAATATCCCTGTATAAAGTAAACAAGTTATTCATATTTTTAAACACAAAAAAATAGGAAAAAAAATATGTTGATAGATGTTTTTATAAACCGAAAAATATAAGGGAAAAAAAGTCGGAAAGGGATTCGGCAGAAAAGTGGCCGTCGGAAAGTCCCCTAGCGATATGAAAAAAATCGGAAAAAGTCGCCGTTTGAATTTCTGCTTGTGTTTTTTTCATACCACCGTTCAATCAGCCTTTCCTTTCTGGAAAAAAATTTCTGCTGCTTACAGGCCTAGACGAACGGTTTACGAAGGACACGCCGAAAGACTACACGTGGAACTTGGATCTTTCCTTATGAAACTTTTTCTAATAAAAAAATTCATTGTTTTTCTTCTGCCTTTCAGAAACATCTCATAACAAAACAGTTTCTGTTGTTAAGTTTTTAATTTGATTAACTAAGCAGCTTGTTTTTTCACATTTATTTTTCAAGAAGGTAATGCTCATCATCTTTATTCAAACAAATGATAGAGAAAATAAAGCGTAATAAAACAAATCAAAATCATTGAAACGAAGAAGAAGTTAAAAGCTGTGGATTTGACAAAATCGAGACATGGTAAATTCCAAATTTATCCGGCTGGCCACAACAATGTCTTGTTCGAATGAGCTGAAAAAAAATTCAATACTTTTCTTTTAATGAAATGAACCAGTTATTGAAAATTGTATAAATAAAAACCTTCTATTTCCTTCTTGACCGTTGCGTCGAAAATCACGGATTTATGCTTGACTGTAGAGACGAAAAATTTTTGCGTTACCTTCACACGAGCCGCTCGTGCCTCCCTAACGAGTCTAAATTTTTTGTGAAAAGAATCAAAAAAATTGTAAAAAAAATAATTGCGAAAAAAAGTTTTTTTGAATGAAAAATTAACCTTTTTTTCAACTTTAGCACTTTCGGTAATCCAATACCCGCCATAGTTTAGAGACCTGCAACTTTAAACACTCTGATACATCCGTTGGAAAAATAAAAAAACGATAAATAAAGAAATTTGAGTAAAATTGAACTTTTTTTAAGTTCAGACAGTCGAAAAAAATTAACTTAAGGCTTTCATTCGTACTATTTCTAAAATCAATAACTTTGAACGGGTTGAAAAATTGAAAAAAATAAAAAGAAAAAAATTATCTGAAAAAAAGAAAAAAAGAGAAAAAAACTGCGTTTGGCACACAAAATGTCAATATACCGTAACCCATTTCGCGCGAAACCAATTTTCTCGCTATTTTTTGAAATTTCTCAAAATTATCTCAAAAATCGAAATTCGCTAATTTCGAAGTATCGCCGTGAACGCTCTTTTGAATTTCGAAAAATTTCGCGTTTTGCTCCTGAACGCGCCATAAGCGCTAGTAGATTAGGCTCGTGGGACTCCCGGAGTGCCGATCCTCTTTGCTTGCAAATTGGATACGCAAAGTCACGCCGAAGCCCATTTCAGTGGCCGAGGCACAAACTGTTGGCAGCGCGATGCTGACAAAGCGATGATGGGACTCCCGCGGAAAATGCCGTCACGGCTTTCGGCGTCTAGGATTCTTAGTTGTGACAAGGCCGAGCGGAGCTCTAGCGCACCGTCTAGTTAGTTCTTTCTGACCGCATAAAGCTTTCCTAACTTACTTGACAACTTTAAATAGCTAATCAGAACATTAGAATTCGAATAATTTAATCGACTTGTTTTTTTTCAATGGTGAAATTATTGCAGGAAGCTTTCAACGAACTTGCTCTGATCAGTCCATGCAGATTCGACGACAGCTTCAAATAGTCCAGTTTGATATTTTTAAAAAGTTCTATTTTTTTAATTATTTTTCCTTCAGAAGGAACGTCTGGAGCGTACGATTAAAAATTGGAAACGAAAAAATAATCATTGATTAATCAATCGACTACTACTGGAACTATTTATTTGAGGTTTGGAACGTTTCGGTTTCGAAAATTTTATATTGCAATATAAAATTTTTGTTGAGAAAATATTGAGAAAAAGAAGGCTTAGCGTGTACAAAATTTCATCGCATTCGCGATAAATAATCGATTATAGCCTGTTCAGATTTTTAATGTCAACCAGCTAACTCCGCCCCCGCTGAGAAGGTACCTTTTCGCGTCGATGTTTTATCGCGCGGGATTAATTTTGATCTTTTTTGATCTAAAAGATAGAAAAAGAAGTCAAAAATGCAGCCTTATTAAAGGGACATCGTCATCTGTAGATAAAAAATTGACGCGAAAGATACTGTAGCCTTGGGGGTTGAGTTAGCTGCTTGACATTAAAAATCTGAACAGACTATATGTTTCAAGGTCGCAGACACTTTGGCTGCGGAGAAACAATTTAACTTTACGAGGAGCTCTTTTTGATTCAAATTCTGAGGCCGAATGCAATAAAGTGGAAAATGATTTTCCGCCATTTTCCTGAAAATTAAACTCGCTAGGATATCCTTGATTTTGATTTTATCTGATGTAATAAGGCTTTATATGAAGATTCTGATCGAGAAGAAACAGTTTCAGTCTAAAAAAGACTAATTGTAGCAATTTACGAGTTTCAGAAAAATGGCGGAAAACCATTTTGAAAATGCCATTTTCCACTTTATTGCATGCGGCCTCTGTATTTAGATCCTTTTTTCCGCATTCGAAAGCCTTTTATCTCTGAAAATTCAGTTAACGCGATGACAAAAAATGTGCCTTCCATTATGGAAGTGGCGACAACGGTTTCAAAATAAACCATCGCGGACGGAGGCCGGCTAAACAATACCAGGTACCAGCCCAAAGCTCTTAAAAGCAGCTGAGGGCTTTTTTGTTGTGTGTTAAATTGCAAGGAAAGAAATAACAGTAAATTCACAATGGCTGAAATCGCTCCTCACCCGCTCCCCCGCGGTATAGCATTACTCTCGCTGCGATATAGTCCACAATTTTGGGTGCTCTGTCTGACCGCTGTTTTGAAATTCGCAGAATCACTTCGAAAAAGAGTCTTGAAAAATTTCGGGGGTGGTTTATAGTCCGTTCAGATCTTTAATGTCAAGTAGAATGACGTCATTTGAATACGCTCTGTGGATGGCTCGCTCTCTGATTGGTTTATCGCGCCATTAGGGGTGGAGCTTGAGCGGCGACTTGACATTCAAAATCTGAACAGACTATAATTTTCGCGGCAAAGGTAGGTCAAGGCGGCCATACATGCGCCTTCAATAGAAGCCCCATTTTATGACTTATTCATTTTTCTCTTATATAATTCGTGGATTAAAAAAAAATCTAAAAACAATGGGGTGAATTTAAACAAGAATAAATTCAAAAGAAACAGAAATAAATCACCAAATGAGGCACTTTTAAAAGGTGCATGTGTGGCCGCCATGATCTACCATCGCCGCGTAAGTTGAACCGCCCGTTTACTGTCCCAAGCCACCCGTGAACTCGGACCTTCACTAACACGGGAAGTGCGAAAGGTCGAGGTATTAGAATTTAATGAAACTTGGTATATAGGTACTTCCGAACACCCTGAATCCAAAGCAGTTGAAAAAAAGTGCGCCTTTTTAGTTCTATTCGAGTTATGGCGCCTCAAAGTTTGCACGCAAAAAATGCATTAGAAGGGAGGAGGGAATGTGTTGCGGCGGCTAACTCTAGCTGCCAGCAGGCGGCGTGGTGTAGTGGCTAGAGGCCTTGCGCTGTGAAACCTATGATGCAGGTTCGGACCCTTTTTGGTGAAATTTTTTTTCCGACCATATTATAAGCCTTATGGTTAGGCAAGGAAAAATGGAGCAAAAAAATTTTTGTCGAAATTCTTTCTCAGATGGGCATAAAATGGTGAATTTTAAAATTTTGAGCTGTTCTTTCACTCCATCATCAAAACTTCCACATTTTTCAAAAAAAAAAAATTGGCAAAAAAAAATTTCACCAAAAAGGGTCCGAACCTGCATCATAGGTTTCACAGCGCAAGGCCTCTAGCCACTACACCACGCCGCCTGCTGGCAGCTAGAGTTAGCCGCCGCAACACATTCCCTCCTCCCTTCCAATGCATTTTTTGCGTGCAAACTTTGAGGTGCCATAACTCGAATAGAACCAAAAAGGCGCACTTTTTTTCAACTGCTTTGGATTCAGGGTGTTCGGAAGTACCTATATACTAAGTTTCATTGAATTCCAATACCTCGACCTTTCGCACTTCCCGTGTAAGAATAACTGACGAGATAAACGCGAGGTCAGTGGCGGTACATTGACGAGCTCGCAAACATGTCGCTTTTTTTCTAGGCGTGACCTCGCATTTATCTTTCATTTCAGAAAATTTTCAAATTGCGAGAGAAATACGAGCTCGCGCCTAGAAAAGTGCGAGAAAAAAAAGCGAGATGTTTGCGAGCTCGTCAATGTACCGCTAGCGTCTCGCGTTTATCTCGGCAGTTATTCTTAGTGTTGGTAACAGCCAGGCTTGTGCGAGGGCCGGCCTTAGAGGGGCCTCAAGAAAAAATGGCCTGCCCGGCCCGAAGCGCGCAATTTTTTTCTAGTCGAATATCAAGTTTTTTTACGACAAAAATTATGTTTTTACTCATTTTTTCACTTAAAGTATAACAAAAACTATGATTTCAGAAGTAAAAAGGGCCCAGACGGGCTTTTTCCTGAAAATAAAGCCCTAAGCCGGGCCGCCTGGCCTGACGCACAAGCCTGGTAACAGCCACCGGTATTTGTACAGATGGCCTCACGGTAAATCGACCCCAGATTTATCAACGGGGCGCGCTTTCTTTCATCCCATATGTTCTTTTTTCGTTTCTTCAATGCACGGCGTTCCTAATGGGGGTGAGGGAAGGTGAGCAAGGCGTCAAAGATTCTAAATTTACAGAAAAATTTTTGTGAAAAAACAGTTTTAAAAAACAAAGATGAAATTTTCGTACCACCGGTTTTTCGAAAATCTTGGAGAACATGTGTTAAATTTTAAAACTATTTTTTGTAACTGGTTGAAGCAATTTAAAACAATATTTCTGGTGTATCTGTCTATTTCCTGTTCAAATTTCCGAAAGCAGCAATCCACACCTGCAATTAACGCATTTATGGCCAGCCGCATGTATAATTGACGAACGCGTCGCAGAAGCTGTTCTTCCAGGACGAACGACGTTGCTCTGGGAAACACGTCGGTCATCGCTTTTCTAAAGGAGTTTATTGCGTTCCCGAATTTTGCGTCCTTTTCCGCTTCTGCTCTTTCCGAAACCCAAAAAGAAAAAGTATACGAGAGCTGCCGAAGCGTGGGAAACGGCGTCGGTCACTCGCCACTTTCTTGTCTGAATCGCCGCCGAATTGCCCGGAAAACGCGATGGAATAACCGCTCCACGAGTGCATTAGCGCGCCAATTTTGCCTGCTGATCTCATCGCCTTTTCATGTACCTTTGTATTTTCTGGATCCGATCCTCTTTGCTCCATGGAGGAACACCACAATCAACGAGAAGACGCTGTGAGAATCCGCGTTTCCCTCCTTTTTGGCTCGTATAGTCTGTTCAGATTTTTAATTTCAAGTGCAATGAAGTCATTCAAAAACACTCTGTGAATGGCTCGCTCTCTGATTTGTTTATCGTACCATTAGGGGCGGAGCTTCAGCGACGACTTGAAATTCAAAATCTGAACAGGCTCTACTTTTGTTCGAGAAAAACTGTTTAGCAAAGCACGTCAATTAGATTTGAACGCGGTCTACAAAAAAAAATGGTTGCGAAAATTCTTTGTCATTCTCGGGGGTATTTTAGAAAACGCGAAAGTTTGGCGCTTTTGAGAAATGTTGAAAGACGTCACACAAGTTCAGAGCTACAGGGAACTGTCCGGTTTTCACTGCGCCGTCTCCGCTGGCCATACTAGACTATTTTCGATCATTTTTTTTTATCAAATGAGCAAGGCTATTTCCGATGTTAATAGATAAAAAAATTGCAGAAACAAAATTCTTTTCACTCACTACGGGCACATTCGCCTATTGGGGCATTTTTAAAGGCTGGTTTTTGCAAAAATTTATATGTTAAAACTTACTCGTTAGATTGTATAGCCCGTTCACGGCTGGCTTGGGACAGCGAACGGGCGGTTTAACTTGCGCGGCGATGGTAGATCATGGCGGCCATACATGAGCCTTCAATAAGAGCCTCCTTTGATGAATTACTTTTGTTTCAATTGAATGTACTTTTTCGTTTACATTAATTTCATTAGTTTTCAGATTTTCTTTTAATCAACGGAATACAAAATAAAAAGAAATAAGTCATAAAACCAGCATTTTGTGGAAGGCGCATTGATAGTCTCCACGGCGTTCTTTTGACGACGCCCCTCCCACAATTTCCGTAATATTTGACGTCTTTGGTGCATACACAGAGCGACGCTAACTTGCATACTCATTAAATTCGAAAATAATTTTTTTCCTCGAAAAAAATAGCGTTTTTTTCTCAAAATTACAGACTTGAAAAAAAATCGATCCTTTAACAATTCCTTTTTCTAGTTGACAAAAAAACATTTGGGTGAAAGTTTTTTTCTTATTTTTCTGAACACTTTTTATACCTTTCACCCTCAAAATTAGTTATAGTCCTTTTTTTCAGTGAAAAAAACGTGAAATTTTTGTGCCGAAAAGGACTTATTGTGGTTATGTGTCTTTCCGCACATATTAAAAATTAAAAAAAAAGTTTTCTTCACAGATTTAGTTTAGTTCATCCACTTAGTGGTACTTTTTCTCCTCTGCAACATCGCCATACCATTCTGATGTTGCGAAAATGAAGAGATTGATTGATTCGAATAAAAAATTTAATTTGACACTGAAAATGTGTATGAAAGGCTTTTTGCTTTAAAGGGGAAATTTTGTCAAAAACCCAGCAGTTAACATTGAAAATTGAAAAAGTTCCTTCGCATTTTGCTGTCGCAATAAAAAATAATTACCGTAAATCAGAACAAAACAGATAAAGATACAACAGAAATAAACATGAAAAATCACCTGAAGCACTTGAGCAACAAGAAATTCAAATGTTCGCGCGCAAGCTGTCTACCGTAACTCTAGGTGGAGCAACCTTTCAAAGCCGCTCCGCATTTTCAAAATTTTTACATTTTCTTCCACTACGCAGAACGCCGTGTCTCCATGATCTACCGCCGCGAAAATTAAACCGCCTGTTCGCTGTCCCAAGCCAGCCGTCATTGAATGTTCCCATTGTTTTTTTTCAAATTAGTTCACTTTTTCGTACAAAAAACTTGTTATTAATAACGAAGATCGCTTGAAAACCGCGTACATCGGTGTATGCACAAATTAAACCTACAGTGTGCCACACCGGACGGGCGCAAGAGCCGCGGCTGAACAGATATGAGTTGCCCCAAATGTCGCGTCGCACACGCAACGCCGCTCCTTTCACCCCACAACATGGTTGCCTATGTCGCAGCGGACTGCAGGCCATATATAGTCTATTCAGATTTTGAATGTCAAGTCGTCGCTCAAGCTCCGCCCATAATTGTGCGATAAACCAATCAGAGGACGAGCCATCCACAGAGCATTTTCGAATGACGTCATTCTACTTGACATTCAAAATCTGAACAGACTATAACCAAGGCTACTTGCTGCGACCTCGTCAAAGTCTCGCTGCCATATCGCTCCCTTTGAAAAATTTGAAATTTGAAAAAAATTTTTTTTGCTTTATTTTTGACTTTCATAATAAAATCAATCGAACTCAAGAAAAAATTCCAACATTGGTATAATCCGACGTTACCAACATGTTCGATTTTTCAGCATAAAAAGTATAACCATTCGATCCGTCTCGTCGAGATACGTACGAATATCATAAAATTATTTGGCGCTGACCACTTAGAAAAATTTAAGATGATATTTATTAGTTTTCAATCAAGTAATTATTCTGAGGAATAGAAGTGTTTGCTTTTTCTTTTCATGCATTACTTGAGAAAATAGGCTTAGTTTTAAGGCTTCACACGGAGCGCGAAGCCGACTGTGGCTCGCTTCGAAAGAACTGAGCCACAGTGAACGATTCGTCAAATAAATGAAATAGCTGACATAAAAAACATGTAGTCTCAAAAGGTGGGCACTAAAAACACTATCAGGTAGCTATAAACGATTTGCAACTTGATAAGAGTAGCAAAAAAATCTGTAAAAATGTATTTCCCAAAAAAAAAGAAAGAAAAAATATTAAAGGAGCATACTGTGCGTAAGCGTGGGCTCCGACGCGGCCGGTTATTTTTACTGTGATTTCTCATTTTTTTTTTCTTATTTTGCATTGTTTTTTCGAATAACTTTCAATTTTTTTTTCTTATTTTAAAAGATTTTTTCTTCTCATGGCGTAGTAGCGATAGTTGAATTGAATCAGCGTCGAAAAATGCAGCGAAATTTTTGACATGTTTGGAGTTTTTTTCTGGTTTTTGCACACCATAAAGTTATTTCTCCTTACTAGCGCCCAATAATTTTATGATATTCGTACGTATCTCAATGAGACGGATCGAATGGTTATACTTTCATGCTGAAAATCAAAAATGTTGGTAACGTCGGATTATTCCGCGATATTGCTCGCGACTCCCCCGCGGTATGGCATTCCTCTCGCTGCGATACAGTCGGCAATATTGAATGTTGCCAAGCTTTCTTGTCTTCAAAGCGGGAAGGATGGACTATACACGCCTGTTTAAAATATTTCAATGACGGCCGGTCAAAATAGAGCCGTCTGTTTCGGAGCCGGGAATGTTTCGAATTTTACTTTCTTTTTTTTGAAAGTTGTTTAGAACCTTTCTTACGAGGTTACAAGATACACCCAATATTGTGGACTATATCGCAGCGAGAGTAATGCTATCTCCGA